>CM022491.1:12452506-12499653 GCA_011952105.1 Coreoperca whiteheadi
AGAAGAAGGCATTATACATATGATCATAATACTTTGCCATGTCAAGTATTACAAATGCTTATAATTGCTTAATTCTTTTTGCATGAAAGGTTATAAAGCCGTATGAACACAGTGCTCTCCATGTCTCCAGTGTTGCAGTGACATCTTCAGTGTGTTGTTTATCATTGGCAGTTGAGAAAAAAATTTTCTAACACATCAACGTATATATTCATGAATATTGGCATGTATTACAAGGCGATTTAGAAACTATTATACAGTATGAGGGGAGGCGAGAGATAAACAGGAAGCCAGGTATTTCTGTCTGGTCCTGTAGTTCCACACAGTACTTCAGAAGTTCTACCAACAAGGCTGTGGTTTCTGTTCTCTTTGTGCTGCTACACTTCTTCTCAATTTAATTCAATTCAGAGAATGTTATTTATCCCCAGCACATATGCAGCAGAACACACGCACAAATTGTCCTGTCACGATGACTACTTTTCTTGAACGATATACTATATTGTTTATGCCACTGATATAATGATCAGCATAATAATGCAAGTACACCCTTTCAATTAAGAATATTCAGAAAGTGGAATTGGAATGTGAAAAAAATATTACAACAGCCTGAATAAAAACATATATAAAATCACATAACCAAAACAATAAATAAAATTGACTCTCTGGCTCAGGTAACAAATATTGCACTTAAATAAATATTAAACATTTGGCACAGGGGTAGGTTATAGAGTCATTCATTCCTTAACAGGCGATATAGTAATGGTAGGGAAAGGCATCATGTTGGCAAAAATTATCAAGATCATGTCCATATACGATAAGTAGATATCATGACAGGCGATAATTACATTTAGTATATATTGTACGATAAGTCGATAACGTAATTGCTGTGACAGGCCTACGCACAAACACACACATCTCAATTAAAACACAAAGGTTAAAATAATACAATAAATACACAGCGGTCAATAGAGACTCTCTCAATGCCTCTGAATGTCTGCCATGCTTTTTTGAGAGTAGGCTCTGGTAATGGTGTCAACAAACAGGCTGACCTAGATGCTGTATCTTGCCTCAGTCTGAGCCCTTTGATTTGTTTGCTGTATATCAATAAACCGTTACTTTCACATGAAGCAGACAGTAAGCTGTCATCAAGGCATTGTGGCTGACTATAACAGCAACACCGTACAACTGTTCAACCTTTCATGCAAAATGTATTCAGAGAACTGAGATAACTGATACTTAACTTGTAAAGTATTATAGTCATAATGCCTTACAACTCATAAATCATTATTATACTGGTATATTGAAAGCCTTTTGTATCATGTAGGTGTTATACAGTGTAATGCATTATATTTATATTATGTTGTGCCGAAAAGTCCTCAGTCATATTAGATGAAAAAGTGACAGCTTAACCAATTTGAAGTGTTCAGTCATTGTGAGCAATACTTGTGTTTGTTGAAGAAAAACAAAGTATTGAACACAGCCTGTATGCAGCATACTGCCAGAGTATGTCAAAAAGGAGTGGACAAATATGTAATATAAAATAATACTTGTATGAATATAAATAGCATGAAGTTGTAGGGAGATTTTACAGTCTAAAAGTAATGAAAAACTGTGGGTCACTTACTTCCAGAAAATCTCTGTGGGGCTCAGGACTTTGCCAGTGGTGGCGTTACCACAGAGACCTGCATTGGCTACAGCCTCACAGGACCAGGGCAGAGGGCTCTGGAACGAGCTGCCCAGGTAGTAAAACGTCCATGCTATAATGACGTTGTAATAGAGACACACCAGCGTGGACACACAGAGCATCCCAATGCCAATACCTACAAGAAGAGACACAGCCTTAATTATCGCAGAAAAACTGCCCATTACTCTGTAAGGATACTGTATGAGATATCAGCTGGATCATTTTATTATACTGGTAAATATGAACCCCCTGTTGCATAAAGTGTTGCACTTATAAAGTTGTACTTGCTTAAACAAAAAAAATATTTAATGAACTTAATGTTGTGCTTGTCAACCTTTTGCAACACTTGGAGGAACTCCATCTCAACTCTCTCTTAATTCAGCCTGCCAATCTGCTGCTGGCATTTCCAGTTCAAAATAAAAACTTGCCTCATAGTTAAACCTGCTTTCTGGCTCTATTTTTGGTTCAAAGACAGTTCTTGCGGGTTTCTTTATCAGATTTGGCAACTGAGTTGCAGAGCTCTCAGGAATTTTTAGGGCAAGCCACATGACTGATGTGAGTCAGCCAGTTATTTTCCTGGATAGCTATAATGTCCTTCTGGACTGACTGGTGACACTGGCATTTGCTCACTCAAATCATTACGTATGGTTCCAACTGGATGCTCAAAATTCCTGTAGATTACCATAGAACTGTGATCAGATATTTCTAACACTGTCCAAATAATCAGAATTAAGTGTCAGCCCGCCGATATGGTTATCCCTAAAACGTTTCAAGGTTGTGTTTCTGAATTACAGTGTATGTAAGTATGTAATGGCTGGGCTGAAAAGCATGGCACAGGAGGTCATTACCTTTGAGCAGAGGGCAGCATTTCCACACAGTGATGGGGCCAGCTGCTCCGTACTGGCCTAAACTCAGCTCCATGAGGAAGAGTGGGACACCCGTAAAAAACAGCATAATGAAGTAGGGGATGAGAAACACACCTGTGAAGATTAGAAATACGCCAGTTTGAGGAAGGGTGGTGCTGGGAATGACATCCAGTGCAAGGACTTGTTTTATGCAGCCACATGTAGACGGCCTGTAGAGGCAGGTTAACTTATACAACCTGTGTCACGGTGGCAGCGTCACGAAAACGTTATTCCGCTTTACTTTTAGTCAAGCTCCAGCGTGTTTGATTTCAAATGAAAGGCAGACCTCATGTTCGGTGTGTAATTAAGGAAAACGCTGTCTCTACTTATAGGATTAGTAAATGCTTTGTGTTCTAGCTCCCAGTACCAAAGGCTGCCATGGAGAGCTCTGGATGGAGTGTGCAAAGCCAGCACGATTAGGAGAGACAGTGCACACCCAAGGGCAGGGCGAAGAGTGCCTCTCGCCCAAAGTGGTGTAAAAAAAATCATATTAGACCCAGGCATTTAAAGCATTTGCGACTTCTGAGAGCAGCTGAATATGCTTGCAGACTGCTCACCTCCTCCATTGCGATAACAAAGGTACGGGAACCGCCACACGTTCCCAAGTCCCACGCAGTATCCGATACAGGAGAGCAGGAACTCGTACTTCCCTCCCCACTGCTCCCTCGGGACAGTCGGGGTTGGAGGGGCTGCAGGACTCGAGGCTTGGGATTCACACTGTGGCTGTGGTTCAGGCGTAGCTGTTGGGTTGTGGCCATTTTGATTGACAGTATGCCCGTTCGAATGTAGCGAATTCTAGAAAAAATAAAATGACATTTTCAAGACAGTGAACTAAGAGTCAGAGAGGGGATAAACAGTAACACAGACATCAATGCAAATCTGGAATTGACCGATTCTCTTTGCTTCTTCAGGACATGTGAGTCCAGTTGTTTATATGTGGATTATATAGAACAGTGAACAGTTGATTATTCAGTTAGCCAGGCAGCAGAGAATGAACAATGAACAATTTGTTATTGTTTAGGTACATTACCAAGTAAAAACATTTGCTGGTTACAGCTCAGAGGTACTATAGGTGATCTTTCACTTCAGCTGTAAAACAAACTTTGAAAGGTTGACCCTGTCGGTCTCTGTAACTCAAGAGGTTTTAAAACCACCAAGTGGACTTCCTCTTCCTTCCTACTCTTAACAAGAGAGGAACTATTTTCTCATGCCAGGTCGCAGGGAGGAAGTCTGTTAAGATAACAGCAGGGCTTCTGCTTTACGTGCTGCTACTGTCATTGTTATGGGTTTAAAGATGAATTCAATGACACAAATGCAGTAACCATGGTTTCATAAAAAGTATGCTTATGTTTTGAGCCATCCAAATGTCTTCGAGACTTCTTGCATGCACAAAGAGAATATATGTTAAACAAATGGAGATATAGAGACATCGCAGTAGGATCCAGGAAGCTGAGGTTCTGCAGTAGTTGTGTTGACATGACATGATAACTTTATAGAGGAATATGTTAAACCAAGTGCAGCACCTTGAGTAAACCAACAGGACTAAATACGATTCAATGAACATCATCAAAGGCTGTGCTAAAAGACCAAAACAACAATAGTTTACTCATCATCTGGTAAAAGATAATGTGTAAATAAATAATACTATTTACACATTATCTTTTAATAAATATTTAACCGGAAAAAAGTCTCCTTGAGATAAAAAAAAAAAATCTCTTAAACGTATAACACTGACTTATTGTTGGCCATTACTTTTCTGTCCATCGACTAATCAATTAATCAACTAATGTTTCAGCTCTGAAAACCTGAATAAATAATTCCATTCACTGAGGACGTTCTTTAATTGCTGAAAATAAGACCACTGTAAATTATATAAATAGGGCTAAATGAGAGCCCTGAATATTGTAGAAAACGGGTAGCCTATAAATGGCACAAAGGTACACCTCTGGGGAAAAGTCAAACCATGTTATTGCCACCGTGCCTTGATAATGTTGAATAACTGCATGTAACATCATTAGATCAGCAGAAAAACGCTTGATAATCATCTGTCTGGGGAAAGACCGGGCGAACGCATGCGTTGAGTTTCAACGCCTGTATCGGTGTAGCTGAGGTGAGAGCAATGTGGACGGACAGGTTAGACCACTTCAACTGTATCTTTCCTCCCACGACCGGTACACCTCTGGGAGACCCGGAAGGGGACATTAAATCGCTCGTAAAGAGGTCCCACATTGCTTTTAGTGTCTAACGGGTGTCTCAGACCCACACAGAGTGATACGCTTGGTTTGGGAAAAGCGCCGAAGAGGCTGAATGTCAAACCTCCGCTCCTACCTGCGCTGCGGTTGCACCGGCTCCAGCGGGGCTGCCGGCTGCCGCTTTGCCGCTTTCGTCCTGCATTCCCCCCGCCACCCTCCTCCCCAGCACAGGTGGCGCTTCACTGCGTTATTTGCCGCTCGTTAATCCACATTTTACGCAGGTATGTCCTCGTGCGTACCCTGTCGCTGTTGTTTTGGTGGCAGTAAGAAGCGCGGTCGGTCGGCGCTGACCGAGTGTGACACACAGCGGCTAGGGAGACATCAGCGATGACGATAAGGAAACAGGCCGGTGGGCGGCGGGGAGGCAGGGCGCAAGTGCAGCGCTGACGCCTCCTCCTCACCTGCTTTGTGTTGAGTGAGATGAGGGCAGGGTTTGATTTAGGATGGTTAGGGAGGGGTAGGTGAGTCATGGGGTGCAACATGACAGTGTGTGTGTCAAACTTAGCCAAGCAACTCTTGTTCTCAAAATAATGTAGCCAAAATATTCACTTTACTGTGAAAAGAACATCAAGTGACATATGTCAGTGCAAGTCGTATGCAGCCTGCATGGGCCCTGGGGCACACCACCAACACAAACCACAACTGTGGGGTTAAAGGTGTATAGTCGACTTTAAATTGGACTAATTGTTTTATGATTTTGCTGCTTTAAAAATGTTCATCGGTCTAAAGCTACATGTATTTTTATAAGAAAGAGTTTTAACAATTTCAGCAGCCCATATCATACATGTAAATAGATTATTATATTGATCTTGGCTTGAAGATCTAAAAGAAATAGACAAACATTCATCTATGTATAAAAGACCAACATACATGAACTCTATAATAAATGCTCAACATTCTTCCGCTGCCCAGCAGTGGCTTAGTGGTAGAGCGGGTCGTCCACCAATTGGAAGGTCAGCAGTTTGATCCCGGCATTTTTTTTGTGTCTTTGGGCAAGGCACTGCACCTCAGTGCCTGATGAGCAGTTATGTAGTGTGATATATGAGTGGTGGGAAGACTAGAAAGTTGCTATACAAGTAGCCTACAGTCCTTTACCTCTTGGTTCTTGTCTTTTGTTAGCGTTTGAGCGATTGCAGTGGTTTGGTCCCAAAAAGCTAGGCCAATATCAAAAATATTACATGCTATTATGAAGTAGCTTATTTAACCCTCATAATCCGTTAGTAGTAGGTCAGTTAATATAGTGTCCATGGCTTCAATATAACATAATTTAAAGTATTAAATGATTTTCACACTTTTTTTGTAACTGAAAATAACAAAGTAGCACTTTAAGAAAGGAGGATCATTTTAGGTATCACATGGCTGTAAGCGATCTGTGAATGTTGTGTTAATCTGCCCGTGTGTGAGACAGAGAGAGAGAGAGAGATATGAAGGAGCCACACTTCTTAGTACATCTTCGCATGTGATGAGTGAGTCAAGTAGGACTACATTTGAAAACAATCAACCACATTCAGCAATATCATTTAATATGAGAACCAAAAATTAAACAGCTGCACAGTGAACAATAGCTCCCAACGCCAAAGCAAAACGAACACCAACTGATATAATAGAGGAGAAAACATGTCTCATCTATCAAAAAACACTACAGAGTGAGAAGTTCCTCCTTGGTGTGCTGAATGCAAAGAGTTTAACTGTCCTTGACAGCTAAACAGCAATGTGACATACTGACTCAACCAAGGAAGCAGACAAATATTTCTAACAGCTATTACCTTGACTAGCGGTATTGTCCATATTGATGGTGCGATGTTGCGTGGCTCTTTTTCTTTCTTAGTTGCAACTCATGGACTCTTTAATCCGCATAAGCTCATGATGCTTCTCTAAATCCATCCAATCTGTTGAGTGTCTATACTTAACAGCCCTACTCAACAGATCTGGGTCAATAGATAGTATAGTGAAGCTACACAGTTGCTGTTTGTGCGGAGCAGAGTTACCAGGAGAAGAATCATATCAGATTCTGGTTTGGCACGAGTTAACTTCCTCATTATGGATGGGTGGGGTGGAATTAAACATAACTGGACAAGAGCTTGAAGACGTGAGAAGGTTTGAGGATTTGAACGAGAAAATGGAACTCCAAGACCAACTGAAGAGCGATTGGAGCTGGTATTTTTGCAATCAGCCACCGGTGGAGTTTGACACAAGTGCAAACCATCATCTTCTCTGCAGTGAGTCGAAAAGCAGCTCTGTGAGGCTGGAGGGCAACTCAGATCCATACTGCAGCATCTGGACAGACGCTGAGCAAGCAAGAGCCAAGAGTTGTAGCAATCGGTCATTTGCCATGGACGCTAGAATAAGACTAGATAGTCTGAAGTCAGGGTGTAACTCACCCTTGCCATACTGTGCCATGGAAGGGATGTTGTCCAACTATAACTGTCAACAAGACCTCTGGGACAGCGACGAATCACAGGAAGAAGAGTCTGTTCTGGACTTGGTAGAGCTCCTTGATGTAGACGACAATGTGTTGGATGAGGAGAGCTGGTAGGTGCCATCAGACCTCTGAGAGTGGGGCATGTGGTCTGGTGTGACTTTGGTAAGGGTGGGACAATGTTCAATGAAAAAAAAAATCATCTTATTCCTCACAGGTTATATGAGTCTCCAAAGAAGCAGGTGCTGGTGGAGAGATCTGAATCTGCTCTCAGATGGTGTCGACACGTCCTGGATAACCCCAGTCCCGAGATGGAGGCGGCATGTCGTTCACTGACAAATAAGCTGGATCAAAGTAAGCAAGCAGCACAGACTCTCTCATTGTCCTGCAAATATTTTTTATTCAAAAGATTCTTCTAAGGGTGATCAGTTTGGTCAGGGGTTTACATTATGCACACTCTCTGTATTGTCAGGATCAAGCAGTTGCTTCTACAGACGTCCTGCATTTTTCCATCATACTGCCAATGTCTCTGTGGACTCCTCTTTGGACACAACACACAAAATATCTGCCAGTTTAGGTAATATAATATTAAGAGATTTTTCTTTCTATACAAAATACCCTGAGATATAGCTAATAACTCTTCAGCATTGATCAATGGAACACAGTCATAAATTAACAATTAGAAATATCCCATTTTTAATAAGGGCAAATTAGTAGCACATGTTTTGCATTTATTAATCTGCACAGATAACAATGAGCTGAACATCTCCTATGACTCCATAAACACAAGCTACAGACTGCAGGACATCACAGATGTCCACATTATGGCTCGTATACAGGAAGCCAGTAAGTACAGAAGAGTATTTTATGATGAGCTAGTGTGCAGTGAATACTCAATGAAGGGTGGATTGCGACAACTTTGGTGCATATTTTTCAGGTTTAAGACAGGACTATGTTTCCACGCCTGCCACTGCTTCACCTAGGAGAGGCCCTGAGTCACCAGTGAAGTTTAAATCTTATTTTGACACCACTGATGAAAATATTGATGACATCACTCCAGGATATAATGCTGAGGCATCATCCTCCTCTTGTTGGCCGCCTAGTCCGTCGTCACTGAGATCTTCCCCTTGCCAGTTTCCAACATCAGTAGCTAAGCAGAGCTGCCCAAGTCCAAAACTGGCCAGACTTCACCAGCAAGTCACGCAGTTCAAGCTGCTGAAACTCGCTCAGAATCAAGGTACACAGAGCATACGCAGTTTTTCTACATGATCTGTACATTTGGTCTAAAAGCTACAAACATTTTCCATTCTATTTTCATTAACACCCAATTGTACTATCAGAGGCCTCATAAGATTTGATGATAATTAATTTTCTTGTGAAAAAGAGATAACTTTATGTTCTTCAGTAACAATAAAGATACTGAATCACTTTGAATCACAGGATACTAAATGAAAAAGTGTCCAATTAAGGCATATTTATTTGTGCAAACTGTAGTGTTATGTCACATATAAATGTCACTCCTAATGATAACGTTCATGATAATTTTCCAGTTTGACAACACCGAGAGAAAAATGTCCATAAAAACATGATGAAACATTTTTGCGAAACTGCAAGATTCTTGCCTGTTGAAATTCTTTGTGTGAACTAGATACTGTACGACCCTGGTGTGTTTTGCAGCAACATCACCAGGCAGGGCCAGGTCACCACTGCGCACCAGCCTTCGCACACTCCAGGCTGTTAGGAACAGCCGAAGTTTAGAGGTTAACGACTGCCAACCTGCTTACTCACAAATCACTTACCCACCATCAGGTTTGGATCTATTTCCTCACATTTAACAAAAAAAAGGAAATTACCAACAAAACACAATAGACTGCAGGTATACTGTACATTTCCCCGCATCCTTTTTAAACATTTGCCTTGTATGTCACGTCTGACCAAATTGTTCTGCTCTGTTACATGAAACACACAGCACAGATATAGCAATAAAAAACCCCACAAACTGTTTTCTCAGGTGCATCATCTGTCATAAAGGGCTCGAGTTGCTGGTCTCCATCACTTTCTGCAGCATCCATGAACTCCACTGGCTCGTTACACTCAGTCAGAGACTCCTCAGTCCGGACAACGGCCATGCAGAGACTGCAGAGGTCTCAGTCTGTCAGCCCCTGCAGGATCCCTCACCCTGCTAAGGGATACCTGTCTGTTAATGGACGTGTTTTTGCCTCACCCGAGAGGTTGACAACCGTAGCTTGGGCCAGAAATGTACCATCCACTCAAAGGTGAAAGGTGTCACCAGTGAATCCCTGATAGTAATGTAATAATGACATAGAATTAAAATATAAAGACATTTATGTCATATCTTGCATTAACTAACTTGTGCTATTATGCTGTCTGCATAATCTTATAAATATGCAATTTGCCCACTGCGGGACAAATAAAGGCTTAACTTACTTACTTACTTACTTATATAGCTTTAGATTGTGAAGGAATTCATCTCTGTGTTGGAATCCTTTATAGCATGGCATGCTGCTTCGTGACTTTCCATCAAATGAGCTGGGATCTGAGTCATCTTCGTCTGCAACAGATTATAGATCAAAACGCCGGAGTGTGTAGCTGGTACTGTTGTAAGCAACACCTGGCAGAAGCATCCTGGAGGGCTGGATCTTATACTACTTATATTAAGTCAACCTGTGCAGTGAAATCAGACAGTGCTGTGTGAGCAAAAACCTAAATAATGTGGTCTAATGTAGAAAAATGCTCATAAGTCATCATGTCTCAAGGTCATAAGAACGTAGAAATGTCAGGGGATCTTTGCCTGTTGTGCGCATAAATTCACCCATCTGAGATTCCCCGTGAAATAATGAAAGTGGAAAATAATGTGCTGCAGCAATCAGTATGTGCTGTACTACCAGTGGTTTTGCAAGCGCGCTACGTTGCCCGTGCATGAGCACAGCTAATTAATTGAACATAATATGTATGGACAGAGGTGTTGGCACGGTGTGTTGAATGCAAAGTTTATCAGCGTAGGTCAAAACATGATTCATGTAGATTTCAATGCGGAATTGAATGTGGAAGTGCAGTCAAAATTCACTATAAGGCAGCTGATTGCAGAATAGGCTGTTTTTTGCAGAGTTGTTGCAACAGGAAGTGTGCAGTTTGCCAAGAAAAGAAATAGAAACAGGTGACCTGCATAATAGGAAGCTTACTCGTTACCACGAAATAGGGGTGTGGTTATTGTGCAGTTTCTTCCTAAAACCTGTTCAATGTTATTTACTACTTTGATGGTGGCTACATTTGTCTGATGTTTTTGTGTTTCCCAACTTCTTATTTTAAAACCGCCTGAATACTCCCCAAAGAGCAGTCCGAGCACTTGACACCTAATGATTCTTCAATCACCTACTGAGGGGATTATTTAAGGGGAAACGCTTTAAGATGTTTATCTAAAGTGCAGGTCTAGTAGATGTTGTAACTTCTCTCAGGGAAGGTACATTTATTGTATTGTGTCTATAGCATCTGACGTCCAATGCTATGTTTACATTGCTGAGGTTTTCAACCTTTCTTTGTTTCATAGCAAATCTATCAAAAGTCCGTTTCTGTTCAGCTCTCTTTGATCTCCTCTGAATGGGATCCATTGACATGCTCTACATGCAGCACAAATTCAATATTTAAAGAATGAAGTCATTACGCCTGTTTATCATCATTTCACAAACATACTAAAATGTATTCAGTCCACAATACGTTTAGAACAGAGACATTTAGTAGTCGCTATACTGTATGTAGTTTGCTGTTGGAGTACCCTCTGCTGTTCATAATGTTTAACACATTTTATTGAGTATTGTTTATGAATTCATTCAGTGCATGCAGCTGAGGTGGTCTGACTGAACTCTAGGCAAGATATTCTACATAAAACATATCACCACTTATAACGGAGGAAAACACTAGAGAAATGTCTACAAAACCGTAATTCTTTATGCTGATTAATAATACGGATTATATCTTACACTTAGAAAACATTGTGCACCATTAGTTTAGAAGAAAGTGATGAAATAATCAGCACAACAGCAGTTTGAGTCATTGAGAAAAGCACAGGTGTAACTAATAACATTAAGGATGCTCATTAGCATTAAGGTTGACACCATTAGTCGACTGCCAACAAATTAATCCTTTAACCTTTTCTCTATTTGAATCATTTTTGGGCTTTGGCCTGTTGGTCAGACATCACCTTGGGCTCTGAGAATTGTTCAGAATTTTCTGGTTTAAAAGTTAGTTCAAGCCTGAGCCAGCATGCCTAGTACCAGGGCCCTGGGGTAGGCTCGCCGAAGTGAAATGCAGCCTTTAATAACATTATTGCTCATCGTTTTCCTGTGATGACCTGTCACAATGTCTGCCATGATTTTCAACCACTGGCCAAAGTCAATAAAATCCTACAACCCAAAACATTTGCTCTTATAATCTTTCGTTTGCTGACATGCTACGCGCCCTGTGGTTTGTCACCCCACATGCGCACAAAGCGTCTGTTACGATTAGCTTTTATATGTAAATAAACTGAGCTTGTCACCAGTGGTGTGTGTGTCTTTTTATTTCAATGTAAGAACACATATGAACCAGACTAGATGAAGTCATTTTAACACGTTAGAAAGGAAGAGATGGTTACTGTAATTGGCTTTCCTGATTCTTTCCTACACAGAAGCTCAGCTAATGAGGAAACAATTGTTAACAGATTATTAAACACATCAATGTGGAAACTGAAGTGGACCTGAATCCCTCTGACCCACTCCGGATCACTCCAGACAAGAGCAATTTTGAGTAACACCATGTCAATAAGGAGAATTAAGTCTATTAGAATAGTAAAATGCAACCGCAGGGGGGCACAAGCCAGTGTCTTCATGTGCCAGTCCCAAGTCTGGATAAATGCAGAGGGTTGTGTCAGGAAGGGCATCCGACGTAAAACACATGCCAAACTAAAAATGCGAATCATGACAATGACTTCCATACCGGATCGGTCGGGGCCCGGGTTAACAACGACCGCCACCGGTGCTGTTGACCTACAGGGTACCGGTGGAAATTGGATTACTGTTGGTCGAAGACGAAGAAGGAGAGGAGGAAGGTGTGTTCGTAGGCAGAGAGAGAGAAGAGGAAAGCTAAGAATGTAGGACTGACAGTAGGGACTTTGAATGTTGGGACTATGACAGGGAAGGCTAGAGAGCTGATTGACATGATGCAGAGAAGGAAGGTGGACATACTGTGTGTCCAGGAGACCAGGTGGAAAGGTAGCAAGGCTAGAAGCTTAGGAGCAGGGTTCAAGTTGTTCTACCATGGGTCGGATAGGAAGAGAAACGGAGTAGGAGTTATCCTGAAAGAGGAGTTTGTGAGGAATGTTCTTGAGGTGAAAAGAGTGTCAGACAGGCTGATGAGCCTGAAGCTGGAAATTGAAGGGGTGATGTTCAATGTTGTGAGTGGTTATGCCCCACAGGTAGGATGTGAGTTAGAAGAGAAGGAGAAATTCTGGAGTGAGTTAGATGAAGTGATGCAGAGCATCCCCAGAGGTGAGAGAGTGGTGATTGGTGCAGATTTCAACGGGCATGTAGGTGAAGGGAACAGAGGTGATGAGAATGTGATGGGCAGGTTTGGTCTTCAGGACAGGAACGCAGAAGGACAGATGGTGGTAGACTTTGCAAAGAGGATGGAAATGGCTGTCGTGAACACTTTCTTCCAGAAGAGGCAGGAACATAGGGTGACCTATAAGAGCGGAGGGAGAAGCACTCAGGTGGACTACATCTTGTGTAGACGTTGTAATCTGAAAGAGACCAGTGACTGTAAAGTAGTGGTAGGGGAGAGTGTAGCCAGACAACACAGGATGCTAGTGTGTAAAATGACTCTGGTGGTGAGGAAGATGAAGAGGACAAAGGCAGAGCAGAGGACGAAGTGGTGGAAGTTGAAAAAGGAAGAATGTTGTTTAGTTTTCAGGGAGGAGCTGAGACAGACTCTGGGTGGTCAGGAAGTGCTCCCAGATGACTGGACCACTACAGCTAAGGTGATCAGGGAGACCGGTAGGAGGGTACTCGGTGTGTCATCTGGAAAGAGGAAAGTGGACAAGGAGACTTGGTGGTGGAACCAGGAAGTTCAGGAGTGTATACAGAGAAAGAGGCTAGCAAAGAAGAAGTGGGACACTGAGAGGACTGAAGAGAGTAGACAGGAGTACAGGGAGATGCAGCGTAAGGTGAAGGTAGAGGTGGCAAAGGCCAAACAAAGAGCATATGAGGACTTGTATGCTAGGTTGGACACTAAAGAGGGAGAGGTGGATTTGTACAGGTTGGCCAGACAAAGAGATAGAGATGGGAAGGATGTGCAGCAGGTTAGGGTGATTAAAGATAAGGATGGAAATGTATTGACAGGTGCCAGGAGTGTGATGGGAAGATGGAAGGAGTACTTTGAAGAGTTGATGAATGAGGAAAATGAAAGGGAACGAAGAGTAGAAGAGGTGACTGGTGTGGAGCAGGAAGTGGCAAAGATTAGCAAGAGTGAAGTGAGGAGGACGTTGAAGAGGATGAAGAGTGGAAAGGCAGTTGGTCCTGATGACATACCTGTGGAGGTATGGAAGTGTCTAGGAGAGGTGGCAGTTGAGTTTCTGACTAGCTTGTTTAACAAGATCTTGGAGAGTGAGAGGATGCCCGAGGAATGGAGGAGAAGTGTACTGGTGCCAATTTTCAAGAACAAGGGAGATGTGCAGAGCTGTGGCAACTACAGAGGAATAAAGCTGATGAGTCATACAATGAAGTTGTGGGAAAGAGTAGTGGAAGCTAGGCTAAGGGCAGAGGTGAGCATTTGTGAGCAGCAATATGGTTTCATGCCTAGAAAGAGCACAACAGATGCAGTGTTTGCTTTGAGGATGCTGATGGAGAAGTACAGAGAAGGTCATAAGGAGTTGCATTGTGTCTTTGTAGATTTAGAGAAAGCGTATGACAGGGTGCCGAGAGAGGAGCTGTGGTATTGCATGAGGAAGTCTGGAGTGGCAGAGAAGTATGTTAGAATGGTGCAGGACATGTATGAGAGCTGTAAGACCGTGGTGAGGTGTGCTGTAGGGGTGACAGAGGAGTTCAAGGTGGAGGTGGGCCTGCATCAAGGATCGGCCCTGAGCCCCTTCTTGTTTGCTCTGGTGATGGACAGGCTGACGGATGAGGTTAGACAGGAATCTCCATGGACTATGATGTTTGCGGATGACATTGTGATTTGTAGTGAGAGCAGGGAGCAGGTGGAGGAGAATCTAGAGAGATGGAGGTCTGCTTTGGAAAACAGAGGAATGAAGCTTAGCCGCAGTAAGACAGAATACATGTGTGTCAATGAGAGGGACCCAGGTGGAACGGTGAGGTTACAGGGAGCAGAGGTGAAGAAGGTGCAGGACTTTAAGTACTTAGGGTCAACGGTTCAGAGCAACGGAGACTGTGGAAAAGAGGTGAAGAGGCGAGTGCAAGCAGGTTGGAATGGGTGGAGAAAAGTGTCAGGTGTGTTGTGTGATAAAAGAGTATCAGCAAGAATGAAAGGAAAGGTGTTCAAGACGGTGGTGAGACCAGCGATGTTGTACAGCCTAGAGACAGTGGCACTGAAGAAAAGACAAGAGGCAGAGCTGGAGGTGGCAGAGCTTAAGATGTTGAGGTTCTCTTTGGGAGTGACGAGGACGGACAGGATCAGGAACGAGTACATCAGAGGGACAGCTCATGTTAGATGTTTCGGAGATAAAGCCAGAGAGGCCAGATTGAGGTGGTTTGGACACGTTCAGAGGAGAGACTGTGAATATATTGGTAGAAGGATGCTGAGGTTGGAGCTGCCAGGCAGGAGGTCTAGAGGAAGACCAAAGAGGAGATTTATGGATGTAGTGAGAGAGGACATGAAGTTAATTGGTGTGAGTGAAGAGGATGCAGAGGACAGGGATAGATGGAGGCACATGATTCGCTGTGGCGACCCCTGAAAGGGAACAGCCGAAAGGAAAAGAAGAAGAAGTCTATTAGAATAGTAAACACAGACTGCTCCTGTAAAGGATGTACATTTCAGCAGAGGAAGAGTAAAATGATTCATGGTCTCTAACTGCCACTCAATGTTTGTTGTTAGTAATATATGATTTTATGTTTTTACAGAAAGAGCTTCAGTATGTTTATTCTATTTTTTTAATTAGTCAGTTGGGTAGGAACAACAGAGCTGCTGAGCTATTTATGAGCGCAAAGATAAAGTTAAAACTGTATAAAACAATTGAACGCACTTCCGTCAAGATACTTCATGGTACACAATATTCACTCAACATATAAAAGGCAAACTGAAATTTACAATGTGCTGTGCCCTATACTGTATGTACAGGAAGCTATAAACATTAAGCATCATTTACAAAATAAGAACAATGTACAACACATTTTCCTGAGAAATCTCCTTTTCTCAGTTTAGAAACTGGAAATATAAACAATGTTTTCATGATACTGCGTATAAAACAAAGAAAGAAAGCTGAACTAGTTGTCAGAGTCCATGTCGCTGTCTCCCCCTATTGATCTGAACTCTTCGCTCTCCTCATCTTCACTGAGCTGGACCTGGGACAGCACAGCTGGGCCTCTCCTCCGTGCTTCATCTTCTTCATCTTCCTCCTCCTCACTGATGCCGTAGTCTTCGCCGTTTCCCATGCTAGAGGGCTGCATCTGACTCCGGCTCTCTGTCTCCTCATAGCTGCCGTAACTGAGACAGAAGAGAGGGAGGTAAAACGGGACAGCAAGAGGTGTTTCAAGTTAGAATCCTTGGGATTTTCATGAAATCAAACCCGGTTTTTTGAAACCATTTATGGTTGGCATTTGTAGGCAATAGACATTCAATGTATTTAAATTCTGTAATCAGTCGGTCTTCATAGAAAACGATGATTTCAATCCAGCCTTACTGTAATTCCATCATTGATACCAGCCTCACTGACTATCAGAGCTGTATTAAGCTACTGCTAATACAAACTAAACATTTCCTACGGCCGCTGCTTCACATGAAAAGTATTTAACTGGTGGCTTTTACTGTGAATCAGTCACAGGAAACGCAATGTATTTATCACAGAGGTTTGTCAAAAATGCATCTAAAACAAGACAAGGTCATGTTCAGCATCTTTTTGAGAGCAGATCAGTTTTATATATTGAGATATATATATAAAAAAAAACAAACAAAAAAAATTGAGAGTATTGAAACAAGTAGGAGCAGCCACACCTCTACAATGTCCTGCTGTTGTGTGGAAAACTACTTGCACCGTTTGCAGCATGAAATCAGATCACGGTTGAAATTACTTTTGACTGACCTCTTTATCAAAACAATGTTTGGTTGTGCAGTAAAAAGTTGCTCAGTTGGTATTTCTGACAAAGTAGTGTTTGCCGTAGTATTAAACTGCATTTTCTGATCCCACCAGTAAATTAACCAGGACTGATACCTTAAGAAGTCCAACTTTAAGAACCACATCAGCACAAGCCATGTTCATTCAGGTATAACAACACATTACCTGAGATAACATCATGTGAAGACCTTTTTGTTACAAAATGAGGCCTCGACAAATATATTCCGGAAAAGGAACATCTACTCTAGGAGGAAGCAAGTATTTTGTTTTTAGTAATGAAAAAAGAAATCTGAATGCTTATTTTCCCTGAAGAAAATTTCCCAAAAGAATAACTTAAAGTGGCTTTTTTACGTTTCAGAGACTTAAAATCATCTTCATTCTTGAGTAGTGTTTTAGAGTACTGAGTGTTCTTGGCTCTGGGCCAGCTGTACCTGACATTGCTGTCTTCCATGTGAGGCTCATCAGGCATGTCCCCTTCATATGACATCATGCTCTCCTCCTGCTCCATGCCCATGCGGGCCGTCTCTTGAGCTCTCCGTAGAGGTGCAGGTCGCACATCCAACTCTCTGTCAGAGTCGCTTCCACTCTCCGACAGATGTATAGCTGGAGGGGAAACACAACGGCTCAGAATAAACGTCACGCGCGCGCACACGCACAACACAAAAGGCTGCACATGCAACATTTTTACAGAATATCTCTCATTCTCAATTATCTATATGACACGGATAAAACATGTCATGCATTCTTCTGAACATGTTCTAGTGTTGATTTCTGCTGGCGCCCCAGCACTGCAGGTGGACTTACAGGAAAAAGGGTTGTCGCCCTCCTCTTCGCTGGCATCATCCTCTCCGTCGGACATGAGCAGGTCCTGGTACAGCACGCTGGCTTGGGCTGGGCGGTTAGACCTTCCGTCCTCTTCTTCCTCCTCCTCCTCCTCTTCTTCCTCCTGATTGTGCAACCGTCGGCGAGGTGGCAGCAACATCTCCTCTTCGTCATCTTCGTCCTCTAGATCTCCGTCTGCGTCCTCTGCCTAAAAAGACAGGACACAAACATTTGTCTTATATAATATAGAAATGGATTGTACAATTGTATCTCCTAAAAGTGTGTGAGAATTAAACTAAGACTAAACTAAACTGGCACATGAACATGCATCGACCTGCAGAGCCGGATGAGTCCCGCAGTTATAGAAGCAGCAGTTCCAGACCCACAGTTTCAGACTTACACATGCGGCACCAGTTTATTCCCCCGTTTAAAAAAAATGTATTAACAAAACAGTAATATCACCACCAGTTTTAGACTGGTGGACCCGAAATGTTATTTCTGCTTCTTTGTTAAGGGACATTTAATGGACTGAATGTAACCAAAGACACACTGCACACATGAAAAGCAAAATGTGCAATTGTTTTTTGTTTTTTTTTATTAAAAATGTCAAAACACGCGATAAAAATGTTTTATTATAGACTTTCGTTATCAGCTTTTGCAGAAGATGCTGACAGAAAGGCCCTGCCACTGAAATCTAACTCGAAGAAGATTTTCATCCAGACGCAACAGTGAATGAATGAAACCTTTACAGCTATATCATTACTATTGATACAATTAATTAATTCATACTGAAGCTAGCCAGCTACCCCCAAGTTATAGCTGGTTCTCAGGGCGTTAAAGAAGGATAGGCTGACATTGTTCAATGATGGTATTTAGCTAACGTTAGCTTAATAACATTACGTTAGCCACTGCATAGGGTTATCAAAACGCTAAACATTAAAACTCTAATTACTCTTTAGGAATAACCAACGCAGCGGAAAGAGAGGATTAACCAGGCCCAATTCCCTCGAATGCAAGGACCGAACACGGCATAGCTTGAGACACGGATCAAGGTTAATTGCTGTTAAAACACTGGGAAGTTTTATAATGAGACTGAGCAGAAGCTTTACAGAAGCTCACAGGCAACAATTAAAAAGAGAGGGAGGCTTGAATGTGAGAACACTTCTCAATTGTGCTGTGTTACTGTGAAAACTTCAATTTCTATTCTTATTCAAGTCTATTTTCAAAAATCTTTAAAGTCTTGATTTTTTTGTCCCTCAAATTCACAAACTTCCAAGGATTTCAAGGTCTCATGGGAGCCCTGCTGACTGTTGTTTAAACTTGCTCATGTGCATCTAAAACTGTGGGTCTGGAACTGCTGCGTCTAGACCTGCGGGGGCTCTCCGGCTCTGCAGGGCGATGTTTCTCAGCTTTCTCGAGAACTGCTCATCCAAACTACTTCACACTCGACACTTCCTTGGGCCTTTAGCAATACACCCGCCAAGTGTGAAGCCGATGGGACGAATGGTTGTCGAGAAAATCGAAGGACAGACATACAGACAGATGGAGATTCCTTCCTTTATAGTTAGATACATAATTAATTTGATAAGAATTTTGACTGCATCAGGCCATCCAACTAGAATGGTATGCATATACAGTAGTTGTGTATAAATGTGCAGCAGTGGTGACCTCATATCAACTACATAACCTTTCAATAAATCTGTCTTTCTTACAGGAGCAGGAGTCTTGGGTTTGCCATCATCTTCCTCCTCAAAGCCTTCAATGTCCACATCTGACTCTTCCTCCCCGGGTCTTCTACTGTGGCGACCCTGAGCGGCAAGATGATAAAGGTCTATGAACACTCTTGCCGAAAGACTGAGCAAGAAGCAAAAGAACTACTCTCCTTTTACTCTGTAATGTCATCTGTAATGTTGTGCTCTGAGGATAGTTTGAGAAGAGGTGACATGTGGTTGCAAGCCTCATTTCTGTCTCTCTCCATACCTGCCCCCCTCTCTTCTCTGGAGCAACCACGAGAGGTCCCTCAGAGAAAAGGCTGCTGGTCTCTCTGGGAAGACTCCCTGAAGCCCCGCTGTCAAACAGATCAGCAGGCTGGCCAACACCACACAGAGCGGCACACACAAATGGAGAGACGGGACAGGACGGCAGGAGCAAAGGAGAAAAAGAGGATGGCAGAAAGGAGACACTACAGTGAGGAAACTAGATTGTAGAGATGAAACGTGAAAGTCTAGGAAGGAGGGTTAGTGCAGAGAACGAGTGAAGACTTACAAGGACCGGAAGCACTACAAGGTGTGGCGAGGAGAATTACTGCACGTAGAAAAGATTACACTACCTGGTGCGGCACGTTACTAACAGCTGGAGGCCGAAAGTCTATTGTCAATGTGGCAAGATGCCCGGGAAACCACCACTGCCAAGTTAGTAAATGAAAACTGGGCCGTGGCTGCTCTCCTACCTGCGGTGTGTATGGCCCCGGCGTCATTGGGTCCAGACACTCCAAGTCTGCTGCATCTAGAGCTGCCTCTTTAGCAGTAGAGATGTCCTTCTCTAACTGGGTCAAGTGCTCATCATACTGGAGAAACAAAAACGGGTGATTATTATTATACTGAACCCCAAAAAATGCTTCCGATGCTGCGCCTTCGGTTTGTGAATGTTCTCATATGTAAGTCGCTTTAGATAAAAGCGTCTGCTAAATGACTAAATGTAAATGTACATGTTATGACACTGATTAATGTTCTTCCTGCTCACAAAAATACTGTTTATCATCAATTTGGCTGTAATCATTTTCCAGATTTGACTCTAAAGAGGTAACCCTCTTCCTGAAGCAGTGTAAGCAATTTGGCGAATTATGCAGCAATTTAATAAAAGATAAGAAAGTACAAACCTCTATGTTGTATAAGTCTACACTATGCCAATGTTGCTATGAAATAACTATTAGATTAAGATTTAATTTAAAAATTTGCATTAAAAAAAAAAAATTCCTTTACATTGTTACCAGCATTGCTTTCCAGCTGTTCTGATAATATGGTATGTCCAATGTAACTTACTGCATAAATACTCATTGGTTAACCTCACCCTTGCCCCTCCCATTAAATAAGCAAACTAAACGTCAAAAGACTCAAAATACCTCTGCCAAGGTTTGCTTGCACACATTGACAATGTCCAGGGCTGTCTTGGTGTAAGGACTGTCTTGGCCTGTGAAAGACACAGAAAGATTAATTCTGCTTCAAACAACATCTTTCCTAATCTATAGAACTCGGCTCTAAGTTAGTCACGCAGTTTTAAAGAGAGGCCGAGCCCAGAGGTCACGATAACAGTGATGTTAACACATTTACCATTGTACTTGATACTGTTGGCGTGGATGAGACTGACATCTGAAAGGAAAGCATCTCGGTTCTGGTATTTGTGTTTGGAGATGTTCTGTTGAACCATGAAAGACGAATACACAAAGAGGGACATTAAAGTTCTTTGTATTGCTGATATACGAAATATAAGATGAGAGTACTTGTTTCAAGGTTGACACCTTGTATGAGTCTCACCTTGCGGATGCTCTCCAGATCCATGGGGTTTACGATCACCTTATAATAATCGGGCACAAACTTTTTGTTGACAGGATGGTGGAACGGCCATGACTATAGCGAAGGGAGGAATTAAGGAATGAAAGGCAGATCATTCACTCGACATGTTAACTGATCAGTGCTCTCAAAATGATTAAGGTGAGAAAAGGTGACTCACATCGGGAACCACCATCATTTTCTGGGTCACAATGTTGTCCAGGATGAAGGAGAAGGCCACCTGATCATCATCATCCAGCAAGGGGTTTATGGCTTTCTCCAGCCTCACCAGCCTGTCCTCCTTCTGCACGCACACACACACAGGTTCAATGGTTAACGTGGACAAAATGAGAGCAAGATCTGAAATAAGACAAAACATTTACATTAACACTCACCTCTTTCAGTTTAGCATCGCACAGGTCCAGCATGGACTGTGCTACCTGTGTTATGGGATGTTTTGCTCCTGGTGGAACAAAAACAGAACAGTCTTAACGCTTTGATGTGCGTTTAAATTGTCTAATTGAAACTAACTGAAACCAGAGTAAGTCTGTTTTCAAGCGATAAATATGTTCTTATAGCTTTACCATTGTAGGTGGCGCTGTTTTTGACGATAATTTCCACTGCTTCACGGAACTCCTCCCTCGAAGGATACATTCGCTTACGTACATTCTCCCGCAGCGTCTGCAGGTCCATGGGCCGCGTGATGATCTTATAGTAGTCCTTCACAACCTTGGCATTGACCGGTGTGTGGAATGGATAGGTCTACATAGACGAGGCAGAGATAGTAAAGGTGAGACAGTAGAGCAGTAAAGGAGGTGAATGGGAACAATGAAATGTTGAGGTGGAGGAGTGTGTGCCTGACAGATCTTACGTTGGGGTGATCCCGCATGTCATTGATGATGCTCTCTAGCACAGAAGACAAGGTCACCATGGGGTCAGTGCGTCTGCGGTGGATGGCCTTGTGTGGCTTCTGTGAATATTAAAAAACAAAAACCGTGTAAAAGATCAGCTAAAGATCAGTTCAAAATGTGTTACAACAAACTGTAAAACACTGCTTACATTGAGGTAGTCGCAGTGCACAGCGGTGGGAGCTGTTGCTTGGGGAACTTGAGCACTAAAGACTTTCTGCGCACCTCATCAGCACTGTAAAACAAAACATTTGTTAGAAACAGCAGGGGGTAGAGGCCAAAGACAGTCCATTTATTAAAACTGTATTGCTGTCCATGGACCCAAGTTTAGAAGATACTGCGCTAATTTATGAATGGCAGAATTTTGCAGCACATGCAAAAATGTGACGTGAGTGCTGATCTGAGTATCCTTAAAAAAATAATTTTAATGGTAAGAGAGGAGAAATGAGGACAATCCACTACCTCTCAATGAGCTGTTTGCCCAGGACGATCTTGGTGCCCTCCACCTTGATCAGCTCCTCATTGTCGTTATGGATAACGGTCTTTTCCAGCTCCTCCTCCTGCTCCTCGGTCATGGCAACTGGGTTAGAAGGGGGGGCGTTGGTCTGATAGTACAGCGGGCAGAACTTGTTGGTCCTCATGTGTCCAATGGCTCCACATGCTCCGCACTTTAGCTAGCAAAAAGAGGCAAACATTAAGGAACTCGAAAAATACTCGGCCAGTCCTATATGATAATAATACTGAAAGAACAATACTGCAAATTGACATAATATCTACACCAATCGAAAGCAAATTGGCAATAGGTTTGCATTTAGCTGGGTACCAAAGAGCTGGTGAGGAAAAAGTAAAGGAGAGGAGTATAGTACTGAATCAGCAAGCTTACTTTTACCTTGAGGTCTGGTCTCTCTTTGACCTTCTTGGCCTTCTTCTCTGGAGGTCCCTTGATCTTGTCCTTCTCTTGGTTTCTCTTCAGCCTCCTCAGCTGCTCCTGAATACGCCGGCGCTCCTTCCTCATCTCTTCTCTGTGCTGCTCATCGAAGAGGGCAAACTTTCGTCTGCAGCCACAAAAATTCACAGTACTGGATGTTTAACATTCACTGGTTCAGTTGTGATGATGGCATAGGCCTAATTAAGTGGCATTTCTACGATATAAGCTCTCTAGCTTTCTCCTTAATGAGCGCCATTCAGTTCCACTATGGAAAATACAGCAGCATTCGGCTGACCTGCCTATTTCATACATATAGAGAAGCAATACTCTAACAACTATATGATTTGATATAAATGCAAGTCAGAAATGTATGTTTTCAAATGTATGTTGTGTGCAGCAGCTTCAAAACTAATTTGCATACTAATTATCATAGTTAAAGGTTGCAGAGCTATAATGTGAATTGCTTCCTTTTGAATGAATCGGACACACAATACAAAGCAGGCTTTTCACAAATCAAAAATATCACATCATCACAGCACAAAGTTATACAGATGTTAATAATCTTAGCCTGACATGCTGATGTGGAGAACAGCTGATCGGTTCCTCCCAAGGATCAAATACCCACTGTAAGAGGAGAAAGCTCACAGTTTGATTAGTACGAGACTCACATGAATTCATCATCCTTGGTGGTTCTGATCCTAGTGTAGGCATCGATGACTGCAGCCTTGCGCACTGTCTCACAGCGGACATATTCCTTGCCGTCCTCATCCCTGAAGGTGCGATAGATCTTGAGTCGGCGTCCTGTGGCCGAGGAGTTTAGGCTGGTGACGGAGGACGTGTCATCGTCCTTATGGGAGCTGGTGGATAAGGAGCTGGCTATAGAGTGAAGGGACGTAAATCTTACAGTTAGATACCCAACAACATTTTTCCACTTTACACAGCTAATGCAGATATGTCCTCAGGGCACCATTAAGATCTCTCTGACTTTCAGAGACACAGACTCACACAAGCCTTTGCGCCGCTCCTTGCGTCCCTTGGCGTCACGATCGCTCTCCTCGCCCATCAGCATCCTCTGCAGCTCCTTCCTCTCCTGCTCCTCCCTCTCGCGGGAAAGCTGGGAGCTGGTCTTCTTGTTCTGCAGCATGTTCTCAATGTTCTTCCCCATCTCCTCAAAGTCACTGTCCTCTGCCGAGCTGCTGTCTGTGTCTGTGGAGAGCACCTCTGTCGACTCTAACACTCTGTGGTGGGGGTGCAACGAGGAATAGGACTCAGCGTGTGCTCAGACAGAATCCTGAAGAACATATACAGTATAACCCTACATAAAGAGCCTTACTTGTTCTGCAGGTCAAAGATCCTCTGGCACTCTTCCTTGTAACGCTCCTGGTGTTCAGCAACGGAGAAACGGGAGCCTCTGGCAAACTTGCTCATGGGTCCCTCGCCTGAACGCGCCTGCTCTGTGGACATGGTTCTCACCACGTCAATCACCTCCCAGCGTGAGAGTTTCTTGATCTGACACACGTACAAACACACAATCACTGTAACAAGCCGAAAAGGTGAAAAAACCCCACCTGAAAAGTCGAGCCACATGCCTTTCTTGCATTTGTCACCATTAACAAATCTCCAAAAATGTATCAACCCTGACTTGCAAGCAGAGTATGTTCCCGTTAGAGTGAATAAAAGACACGTCCTATATCAGTTTCATGTGCTTGCGTTTCACCACGGTTTTACCTCTTCCTCTGGAACACCAAACTTGCGCAGCAGCTGCTTGGCATTCTTCAGTGAGAGTCTCCTCAGGTCAGCGTCTGTCCCTGTCACTGTCTTCTTGGCAGGCTGTGGCTCTTTGTCATCCTGAAAAACAGCACGGGATCAAAGTTTTCACTCTCTAACCTCCAACAAGCATTTCCCCTTCATGGCAGAAATGAAGGCTCTTGTTGTGTTCCAAGGAGCTGTCCGCACCTAGGATGGTGTAAGTCAGATATGTTTTTGTTATCTCAAGTCTGGACCTCTTAACTTAATTATGAGGAAGCATTTGGATCAATACCTCATCATCAATCTTCATTTGAAAGTCCTCCTCGTTCTCCTCGTCTGGAGCAAAGAAGGATTTCTCACCATATCCAGCATCCTAAAGGGGTAAAACAACTTGCAGTGAAGCCGTGCCACAATACTCCCATGTGTTAATCATCCGAAGTCATTTACAGGCAGATACTGTTACCTTGAGTCTCTGCTCTGCCACCACCATGCTATAGTAAGCGCAGCACTGCTCTGGAGACACCATGGCCCTGATCTCCTCCTCTGTTGGCAATCTGAAGTCAGGCTTCAGCACCCACCAGTTAGAGTCCATCCCTGGCATGAGGACAAGATGTTGTTAAGACATTTTATCTTACCTGCAACCATGGCATGTTTCCATTATACATACATCTTCTTGTCAAAGAAAAAGTATTGTAGAAAACCATAACTTGATGATGTAAACACTAAACATTTTTACCCTGTGTCCTTATACTGTCCTTAGACTACATCTTACCTCTAGGGTAAAATCCATAGTAGTTATAAAAAGCTCTTTCCCTGCTCAGATTCCTGCCTGTCAATTCTCGGCACACACACACACACACACACACACGACACAGTATTACTGTGTAAACTCAACATTATCCTGATATAACACATCTGGGTTAGATACGTCCAACATATGACAATGATCACTGAATGGTAGACGTACAGGGTGCAGAGTTACTGAATGAACGTGGACTACCTGTACGTTTGAAGTCAGCACAGAGTTTTAGTCGTTTCCTAATGCTGCTCTCGGAGTGTGACGGAAAAGCTTTCTTTATATCCTCCATGCGGATTCTGCGGGGCCGATCCTTGCTCTTCCAGAACAAGCGGTAAATGAACACCTTCGGAATACAGATGTGACAATTAAGCATTTGCAACAACAACAACAGCTCGAGTTTCTGGGATAGGTCAGGCGAATAAATGTACCTGTAGGAAGTCTCTGATGTGGGTATTGGCTCGTTTGGAGTTGGGCCCTGGAACCTCATACAAGGGGCACTCCTGACCAACTACAATAATGTCCACAAGCTCTCTAATATACAAGCCGTGTCGCGTTCGTAGTACCAGGAAATCAGTCTCGGGCATCTTGTGCACGTAGATCGGAGCACGGAAAAGGTTGTTTTCAAATGCCTAAAAGAAAAAGACATACCATCTCACAGTTTTCCATGAAATAAGACCAGTGATGCTTCACATATTTACCTAATCTGAAAACAGAATCTTTGACTGTGACGATGCTGACCTGGAGCAGCTGTCCAGGATGCAGAGAACCCAGGAAAGGGGATGTGTGGCAGTACACAGTCTCTCCATATTTACAGTCGGGTGCTCCAGGATCCTTTCCAGGTTTCTGAAGAATACAGTAACAACACCATAATGTATTTTAACACCAGAATGAAACACACACTTCTGCAAATTGAAATAAATGTGACAATCACAATATCTTCAGTTAAGAAATTACGATTTAAGACCTTTCAACATTTTCAAAGACCTATGCAAAGTCATGAGTGGAAAACTAACTATACTAACCCTTTTGTAGTAGTTTTTGATCTTAGTGGCCATGCCGACTTGCATGATGAGGGGGGGGTATTCTTCACTGTACTCTGCCAGGATCAGATCTCCATCTTTGCCTGTCAAGTCCTGTGGGGTTCGCATGAAGAACATGTCTCCTCCGCCCGATGCCTGCCGCTCCTGCTCCCGCATCTATATGTAAAAATATCAACACATACACTCAGTACACCATTAATGTGGCCCAACACCAAAAGGTTATCTGAGCGTAATAGTGCTTGTTTTGAGCAGGGCTCCACCTTAGCCTTCTTCTTAATGTGTTTGAGCAGTGGCTGAACAGGATGAGGACCCGGCTGAGCCAAAGCTCCAAATGAGTATTTCTTCAGAGTCGGTCGATGAAACTGGCGCAGCTTCATGGGCCCCATGTGAGTAGGGAAGAAGGGCTGCCTCAGCTCCAGTGCCGGGATGGAGTGCTGTGAAAGACACAAAATTTACTCAATCAAATTATACAACATTCCACACTTCAGCTTACATTTCACAGGTAGGCTGTGTCTCTATATGATTTGGCAGGATTCTGTCACAGTATTTACAGTATAAACTAAGATTCAAAGCACCTCCATGTTGATCATATCCTGTCGGCTCAATCTTTTTTTATTGTTGCCACTGCTTACCTGAATGATGTTGCCACCGAAGGTCCCCCTCAGGCCCTGCTGTTTAGGATAGTAGAACTCATCATTGGAGAGGTTCCAGGGGTCCTTCACCTCAGGCTGGGACATGTTCTGAGTTGAGAGAAAACATATTTCCCACTGAAAGGAATGTCATTCTAACCTTTTCTATGTTTGAACTGAATTGTTAGAATACTGCTCGAACATAATAGTGATTAAACAAGACATTTTTAGCCTCAGGTGCAAATATTCTCTCAATTTCATTTCGCCATATGTGCTCCTTCATTATGTACCCTTGATCTGATTAGCCACATCTCCACTGAAGAAAGAAAAACCTTGTAATCTGCCATTTCATATAATCAAACATTGCCTGCCCTGACGAGGCAGTGTACCTGCTGTGGCTCATCTTTTATCACCCCAGTCTTCCCCAGCAGGATGCGGCTCTTTTTGATTGCCGTTTCCTTCTTATTCTCTTTTGATGGAAGCAGACAAAAAAACAACAACATTATTGTAGAGTTAAAAGTATGGGTGCAAGTTCACAGTATTCCACCTTTCCATTTTTAATGAGACAAAGCCCCTATATACTGTTTACCTAGAGCACACACTACCACTCTACCTCAGTGTAGTGACAACATTGTATTTTCAGTTACCAAATAATGCAGATGCCCACGTGCTCTTCCAATTCTGGTTTTGTACTTTTTCTTAAAAACTAACACTTGATACTCTGTTACAAATGATACAGAGATGTGTATTGTATTGTTTTCATCATAAAATAAATGTACTGTAGGTCACATAAAATTAATGAAACCTGTATGTATATAATAGGTAAACATGTGGCCTAACAAGATGGAACTTTTGAATATACCTAGGATGATATTTTCATCATTGGGATCCAGTGTGAGAACAGGTGGCATGAGCATGTGATCCATCTCCTGGTCATCCCAGATAATGTTATCTTCCCAGCGTCCATACACCAACTCCTCGTTGTCAATGGGGAAAATGGAGAACCAGGGAGAGTCTTCTTCGTGAGAGACTTCGGTAGGAAAAAAACAAATAAAGACAACACAGAAAATGAGACGTTAGCCTGACATGAATAGTTCTGGTGAATCTATTCTTTGCATTGGGACATAAACATAAACTCACGTTGATTATCATGGTTGTTTTTTTCCCGCTTAGAGCCAGAGATTGAAGAAGCTTTGGGCATGGGTGGAGGCGTAGGTGGCATCAAGAGGGAATTACTTCTTGTCAGACCTGTAAGATTAAACAGATGATTATATTTCTTTTACACAAATGAAATATTACAGCCTATTGCTCCACCACCATCAACTACCACCGCTCTATTGTCTTTGTAAACGCCACCTGGGTATTTTTTCCCTGGTCTCTTACCCTGCTGTGCGTTATAAGCGTTGGCATTGCGGGTCATGCTAGAGGGCAGCCATCCCGCCAGGCTGGCTCGCTGAGTCTTGGTGCCCTTGTGTTTCACTTCCTCCCCATTCCAGATAATATCGTCCTCCCATTGCAGTTGGGTGACCATTAGGAAGAGCTCATTCTCAAGGGCTTGTCTGTCCTTATCTTCATCGTCATCACCATCATCTTCGTCGTCTCGTCGCAGAAACTAGAGAGATATTACACAATGTCAGTAACACAATCAGTATAATTTTTGTGTTACTGCTACAGATGGCCTTGTCTGCATACCTCATGTGCAGTCTCTGTTATTTCTTTACGCATGTCCTGAGGCTCACTGGACTCCTTTTCTTTTAGCTTGAAACCGTAGTTGAAGTTACTTCCATCCTCAGAGACACCAAGCATGTCGTACCAGAGCTGGGCTGGTCCATATCGCCATTCTGCTACTTTAGGCCGAGACTCTGCCTCCTTGTCCCCATCACCACAAGTCTGTGAGAACTTAGATTCTACTGGAGCCATCATGGTTATCTGGACGGAACAGAAAAGCATGTAAAGTGATATTGCCGCACAACTACTAGCTGACATTATGAGAGCCTATAATAGCCTGTAACACAGGGAGATTTACCTCATCATCAGAGAGACACTGCTCTGGGGGCGGAGGGGGCGCATACTCATAAATCCATCCAGACTTCTTCTCCTGGCTTTGCTCTGTGGGCTCTCCTTCTGGAGGAGGTGTCCCAGGCTGAGGGTCTCGGTGTTTCCGCTTCTTCTTCCTGCGGGCACTCCTCCAAACTGACGGCATGTTCTTTCCAGGACCAAACAGCCGTAAGAACCTCAGCACCTGGCAGTACATCCGAGACAGCGGGTGTCAGCGCATGCCTTGTTTTTAAAATGATGATGATAAAATAAACCTTCAACATGCGTAACAATACATTTCAGCTCAGTACAGTGCCTGTAAAGATGCTTTACCTTTCCAGGCCTAAACTCTGGGAAGAGCTCTGTGACACCTGGCAGTGCTTTGGCAGCATCTTTCTGCATAATGCCAGCAAGAGGGAGGTTGAGCCTATCTGGGGCGCCTCCAGCCCCCAAGCCCTGGCAGGGACGGTCAGTTTCTGACTCAGAGTCTGAGGAGCTGCTGAAGTCAACCTTATCAGCCGTAGAAGATGGCGCGATGATGGAGGGCAGGATGATGCCATCACCCTCTTCCCCAACTGTGAGGAGAGACAGTGACAGATCACAGCAGCAACATAGACAATCAAATTTCATTTTTATATATTTTTCTGATCTAAAATACTTTAACCTAACCTGAATTAACTATATGAACAAGTGCAGTATCTGTTCTTCAGACGCAGTCTAAACCTGGGACAATAACATCCAACCTGATGAAGTAGCAAATTCCCTTCCTTACAGACTCCAGAGCTGCAGTTCTGTAAACAGGGACTAATTATGAGTAAACATGTCCTTACCATTTGTGCTCTGAGAGGAGGGTTCCTCTTTCTTGGCAGATGTAGGAAGACTTGGTGGTGGTGGAGGAGGCATAAGCTTAGAATCAATATCCTCGCAGTCGGCATCATAGTCATCCTCATCATCTAAGGAATTAGAACAAATGTTTACATTAAAATAAATGAAAAAGTCAACTGAAACTCAGAAAATGTAATGAAAAAATGTATTGCAAAAAGACGTTTTAATTGAGCCTAACAATCAAACACAAATGTGACTCTAAGGAGCTGAAAGCTGATCACCTGTTTTCCTCATCTTCAGCAACCTCACTGATGTCAGAATAGTCAACTGCATCTTCAGTGCTTTTCACCCAACCTGGATGAGAAGAAATGTTCAGAAAAAGTCACTCCATCCTTCAATTCCTGGCCAAATTAATGCAAAGTTCCTTTTTATATTTAGCCTACCTTCTGCATCCACACTGCCAGAGTCTCTGGTTTCGTCTTCATCCTCCGAATTGGCAGTGATCTCTGTAATGAGGGAGCCCAGACCCAGATTACCCAAACCAGCCAAATGCTTTTTGGACTCCTGTGGTGAGAAGAAATGGCAGAAACAGAAAGTTGCGATAAGCAGTGAAAATACAAAATAACTGAACAACAATAATAACGTTGCTGTAGAAAAGTATCTTGAAAAAAACCCACATTGTCCAGAACACTGTCATCCTCTAGTTGTCCATCTTCATTGATGTTTCCAAAGAGGAAGCCAGTTAGAGAGAAAGGGCGACCTTGGTCTTCGTCACTGTCTGAGTCCGACATCCTAAATGGATGACATTTACAGTTTAGGCATTTGGCTCATCTTCGTATCCTAAGTGACTTGCAAAATTAGTGAGACAACACTGTGATCCTTGAATCATTCAGCATGAGTGATGCATCCATGCTGAATTTCATCAAGGACGACATTTTTTATTTTTGCTGTTAACCCACTTGGCTAAATTAGGGTTTAAATATCGGCAAGAGAAAATCATGCTCTTGTTTTTAAAAGGGACAGTTCACCCCTCATTCAAAACACATATTTCTCCTCTTACCTGTAGTGTTATTTATCCATCTAGATTGTTTTGTTGTGAGTTGCCTAGTTTGGGATATTGGCTGTAGAGATCAGGGTGGGAAATTAACTTAAAAACATCTACCAGCTACTGACAGATAAATGTTCAACTTCACCTGCCACTCAATAGTAAATCATTATTTTGTTTCTGAAATCTACCAGCCACTTTCAACCAGTATTTCGGCTGGTGGCTGGTGCTGATGTCCCCCACCCTGGTAGAGATGTCTACCTTTTTTGAAATATAATGGAACTATATTGCACTCGGCACGTGGTGCTCAAAGTGCCAAAACAATATATTTGGAAAAACTCAACAGCAAAGTCTCTTTACAGAAATCATGACCGGGATAATCCACAGACCTTGTAGTGAGGAGTTTCATGGGAACAATCGGTAGAAAGAAAATTGTTCCTACATTAAACTGCTAAATAGCTGGATAGATAGCACTACACGTAACGCTATATCTATTTTTAAAATGTGTATTTTTGATTTTGGGGTGAACTTTCCCTTTAAAGCTGGTGGTTTCCAGTCAGGTGTTCTGCTTCTTCATTGACCGGAGGATCAAACAACTAGCCAGTGAAATATCACTTCGCCCCCTTTACGTTACCTTTAGCCAAAGTTGCTGCTGAATTGCAAATGAATTTCTTACCGTTGACGCTTTAATTGTCTGTTTCTGCATCAGGACATTGGACAAGTAAAGTAACTAACATTGAAGCGTTAACAGTATACTAACGTTAACGTTAGCCTGGGACAACAAACTGCTCGATTTAACGTTAATTTCCTAGTTTGACCTGAAGCTTTGTAACAAACCTGATAATGTTTTTTTGTTAGCTAGTCGCATTCGCTAATATTATCTAGCTTGCAAGCCATATAATTAAAACAAAACATCATAAATACAACATGCACTTACCTTTAGGCACGAAACTTCAGATTCAGTCAGCTTGTGTGTAAGCCAGCTTGCTGTATCTGCTGAACGCTAATAGTAAGTACAGTTCATTTGCAGTTCAGCTTGACTAAATTGGCTAACGTTAGACAAAATAACGTGTAATAAGTTAACTAAAAGCTATGTAAACATCTTTACTACGTGTGCCTATTTCAGCGTCGTGAGATATACACTTTAGTTATTTGTGTGTCTGCCACTGCCGCAAACTGCAGGCACCGCCGTTAGCTAGGCTAGTTAGCTAGCGCAGACTCCAGTGACCCGGATGGACAGGGTGAGGCGTTCAGGCACTCCCTGTTACGTAGTAAACTGTCGTGTCAGCATGTAAATATGCAAACAGAGCGCCGCTGCTTTTCCAAGAAAATATTATATGCTGCCTTGAATTTTAGTGAATTGCTGCCCCTACGTATCCCATCAAATACTTAAAGTTTTATTTTCCCTACTACCGTTAACGCTGTACTTCCTTTCTACCTGATGTTTTTTTATGTTTTCTAGCTAGCAAAACAGTTTATATTCAATGTCCAATTGGATTGTTTATATGACCAGACGCATTATGTTTCTTATGTTGGACCTTTCTCACCGCCTTTCTGTGTGTCATAGCTTCTAATTACGGACACTGAAGTATCAACATTTGACCAGATTTAGGCCATTGCTTTTGCCAGTGGCGTCCACACGAACAACAGTTCTGTTTTTGGTTGTGTTTTGTAGTTCTAACTTTATTTCACTTCTAATCTGTGCCTATTGTAGCCCATTTAAACTAATTGCAAAATGCAACCATCACTCCCCAAATAATTATAGGTTGCCTTTGCTTTATTTATCCTAAATTAACATTTAAAACATATGGTTACTGAGGGCACCCTTGGGTGGAGACAGACACTAAAACCTTTTCTCCTAAGGCTAGCAGATTTCAGAGGACAGAGCGGGTCTGTGGTTGTTGCAGCTTTCCTAATCAGCAGGGCTTCTTGAAAACATTTCATTCCGATGATAGAACACCTCACTTAAAGCAATGATTCCTAAGGATTGTACTTTTATTTTTGTGAAAAGGAGTTGTCAGCATGCGAGCACCAGATTTTAAATTAATGGGTTTTTTAAAATTTGTATTACAAATCTCATATGTAGTAGTATTTCTTTAACTAACCTCTGTAGACTGAAGAATGTGCCCCTTAAGCAGTAATATATTAATTGATAGTAACAGTGAGTGTATAAAGCATGTTTGAAAGCTGATACACTTACCGGGCTTTACAAGCCATGCACATCTCAGTACATGCTTGATCCTATCCACTCCGGTTTCCCTTGGTCAACGGGCTTCAATCCCAAAATCTGACTTTTATCAGTGAATAGTAGTAATTCTTTACTGGTGAAAATGTATTCAGTGGTAGCCCCATGTTTTTACCATCTTTCTACTGAACTTAATACTATTAAATTAAAGTTAAACAGCTACTGTATATGGTGAATAAAAAAAATACATACAGTAACAGTTTAGCCAGTTTTAATATTTTTTAAAACACTTGGTTTGGAAAAAAGTACAAAAGTGATTCTGGACGCCACAGTATGAAACCAGCCCAATAATGCAGGGTGATAAGTGTGTTCCTTTTTAAAAAGCATCTTCTACAGACATGTTAATTTCAACTGGCCTTACCATACACATACTGTACTCACTAAAACAGATACAAGCAATAGTTTAAATACAATGGCTGACCCCAGTAATACATTTACAAGTGATTCTTAAAAAACTAATTAAAAAGGGAGGGAAAAAAGAAGTCTGACCACAATGCCAACCGGTGTCTGGCAGTAAAATCATGCAGTATTACAATCGTTCCACTAAAGAGAAACAGCAAAGCACTACAGCTGTCACACAGTGAGAAAGAGGGCAGCCAAGAGGCGTCTCTCTATCAGACAGCCTTTCAAAGTGTTCATTGGTTGATTTATGAATTGTTACTGAGAGTTCTCTACTGTTGAGCAGCAGCTCAGTGGTCACCCTTCCCACGTTTGCATACATTGTAAAGTTGCGCAGGGTCTCCATGAAGGAGAACTTGTCGTCCACAATCGCATCAATTTAGAAAAATATAACTAATTGCTATTGAAGAAAACCCCAAAATGTGGGATACTCTCGTAGTATGTTGTGAGGAAATAAAAAAAGCTAAGAAATACAGTTGAATAAATAAATTGCATGACATCCATAAAAATTAAGTGGATACACTGAGTCGACAGAATGCCATCCACATATGCACACCATGCTTTTTGTTTTGGCCCGGCAGTGTTAAAAATGAGGGCTCCATCCTCCACTCTATCCAAAGTCACATCCTATGATCCAGTGGAAAAGTCGCCATAAAATATCTAAAATACGTTGACATTTAGAGAAAGGTTTCTTTGATTCATCAATTGATTTCCATGTACAACATGGTCTCTGGCTTTACCAATTGAGAAGTAATCGATGTTGATGGCAATGAGGAAACACAGGAGGGAGACTTGCACAGTGTTACAACAATGAAGCCGCTCTGTGTTGTTACCCACTGGCCGGCCTATTGTTAGGGCAGCAGCAGTGAACTTCCTGTCCGGTCAAACTTTTTTCCTTTAGAGAGGGCAGCCACTTGTTTCATCAACTCCCTGTTCTTGGCCTGTGGAAACAAATTATTAACGGTTAGAAACACCTTAGTGGAATCACAGTGCACATTTCCATTGCAATTTGCCTGAAATCTTGACTGTCGTCTTAATGGGAGCAGACGCACTCGCTGGTTTACAGTTTCAAAGCATTTGCCACTTACAGTACTTATCATTCATCCAACACTACAAGCTAAAGGGTTTTGCCCAACATGGGCTACCTTCAACTGCTTAGGCTGTACTGATAAAAAAAAAAAACACCCCTTTGGTCAAAACATCAAGCACACACAAAACAACCATAATAACATTCAACACCACGGAGTTTGACAGGAAATGGCTCAACCGCCATCGTATCCATAACAACAGACTGCAAACTTATGCAACAAGTGAATCATCCATGTATCACACTGGCACATACAGTATATGGTACACAAGCGAGATATACAGATGGGTGACAAATTAAAGGAAAAACCATCATCAAGTGTCTTAGAATCAGGTCACCACGAGCCTCCAGAACAGCCTCAGTGCTCCTCGCCAAGTCTGTGGAACTCTCCTGGACGGATGAACACCATTCCTCTGCAAGATATTCCCTTACTTATATACACACCATCTTTATTTAATCCGGTTTTATTTATTTAATCATCGAGATAAAGACCTCTTTTGCAAGAGAGACCTGAGTACAGCAGGTAGAATGAAATACAAACAAAGCCAGACAACAAAAAGACACAGCATAAGAGACAGTCACAGACATCACTAAATAGATGTGAAGATGAAAGTTTGTGTTATATCATTTGGTCTTATGGAGATGGTGGTGGTGGTGGTGGTGGTGGAGAGCATTGTCTTACACGTTGGTCCAAAATCAGCCATAGGTGTGGAACTGGTGACTGTAAAGGCCGTAGCATTTCATTCACGTCATTTTCATCCTCACCAAACCGTTCGCTGGTGCACGGAAGCATCTGCATTGGATATGTTTCTCCACTCTTTCATTCAGGTTTTTCCTTTAATTTATCTCCCATCTTTAGGTCCAGATAATAATAATAAAATGCGCTTTTAAGAGGAGTTAAAGGAAGCTGGTATTTGAACTTGCATGAGTGAATGTCAGAAATGGAGCCGGACTAAAATTAAAGACATGCTTTGTATTACCACACCTCCTTCAAACGTGCACATCACAACACTGTTTTTGGCCTGATGAGATACTCAGAATTTTTGTAACACCACTTTTTAGCTGGAGGAGTTTTTTACGCTGGTGGAAATAGAAAAATGAATTAATTAATTAAAAACCACAAGAGCCTTTTCACAAAATATTCTAGAGAAAATGTTTAAAGGAGCCCAAGTGTGGTGTTGAAACGATCAAGTGCATGCTCACTTTGGTGCATACATGAGTATTTTTGTGACATGCCATGTAAGGTTGGGCGATGTCTACCAAAATGGCATATGACAATGTCCACACTTTATATATGTTGGATATTAATTACTATTTCTATTTTTTGCACATATGAGCCCACCCTCACCTACCTTATCTGCCTATAGCCTCTGCTTAGGCTACCTAATTGAGCAGATCATACCAGTGAATTTAAAAGAAAAAAGAAGAAAGTCAGCCCAGTGGATGTTGATCAGTGATGGTGGCTAATCCCCATGGTTTGCAGGTGTAGGACTCTGACTCCTACCTTTTTGAAGTTGAGGTTAGGAAAGTTCGCTCTATAGGTAAGTTTTAATCCTCAGTTTTGCGATACAAATAAAGAGTCACCCAGTAGGCCGTTTGTTAATTTAAGCCTTTATTGGCCTCTTTAACTGATTTTTATGGGCATTTACTAAACGCTGAAATAATGTATAATTATTAGATTATATTGTCAAATAAATACTCAATTTTATTTGAAAAATTACTAAGCGGGAACAGCAAAACAAGTAATAAAATTTTTTACGAGCATTCAAGGCTGCGTTTTCTCCAAGCTCATTTCTGACCCGGCCTCTGTCATGCTGCTGCCGCACATCCTCTTCCCCCCGTCCGCTGTAGAGAATATCGATAAATTGTTGAGAATTATAACATTTTGATGGCGCGTTTCCATTTTAACTGGTGCAGCTTTTCTAGCCTTTACGGCACTGGTTCAGCAGCAAACTCACAGACCAATTGCATGCGTTGTAAATTATCTCACGTGATGCTACTCAGCCAATCAAATCTGTGCGTTCTGATGAGCACTGCGACTCGAGTCAGCGAGTGAGACACACACACACATACGTCTTTTGAGCAAGTTACAAGGGGAAGGATTTTGCTATCAAGGGCATCCCCCCCTCAAATCACCTACTGGACTCACCCCCTTATTTATTAAGGCAGGAGCAAACCAGGTAGATTTTAATCTGCCAAGAACTTAGAAACAATAACTCATGCATTCATTTCATCCCGGGTAGATTCCTGCAATGCACTCTTTTCTTGCCTCACACAACACAACCTCCAAACACCGATTCAAAATGCTGCAACGAGACTCATAACCAGGTCCAACAGGACAGAACACATCTCAGAGGTTTTGAAATCACTTCATTGGCTCCCAGTTCATCTTAGAATAGATTTAAACATTTTAATGATCATTTTTAAGGGCCGTAGAGGATTAGAGCTCCAGAATATATAGCTGACCTGCTGACCCCGTATGACTCTAAATGCAACCTGAGATCCTCTGGTAGGTCACTCCTGGCCATTCCTCGGTCAAACCTTAAAACTAAAGGTGACCGGCTCTTTTCTGTTGGCGCCTCCACTTGTAGAATGACCTGCCGGAGGAGATCAGGGAAGCAAACACATTGTCTTCTTTAAAGTCCCTTTTAAAAACTCACTATTTTAGGACATGATTTTTATTGCTTTTACCGTTTTATTATCTTTATTTTATTTTAATAACTGTTTCCTTATTGGCTTTTTAAAAAAAATATATATAAAGTTCTTTTAATTTGCTTTGTAAATTGCTATATAAATAAAAAGGTATTATTATTATCATCATCATTTAAAAATAATTTTGTTTGCACCTAAATTAAAACATGTTTTCACTGGGTGGAAAATGGTGTAATTAAATAAGCTGTTTTTCCTTTTGCAAATCAGGCACAAGAAGCTATTTTTTTTTTAAAGTATATTTTTATGGGCTTATTTATATACCTTTAATGGATAGAGAAGGTGGAAAAAGTGAGAACGGGAGACAGCGAGAGAGGGGTAAGACATACAGCAAAGGACCTACAGGCCGGAATCGAACCGGGGTCCGCTGCGGAGAGGACTGTGGCCTCGTACATGGGGCGGGCGCTCCACCAACTGAGCTAACCGCACTCCAAAAGCTATCGTAATATATAAAATAAACCCATCCTTTTGAATCTCGCCGTTAGAGGGCTCAGGTCGATAACTGTCAGCCATTGGCGATAAGGTCACGTGTAGTTTATATATGTAGTTTCCTACCTGCTGTTGCTCCATAGACTCTTTGTGCGATTTCTCCATTTGGTTCATCTTCACTCTCATATTGGACTCCTGGTACTGAAAGTCTGCTTTGAGCTCTGTGAGCTGGAGGGGAATTTAATTATCAATACGTCAAACAAAAACCAAGCAAGCAACAGTGACGCAGCTTTGACTCCTTAGCGCTGGAGGTCAGGTGATGCTCATAACCCACCTTTCGGTCCTTCTCTAGAATGGTTTGATCCCTTTGCTGCAGAAGTCTCTTCAGTGACATCACTTCCTCTTTCAGCTGGCTGATGAGAATAAAGTTGTCTGTTCCTCCGGAATCCATTGACTGGGTGATGGAACTGCTGATGGCAGAGAGGAAAGAGCATGAGGCCAGCACTGAGACGGGGAGTTAACATGTGGAAGAAAAATGTATGTAAAGCACTTAATGCTTTCCCAAACAATTACAACACTTATCATACCTGTCCCCGTTGGATGGCTTCATCTCCAGTTTTGGTTTCTTCTTTGGAGTCTCCTTCTGGATTGAAGACGATTTATGGCTGCAAAGAAAACCAAAATGGCAATGTACAATTTGGACCTAAAAACTCAATCAATACATTGTTTTCTGATGGAAATGATGCAGTTCAAATGAGCAGGAAAGTTTTACCTCTGCTTCCACAGTCCCTGCTCCTGCTCAGGACTCAAGCTCCCACTCAGTCTGCCAAAGATAAGTCAACTATGAGTTGGCTCGATCCAATTTTCTACTTTTCATTACAATATAATAGCATGGAAACAGACAAATCTTTTCACTAGTCTGTGGTAAAAAAAACAGTCCGACTGAGTGGCATGTGGACTGCAAGAGGGAGAAGTGACACAACAGACAACATACTTGTTATGAGAGCTGCTGTGTCTGTGTTGGTGGTGGTGGTGGTGGTGGTGGTGAGGTCTGGAGTGGTGGTCTTTCTCGTTCAAGGACGAGGAGTTGGAGGAGCCGAAGCCCTTCCTCTGCTCCTTGGTCTTCTGCAGGACACGGCGGTAGGACAGAGTACAGAGCCAGCACAGCAGTTTCCCATCCACCTGTAAGACGGGTAGGAGACAGCAGTCCATAAGACTTGGTGTTACACATTCACTATCAAATTAGACAGCATGTGTGTAAGGTTTATACCTTTCTCCTGCCCTCCTCCTTGCGGTCAAAGGCGCATTGCTGTTTGCACTGCTCACAGGTCTGTGGCGGTCCATATTTCTTCTCTGAGTTAGTACAACGCTGGCACTTTGTCCCGATAAAAGCTGCAATGATGTTACAGTACTGGCAGGGTTTGGGCTGTAAAGACAGACAAAAGACAATGTTAAAAGTTCAAAGCGTATTTACACATGATGTGACACCAAGTGCTAATTGAATGAGTAAATGAAACTGGAGCTAAACGTGCTTCAGGAAAAACAAGAGAAACGTGTTACTCACCGTTCCAAACTGTTTGACGTTCTGGGCACATTTCTTGCAGATTGTATTGGTTTTACTGTAAAAAGCAAACAGGGTTTTACATCCAAAACAAGACTTCAATTTCAAATACATTCACTGCATTAACATAAATAAAAGCTGAAATTCCTCACACGGTGCATATAGCTCACCTTTCCTGCTGAAACTCCGATCTGCAGTATGTGCACTTCACTATTGGGTGTGCGATGCGACACTCCTGTAGGGACAAAACAAAGAAATGTCAGTGTCCTCATGAGTGTCTGTTGGCAAAGGCTGACAAATAACATTGGACCCATAAAAAACAAGACTGCCCTGTAGGCTGTTGTGTAGATCAGCACAAATTGAGGTTTGCTACAACATCTGTGGAAATACCAACAAACTGACTGTTTGGGTGTCTTGTGTTGAAACTGCTTTAATTCAGCCAACCGAACACATTCTCACAGTGGGGTTGGGCCACAAGCCCTATAAACCACTGTGACTTTAGCTGGCATTCTCTAATTTGTCAAAATAACGTTACTTGATAGAGAAGCTAACTTTAATGGCATTACATTGTTCATCTGTTGACCTCGTGCTTTAACTATTCTGTGCAAAGATTAGTTATCTGAACATTCGGGGGGGGGGCTTCTCTACAAAGCTAGAAGGATGTTTACACGGTGAAAACACTGTCCTTTTTGTAATAAACCAAACCAAAAAAATGATCAGAGAAGCAGAGAAAGCTGGGACCAGAAGGCTTGTTAGAGGATCGAGGCTCCAATATTGCCCTCCTCCATGGCAGCACTTTTCTATGACAGAACAAAAGTCTGTTCCTCAGCTGCACACTGCAATTCTACATTTGAAGAGCAACACGTTGACAAGCATGTACCGTAAGGGCAATTCTTAAAGTACAAATCTTTTATATTAAGCTATAATAATATTAAATATTATATTAATATCCAGACGTTAAGATGTGGTTTGGATGTGTTATTACTCTGGAATAGGCAGCATGTTCCAGTTACGGTATTAGCGGGTCTGTGTTGGAAAGATAAAAGCTTGTTACATAAGCTGAGCGTGCCTCACTTGCTGCTCGCAGTATCACCACCACACCGAGGCGGCAATAACACATCCACGCTCTTTAAGCCCGGGTTTGTTTGTGTCCTGTTTGCAGTCATGCTCGACCACACACACTCAAATACCTTGCACAGCTGCTGGCCCTGCGACAGCTCCTCGAAGGGGTACCGCTGGTTACACTTCGTACAGGCGTACAGAGCCGACGTTGCCATTCTCGCCAACTAATGTCACCGAGTCAGAAGAGGCTAGCAGAGTCCAGCTGCAAACTGAGCGGATTAACGGCGCTGTTTCGCTTCTAGCCGCTTGCTAAGTGAGAACTAAGAACACACACACACACACGGCGTTGGCATCCAGCGTTAGCTAACGTTAGCTAGCTCGGCTAGGTAGGGCAACACAGCAATAGCTTAGCTGGAGGGAGCAGGCGAAGAACAATAAACTCCAAATATCTGTGGTCTTTCACTGCTCACACGTTATACATCCAGACTGACTCGCGATCAATCGTTAGTTATGCCGCCACATAAGCAACCCGTTAAAGTAGATCTGGCTATTTCTATTAAGTTTCCACTGTTCTCGCCAAGAAAGGTATTTTCCTGTTTTCCTTCTCTCTTTTTGTATTAACGCCGTCGTCGTCATGTAACCGGAAGTGGCCGAGAGCTCGAGAAGAAGAAAGGAAACCTATCGCGACACAACATCCGTCCGCGGGAATCACATTTTTAAATGCGCCGAGCCAATCACATCTCTGGATTCACCCAACACAGCTCCACATCATGCGAAATCCTCACATTAACTTGCGCAGTTTCTAACTTGTTTGATCTCTAAAGTAACGAATACAACAACTTCAAGTTTAGTCACACAAGCACAGGACACTATTGTTATTATTCCATCCTGTTTGCCTTGTGAACTTCTTTTTATGTGTAATTACTGAGTCATTCATGTCAGGATACACGTTTTCAAATGGAAACCATCCCTATTCTTTTGAAGCCTGCTAATTCTCTATTTTCTATTAATATTTCTACATTTTTATGATGGAACTAAGTTTGCATAGGTGGCATAGTAATCAGTCATGCTGCGGGAGCTGGAGGAGTGTCAGTAAGGTGCGCGGGGCCCTACAGATTATCATGAGCTCTGAAAGCCACCATCTCTCAAATTCTACAGTATGTGGCCATGTAGGTGAAAATGATCATTAATAAAAGATCTCCCGTCCCTGAAATAAACAATCAGTGAGAGTCTTACAGTGGCTTTGCTGTTACACATAGCTGTTCATTCTATATATGATGGATACCTGTACCGGTTCTTCTTCATTTGTTTTAAGGATATTAGTATAATTATATTTATAATTATTCTGTGTATGGCAGAGCTTTTGTAAATATCAGTTTTGCCTTTGCCAACATGTTAAAAGAATGTACTATATATGATATACATAGGGCTGCAAGATATGGTAAAAAAAATGATATTGCGATTATTTTGACAGATAATACGATTGCAATATGATTAGTGGAAATTATAATTTTTGCATCACAATTTTAATTGTCACTGAAAAAAAGCTATTCAAATCATGATGATGTGACATTTGTTGTACCAAACAAATATGTTTTCTCACATCTGGAGAACAGGATTTGTAGGCGGGGGCACCTCTGCAGCACTACAGCCCCATTGTTTTCTGTAATGTATCCAGTAGGGGGGGTTCCTGGTTAACCTGGTTTCGGGCCTAATACTGTGGAGCAGCTACATTAAGTCACGTTCTGTTATTTGAAAACAAAAGACTTTTATGATGAAAATCCTCTTTAACCATTTGGTGTGATATCAGAAGCCGTAGTGGTAAAACAAGGGTGGGTAAACCCTACTTTACCTCAGCTAGTGATGGACGGAAAGATCAGTTTCTATCACAAAAACTAGTCTTGTTTCAGTCAATGTTTGAAATATATCAAATAAAAAAACTGGCTAACGGGGAATCGATTTGTGTAAACAAAGAGTTTCCCCTCAGGGATTAATAAAGTATTTCTGATTCTGATTCTGATTCTAAACTTAAAGACAAATCACATAGATGAACGAACATCAGTATTTTTTTTGTTTCTCCACTTATCTTAACTAAAACTGTCAGTTTTACTGCTGTGTTTCCAGAAGTAACTGATGAAACAACCCTTAAACAGTACAAATCTAGTTGTGGATTGTTTTCCCTGTATTAAAAGATCTGTCAACTTTTTGAGGCCGATATCAATATTGACATTTGAGAAAAATCCGATAATGATAGATCAGCTGATATAAATTTTCTTCACCCAACCCATAACATGACTAAACATTTTGATAGTAACCTTTACTTTTTATTAAGTGCCACCAAAAAGAATACTGAGCAGGACATTTTACTGTTGAAAAATAAACTTGTCATTATGGACAAATTGTACAATGGTGACACTGTTTCAGAACACATCTTTGGGACTTCTTTACTTTAGTTTCTTGTCAGTTATCGGCTGACATACACGCCGATACAGATATATATCAGCCTGGCTGATTTAAAAAACACAACCAGAAATAGGAATTTATTATTATTTTTTTTTTACTAATGTTCACAAAAAGTTGACTACATAGTATCAGCACTTTTAATTAAACATTTTAATACATTTTGACAGTACAGTTTGACTTTGCTGTTTTCTGCAGTAGATCAATTTCAGAAAACAAGGTTTAAAGCAATGAAGTGGATACAGCATTGCACCGTCACCTTACTCGTGTGGAAAAAGGGTCCCACTTTAATAGCTGTACACTTTTAAAAGGGAGAGAAATTCAATATAAACTGGCAATACAAATTCATTTTAAAGTATGCATAAATTAAAAAGAAATGTCAAGAGAATAAGACGTCTGTTTATAGGTTAAGGATTTCTTAAAATCCAATTCATGGCTACTCATCTAATATTTAGGTATGAGAGTAAAACAGCTTGAATATGACCATGCTAATGTTTTCAGAGCCATTGCTATCCACGGCACAGTCACACTGTAAATCTCAGACTTTTAAATCACTTCATTTATAATAAAAAGGCACTCATTTTATTATATGGCAAGATCATAACAAGAGATAATTAATGCTAATGTCTTTGGGGTTCTGCTACCATTTGAAACACTAATAACTAAAACCAAGCAATAGACTGGATGGTGGTGTGTTCACAACACACTAAAGTAACAAACCATTCTGACTCACTAAAGTTGAGTCCTGTGTTTATTGGAAGCAATCACATACGCAGTGGAAAGGCTAACTAACACTGTATTTACCATTTAACCGTGGCAATTAAAAGCTATGCACATTTTTCTCTTGTTATTCTCCCAATCTAGGCACAGATATCCATTCATTAAACTAAAAGAAAAAAAAAACACCCAAAGAAAATTATTAGTTGTTACACATTCTGCTCCCTATAAAAATAATATGAAAGAAATGTCCACACAAACATTTTGAGTAAATGACTATTAACTGGGACAAATGAGTGCTTGCATATTCTGTGTGGCTTATTAGTAATGCATTGGAACATCTCCAATGAATTTATGACATGAGACCTAGTGTGTTTGTGAGCCATAAATACAAGTCTGGACTAAAGCATAATAAATAGTTAACTAGTTAGAAAAATGAAACTTAAAAAACTTAAATCACTCAATGAGAGGAATGCAATTACGTATTCATAAAAAAAACCCAACTGATATTTGGTCACAACAATCTAAAAGCTCTGGCTTGTGAAGACAACCTGCCAAGGTTTTTTAATGCACTGTATGACTATTTTTAACTATTAGAAGAAGCTAACATTACAGCCCTTTAGCTACTTTTTTAAATATTTAACAACTCCCAAGCCATTTAGTTGTTTTAGTACTACACTTTTGAGTTAAAAATTGTTTTGCAGCAATGTACAGCTCCACAATTGCTTCACCGATGTTGCTTTCAAATCAATATCTAACAAACAACTGCAGAGTAGAGGAATCAAGTGAGTGTTCCTATGAAGCGGGTAAGAAATACATATTTTATCCGCATAATATTTTAGTGTACTAAAAAAAAAAAAAATCAACACTGATTGTAGGTAGGTCGATATGCTAAACAGTACTCGCTATTCTGTTTACATGTCCTCTCAACCGAGGAGGAAGTGTACAATATGGCTGAGACAGACTTCCTTCTGTTGCAAGCAGACTCTACATGACCTGTGGGAGATGCAAATACAGTAATGTGCCTAATCAGACTTTTGGTGGTAGTGTATTAACACGGTGTGTCACCCAGAGAGGCAGTTTGGCACACAGCTCCTTCGTGGCGCCAGGCGTTGCCTACTGATCACTACTGTATGGCACCTTCTCACAGGCAGGATTCAGCTTCTGCGACTGCCATGAGGGTCAAGCTCTGTCAAACAAAGGTCTGCACTGGGGTGATGGAGCGCGTGGGGGAGCCCGCCCGTTCCGAGGAAGAGGAGGCTGAGCGGTTGGTCACCTCTCGCTGTAACTCGTCCACTCTCTTCTGCAGCTCAGCGCGCTTCGCCAACAGCTCCTTATAGCGCTGATGAACAGGTTCCTGGCAAAAAAAGGACAAAAAAGGTTCAACCTGTAAAAGGGAGCATGTATGGAGTGCTAACAATTTCCTTTGAAAACACTGACTGTCTTAAAGAAGAGACAGGCTTCTTCACATACCTGAGGTCTCATGCGAGGGTTCCAGCGGATGTAGTATCCAACCCAAAGCTCCAGGTGACGTAGGCTGACTACAGGGAACAGCACATGGTTGGAATAGTTCACATACAAAGGATTGGTAAAGTCCTCCAGCTGGCTGTTTATATAAGACCACAATGATACTGTCCTCTTGGGAATCTCCTGTAAAGTAAAAGGTGCTATTGTCATGACACTGAATGCACAACAAACCTCCATACAAGTAACAGACCTTCTACTCCACGCTCTTTCCAATATTTTACTTTTAAGCGTCTCATTTTGCAGCAGCAAACGCAATCGTAAAATGCTCTTACTTCCTTCAGCCTCTGCTGTTCACTGTTACACAAGAATGTCCCAAACAGGCAGCTGTACAGGTGGTCCAGGATGGTTACCAGGAAGTACTCGTTGAACTCAAAGGCTGCAGGAAACTTAAATAAAAACAGTGTCCTTAGTGTCCTAGAAAGATCATGTTATTCTGAGGAATTCGTCAACATATCAGTACCACTTATTGCTCACCTGGCGAGTCAACTGCCAGACACAGTCAACGAACTGAATAAAAACAGGTGAGCGGTCCGCGTCTGTGTGGTTCTTATCGCCATGACCGATACGCTTACAGAAATGAAGAAAGGACATTCAGTGATGCAACCAGAGAGGCCAGAAACACGCGTGGTTTGCCACATGTGGTTTCCAAAGCGTATGAAAATGTGTTTACCAGCTGGAAGCGGTGACCAAAGCTCAGCCACTCTTTCTCAAGCAGCACCTCGAAGCCGCGAATGGTGCGGTAGTAGCCGTCCAGCATAAGCATGGCCAAGGAGGTGAGCTGGCCTGTGCGGTCCCAACCGTCGCTACAGTGCACCACCACTGATGTTTTCCCAGACTCCACCTTGTCGGCAATCCGCAGCGCTCCAGCCAGGATCAGCTACAAACACGCACACAAACAACTTGGTCAAATGGCTCATCTTGATTGAATTTTGTCTTTTTTAACCTCACGCCTCTCCCAGATCGCAGTGACGCGTCACTATGCTCACCTTGATGTGCTCAAGCCAATGAGTGGACTCCAGATTGGAGAGCCAGTGGGAGTCCTCGATGTTGGGGTAGACCACGTCCTTCAGCTTGCGGAGTGACTCTCTCATCACGTGGATGTTGTGAATATCCAAGAACACCAGCTCAGCATTTTGATACGCATCCTCACTTTCATAACCACCCCCTTTCATCTGAAGAAAATTAAACAAGTGGCGACAGGGTGGGTAGTACACGGATTCATCCACTGATGGTAATACAACTGACCCAAACCTCTGACCACTATGTACAGGGGTAATGACAAGAAATCGCTTAAATATTATATTTTATATTATATTAATATAGTTTTCATTTTTATATGTTGCTTTAAAAAGAAAAATCTGCTAAACCTTGTTGGCGGCAGCGTTGACGCTGGGCCTGGCATCAAAAATGAAGAGTTTGTGGGACTGAGCATTAGCATCCATGATTGCCTGGAGGTATTTCTCATCCTCTTTGCTGCGCTTCCCATTTACCCCAACCATGGGCTGACTGCAGCGCGTCACTGTCGCCTGGCTCTCTGGATGGATCCATGACAACACCTACACAGAGTATAACAGAACATTACCACCGACGGTCCAACAAACCTGCTGCCCAGGAGAGGATAATTAAGACTCCGAATGGTCACTCACAGGTATCCTTCCCTTTGCTCGGAAGCCAGCTACTCTCTTCAGCTCTTCGTCTGGTATGTTGACAGGCACTGCCAGAGTCGATGGGTAGGTGTCACAAACCTCGTAGTGATCGTTTACCTTTGTTATCCTCCAGCTTTCATTAGGTATACCCTTTAATTAAAAAAAAAAACAAAAAAAAACCAAAACACACAAGCAACCGATGTAATACGTTTTCTTTAACATTAAGCCAAGCAGGCGGAACGTGTCATTTTTAAATACCTGTCTTTTGTATTCCGAGACAGCGTCATACACCTTCCATCCGTTTTCAGGAAAGACTTGCCCATATTCAAAGGCAAAGATTTGCTATGGAGAGTGGGAGAGAAATTCAGTTGGTAGATA
>CM022491.1:12508475-12806945 GCA_011952105.1 Coreoperca whiteheadi
TCATGATTCGCATTTTTAGTTTGGCATGTGTTTTACGTCGGATGCCCTTCCTGACACAACCCTCTGCATTTATCCGGAACTGGGACTGGCACATGAAGACACTGGCTTGTGCGGTTGCATTGAAACAGAGCATACATACTTGAACTTAAATAAATCATAATGACGTACATTAAAAAACATTTTCAAGTTGAAAGTTGATCCAAACAAAGCACACACACTGTGCAACATTTAATGTCTTTATTTTTATTCTGCTGTGAAGTCACAACATGTTTTATATAGCATGCATTTCATTGATACAAAAACGCAGTTCAGTTCAAATTGTGCCCTCATATTTCTCTACAACAATTTTCATTTAACAATACAGCGATTCCCATTTCACCATGTCAGTTCTATATGTACTGTATGTGAGTGTGTCACTTTGACACCGTGCTGTAGGAATGTTAACTGAAGATGTTGGCTGAGACTCAAGGAAGCAAACCAGCGGACGAGGTTCTGCTGGATTCCACATAGCACTCAAAAATTTTGTGTTTAATAGGTCTTATTTTACTTTGTCAAGTGCAAATGCTCCAACAGGAGACAAAACCCCAGAAAAGTGAAGACACAATGCAGAATTTCTGCTAACAAAGGTGGTTTCTTGCAAGCTCTACTGTGACCTCTTTTTGTGATGTGATCTTATTTATAATATATACACCTGTGTTCATGTGTGTGTGTTAGTGAGAGAGCGAAAGGATCTGTGCTATTACCTTTTTAAATATGCCTTTTTTCAGGGCATATTTAAAGGGTCAGTTCACCCAGTTGATAAAGACATATTTTCTCACTTATCTCTAGCAGTATCAAGCCATGCAGACAGTCGGTTCTTAGAGAAATGAAAATCGCATTAAAAAATCAGTAGTGAAGTCTCTTAACAGAGACAGTGTCCCAGATACTCTGAATAATCCACAGGCCAAACTGTGAACATTTAAGTTAAACTCAAAATGACTCAATTGAAATTATTTAGATAAAAGACTAAGGTTAAATGTGTTCAGTGTGCCAGTTTCAGTTTCACTGGAGAAGATGAACATTTTGCTTGATCAGATCTTGAACATCAGGTCTCTCTTGATTCCTAGCATCCCCCCAACTGGAACAGCATGTTTTTTCTCTGGAAGAGTAGATCAACAATAACATGTTTCTTACCAAATTTCTTCAGCCAGTGAGCTGCAGAGTTTCACTTCTGGCCACATTTTTAGCGTGGTAAGCGTATAGTACAAGGCTAAAGTCAGTGGGGAAAAAACACAACAAAGTACTCAATTGCAGGGTTGGCTATTTTTTTTTCATTTGGTTCTCAAAAAAGAGCAATTTTGAAAACCTGGCTGGAAAACAATTATGGAATGTAACAATTCCCACTTAAAAACAATGCCACCTGTTTACCTACACCATGATTGTCATGAAAAGCAACCCACCAACTTGATCAACCAGCATAGCAACATCCAGGTGTGACACTTAGACTAACAGGGGGTGGGGGCACGGGCTGAAGTATATCTACCTGCCTGCCTGCATGAGACAGAGATCCAGAGGAGGCTCGACACCACTCGGCTTTGACAGCGCCGACACCGCTGACGAGAAGAGGTGAGAACACAATACGGCGCAAGATTGGACTACACACTAGTTCTGATTTCATGTTCATTGACGATGCAGGGTAAGGGCTCATTACAAAGACAGAAGTGCTTTCATTTCCTATGCATTATGAATGTGACCTGGTTAAGCGGTGCTGGCACATCACCAATGAGACTCATCATACGAGATCCAAACACTAAGTGCAGGTCAAAATGTTAACAGGAGCTCAAAGAGAACACAGACAAGTTGCACAGTATGATGAGACATTCCACTGTAAACACAGGGCGGGTCACGATTCTGAGCAGCAGAAAGGATAGCGAATATGGAGTCTATGTAGAACAACATTACTACATAATTCTGTCAGGATGATATTTTTACACAGGGTTTATTTTAACATAAATGTTGTAAACACTGAAAAAAGCATAAAATTGGTTAGCTAAATATGTAACTTCAGTGTTGATCTATGCTCCAAATTCTGATTCAACAGGACATAACTGTCTTGAATGGTACTGTAACAAACGCTAAATGCTTAAATGTCACTTTTACATTCAGAGTGAGTTGTTTCTGTAAGGAATGCAGTGCCACAGGTTTTGCTTGAGATATCGGGGCATTGAACAGGTCTGAGGTCACTGGTGACATTATGGAAAGACAGACAGACGGGAAGCAGATACAGTACATCAAAGTTCTGTTATTATGGTTTCATTTGTATCAAAGTTTGAAAAACAAAACTCAAATACATTTTTTTATCTTTAGATTGAACATCTGAGAAAATATCAGCATCATGTCAAAAGGTAAGTCACACTTGAATCCAATATTTCATCCTTTTATGAGAATATCTAAATATGCAAGTATTCTTGGTACCCAGTACAGACAGAAAGAGTGTGTGTGTGTGTGTGTGTGTGTGTGTGTGTGTGTTGTAGATGTTGACAGAGCCCAGGTGTTTAAAACCACCAGGGTGCGCACTGCACTGAAAAATGATTTCAGTTGGATCGAAAAATCACAGGAGAAAAAGGAAGAGCAAGACAAAGCAAGGTATTCTCAGCGATTAAGTTGCAACCTCAAAAATGAAGCAATAATTCAATGAATCACATGAATTTGCTACAAATTAAAATTCTGGTGCTATCTTGCTTTCCTGTGTTTTGCTGATGTGCTATGGTGCAGCAAGACAATTGTTACTGTATATTCAGGTCCTCTCTAGTTTGTCTGTGTGTACTACATCACAAGCACTGCCTCATTGAGAGTGAAATGGTGCAATATGGTGCAAATTCACAACAACCACTTTTGTCTTGCAGCACTGACCATGATGTGGAGACCAGACCTGTTCCAGCCAAACAGCATTCATACATCCTGTCCACAGTCAAGAAATTGGAGTGAGTGCTACACTATAAATATTGGAAGATGTGAATGATGCTGTTTGAAATGGACAAAAATGCTGACTGCATAGGTTTCTCAGAAAAACTCAGTTAATTAGCTGCTTTTGACCCCACTGTTCTTCAGATACATCAGGTCCAGGAGTAAGATCTTTAACATATTGTGTGATCACCGGATGACTTTAATATCTGAGAAAAAGAGAGACAAATTAGGCTCTGAGAAGTAAATGGACCACCAAGATTCTCAACATAATGTACAGTAAATGTTAGTGAAGTGAAACAGACCGCTCGGCACAGTATCGACCTTTCAAAGTATCATAGCAAGATGTTTTTGATGCCTCGCTTCACAATGCCAAAAACCATGCGACACACCACAAAAGAAGCCTCGTTACGTCACACTCGTTTGCATCACTAGAAAATAAAGTCGTAGACTCGGTCCAAAAGTGCTCTTTTTCGAATACAAGATTTAGTGAACAAAGCAACAATGATGAAAAAAATAAAAGCACTTGTATTCTGACTAACTATTCTGATTCATCATGGTCTCAGATTGAATCCATCCATACAAATGCAATACCAAAGATTTGGCCAACAGATGTCGCCATTTTTGAACCAAATCCAATGCTTGGAAACAGTGAACCATAGTGCTTCATAGTGATTCAGAAAGCTTTTCGTGCGTTACCCCCATCTCTAGTAAACGTATGAGCTCTGATGAAGTAATATTTAGTAAACATAATTTTAGCAGTTGTGTCTGAAGCAGGTGCTTACTAAATTTGTCATTTCTATAAAATAATCAAATATATAAAAGAATGACTAACAATCTTGCTGATTTTTGGGTTAAAAAAATGCAGTCAAGCAAACAAAAATTAAAAAAAGGAATTAAACCATATGATATTTAAGTATGAGACCCATTTTAATACAAGGAACAATGTGGTGTCAGTCCTGCACGTCGAACTGAAATTCTCCTTCGACTCTGTTGTGTCAGTGAATAAAAGCTAAAAAATGTATAAAGGCTTCAGGCACAAATCACCATCTGTGATATTAACATACATAAACATTAACTTAGCCCTGAGCAGCTCTGCGGCATCCATAAAGACCCACAGTAAACTGCAGGCTGACCTGTGCTTCCCCTGGTTAATAAGCATTAATCTAAATAAAATTCTTACTGGAGTACTTCCCCTCAAGGCACACGACTACTTTAACACCTGCATATTTGCCCTTCAATACCAAGAGTCCTCTCGGCTTTCTAATGAACATTGTAAATCATAAATATGAATCCCCAATTTGAACTGTACAAATATTTTACCATGCATCAATTTTTAGTGATTGTGTGTTAAATACTAATCTCATTGTTTTGCTGAGCATAAAAATTCATGATCATTTCCTGAAAAATAGCCTTCAATAATTAGAAATGTTCGGAGTTATCTACTATGTTTAGACTGTAAAGATGTAAACATTCATTGACTGTTTACACAGTAATTATAATTATTGGTAGATGCAGTAGCATCCCCTGCCTGTGTATTGTTGCCAGCTGTACCTATTGCGTTGATATTACATCACCTGACTTGAACACTACATGACTGACTGACTGACTGACTGACTAACACACACACACACACACACGCTCCCTTTAGTAAATAATTAAGCTTATGGACACACAAATGTTGTGCTGCAAAAATATTTCAAAAAATACCTTTATTCAGTTTTTCCCCCTGAAATCATCCTGTGGTGTCCATTCTTCTGTGTGAATAGAGAACATTACATATTTGAACACTTTTATGTATGAAGACACCCCTCCACAAATTAAAAACAGGCAAAACTATCCTCAATGCTTCTTCGCTGTTTTAGACAATATATTCCTTTTGTTCCTACTTAATGAACCAAGTACATTCAGAATACTCAAGCAAAGAAGTAATAACTGAACAGAGTTAGCGGTTTCAAAGATAGGTTATTGTTTCCCTTCTTTCAGTATGTATAAAAAAACTAAAACATTGTTTACCCCTCAGTTTCACAGCAGGCTTGAACACCACAAAGGAGAAATCACTCAGGTTTTCATTCAGGTTTTGTTAAATTATGCAGACCGTCTCTTTCCTCGGGAGGTACTGACAGCTGACTGATAGTCTTCGGTAGTCATGAGTTAGGAGGAGGGTACAGTGAGGTCTCCTACAGTGTGCACCCCCTGTGCTGATGTGCACAAGGAGGGTCCAGCTGCTGGGCCCATGCTGTGCGATGGCATTAAATGACCCTCGTTGATGGCGATGTGGTTCAGCGGGTGGATGCCACATTTTCTGAAGCCTTCCTTCACAGTCCTGACACCCTCCTCCTCTTTCGCTACCTGATATGTCCCTTTAAATACACCTGAGAAGTCCTTCTTGCTGACTGTGAAGTGAGTATCAGTGGCACAACCATCACCTATGAGTGCAGCAAAACGCTGCTTCAGGAGAACAAAGAGGCCCGTGTCGAGCGGCTGCAGGATGTGAGAGCAATGAGGCGGAAGGCACAGAAGGATGACGTCCTCCTTACGAGCTGCTTCCACCACCTCAAGGTTCACGGGAGACTTGTGGCCGTCGAACATCAGCAGCAGTGGACGCTCCCTTGGTGCGTGCAGGAGAAAGTGTTTGAGGAACCATTTCTTGAAAAGGTCAGTGTTGATACACCCCGAGTCTGACCATCCATAGAGGGCATTTGGAGGTCCTTGTGTCTTGTAACATACTCCCCCTGGATACGCCTTTGAGTAGATAATAAATGGGGGAATGTCCTCTCCAGCTGCGCTAAAGCAAGCCAGGACGGAGATGTGGTCTCTCAAGCCTGGCGTTGGCTTGTAGCCCAGACTGGCAGATTTGGGGAGAATCGCCCTCTTCCTGCCCAGCTGAAAGCCTGTTTCATTGCAGTTGAAGATTTGGTGAGGCTTGTCTCTGAGCCCATGAGCGTCCAGGACAGTGCTTAGTAAATGAAAAAACTGATCCACTGCTTCCTTTCTCACACATGCTGTCCTCCCACGGACAACATTGTCTGCTGGCTGAATGGTGAGATTCTTTTCTTGCCGTTTTCTAAAATTGAGCCACCAGGTCTGGCCTAGTTTAGAAAATGCCACCCTCCGGTGCTGCCGCTTATAAATGGATGAGGCAAAGGACACCAGCTGTTGCTTGGTCAGTGGGAATCCATGCTTGGACATGTATAAAGAGAACTCCACCAACAGCTCCTCGTCAGCAGATGTTATAAGCTGAGCTGGCCCGCTGCGACTCCCTGGTGTCACCCGTCCACTGACTCTGTCCCCCAGTGAAGATTTAGGGACTCCAAACTCCTTGGCAGCCTGTCTCACCGTACACCTTCCTGACTTCACCTCGATCAGTGCATGTTCCATGGCCTCCTCTGTCCATTTCTTCTTCTTCTTCCTCCCAATTTTGTCAAGATGATTTCTCGATGGCATATTTTTCTATGATGGCACAGGAAATACAGGCATCAATAATGCATTAAACAAATCAGTCTAACGTTTTATGGAAATCGCAAAACTCAATACAATGAACAATATTTTGTCATTAAAAACAAAACCTGTTCAGGGAGACTAAACACCTTCAGCGCTTTTCATCCTCCTTTGTCTACACTTGCCAACAATGAACCACACACAGCACACAGCTCTGTCTTGCCTTTTTTCCTGACTGGTAAGGTACAACCAGCTTCCTTATTCGGATCCAACTTTAGTTGGCTGTCCCACCTGTTGTTTCTTACAAGTGCAATGCCCATGAACCGAAGCAAATGAATCCCCTGCAACCAACATTCGCGTTCACTGCATAGATAGATGCACAAGGCTAAAGTTGGTTTCGTATTGACTAATTAAATGGGAATTTAAATGAAACTTTAGGGATAATATTCCTCAGCTGATGCTCTGTTGTAACAAGTTGTCAAAAATGCATTAAGAGCCCAAAGAACACCTTAGATGCCCTTTCTGATGAACCGCTAGTCAACGTATGAAGACAGAAAAGGCTTCTGCTTTCTGTGCTTTTTGTCCATTCAGGATACACAAACTACATCAAAAACGGCCATACTTGGACTAGTTGAACCAGTTCTACACCCTGTTTTAAATAAAAGAAACATTTATTCTATTTGTGAAAACAGACCAAAACAAATTGCATGTTTGCTGGACTTCCTCCATTCAGACCACATAAATCAAGGTCTAAATGTAAAATACCTGCAATGCTGACTAGTCAAACTGGAACTTGCTAAACACGGAGTGTATAAAGACTTTGAAAGATCCTGTTTCATTTCTGTTTGACTTTAATTGTATTTATTAAAGCAAAACAGGAGACCCAGAACACTTTCCATGTTTCCAATAATTTTTGGTCTAGACTTGGTCAATGTCTGTTTTCACAAATGGAGCAATAGTTTTAAATACAAGAACAAATCTTGATGCTCTTCCAACGTTGTCTTGCAACTGTCTGACAATAAGAAGTGGCGTAAAGCATCAGCCGAGAGATATTAGCCCCTGATATGATGATATTTCCCTTAAATTCCACCTTAAATCACGAATCGGATGCTAACTTAACGTCAGGTTCGTGTTGGAGGAGCCCGTTCATTTAGGTAACGTTACTAAAATGATACTGTATTCGTACTGACTGTCACGGTCAAAGCTCTCATTATGCGTAGTGAAAACCAACTGACTTACTGGACTGGGGGAGTCGTCGTACTAATATTTTGCCGGGGCCAAAAGGCAACTTGTCCTGTGTTGGCTGTGACGCCGCGCACCGTAACGCTAACTACTGTTGTAAACTACAATCATGTAAACCCTGGTGGTTTTTCAGACACAATTACGCTTAAAAACAGAAACCAAGTTATGGTGTTTAGTCTACAGTCGCTGCTACATGTCTGCCGCTTATAGAAAGTTTAAGTTATGCGGTTACGTTTTACCAGAACCGTATTCTTCCAGCCTAACGTTAGCATGAAACTGCTAAATCTACAAGCCGGGAGACCGCGGAACAAACCCGGAAGTTGAGTGACGTTGCTTTCAAAATAAAAGTAGGAAACTTCCCGTTACAAAAATACGTGTCCAACTCTACGGATATGCAGATAAAATCAATAAATTGCATTAAAATACTCTAAATGACTAAATGGCTATAGCAGTAAAAAAATAGAAATAGTAATAAAAAATTGTGGGAAATAAGAAACAATCTATCACACAAAAAAAACTACAAAACATGTTTTCACTCAAATATTCAATCTCCAAAATGGTTGCACTTTCCCCCCTTTTGGTTGGTTTTGGATATTTTTGGTGGTAAATGTTATGTAACACCATCTTACCTAATTAGATATAGCCTTTGTGTACTTTTCCATGATCGATTAAGACAAATGTTTATCTATTGCCATTTCTGAGGACAACATGATATGAGTGGTAGACACCATGGCAATTCATTTGAATCATGAGTTCCAGCAGTAACTTAACAATGGATGAAAAGGTTCACATGCTTTACTTTCAGTGTGTACAGGTGGACCATGACCTTACATTCTATCAAGAGTTACATCATTATCAAGATGTGTTGCCACTGCAGGTATAATTGACCAATTTTGTGTGACTTTCATCTATTACTTTTGCTGGTAATAGGCACAAACCGGGTCTAAATTGATTCATGCATGTAAGTGAGTCACATTCCATGTTCAAGAAAACAGCTCCACCCCCTCACAATGTTTTTGATATCACTCTGTTTCTTCATATTCCTAAACTGTCATAAATCCTGACATCTCGTCATCCCTTGCTGATAAGGTTTTATGTGTTGACCTGTTGTAATATTGTACATTTACATTATCCCTTGCAAAAAAAACAACCCATCTCAATATGGAGCTTTTGGCTGTTGGGAGCTAGTTTAAAGCTGATTAAATCTTTCATTGGTTGTGAACAGTTAATTAGCTAGATATAATTAACTACGGTTTTGTACTCTACTAATAGGTTATGCCAAGGTTCTTTTCAAGGTGTGTTTCTTATTCTTACCCTGTAGATCAGTAGATTCTCCACTAAGCCCTCCTCTCCAAACGACACAGTACGTTCCATCTGAAGGGAATGTATGTGCTGAATTTTAATTAAAAATGATCTGTGTAGACAACTACTCACTGCTCCTCTGCAAATCCAATTGTTTCACAGTTTGCATTATTAATCTCAGTTAAGTCTGAACATGTAAACCAAATATTGACTGTTAGTGCCAGATGTATATCTTTGCAAGTTTATTATTTTCTGTTGTATGTTTTAGCGACTCAGCTAATCAGGCATATGGTGAAGCTATTTCTCCCCAAAAACATGCTCAGCCTGAGGGGTCAACAGTGGAAACCACAGACGATACAAAGTGAGTATATGAGAGCATCTCTCTATTGACTGTAACTGCAAGTATGAAATTTAAAGATGCTGATCTTAGGAATTTTGTTCATATGTCTTTTTTGCATGGTTCGGAATAAGTAACTCCCTCTGTTACAGGCCCCAAGCACCCACAGAAGAACTTATCCAAAATGGTGAGGCACAACCAGAAAAATCTGTACTCAACACACCTGCAGAAAACAAGGAAGAATATGCTGATACAGCAGTTTACCGGTCGAACTTAAAACACAATGAGGGGGCTGCTGAGGTCTCTGCAAATGGGCATGTAGAAGAACATATGCAAAATGCTCAGGTACAACCAGTTTCTTCAGCAAAGGAAAATCCAGAGGCAGTTTTGCCTCGTGTGGAGCCGGCTGAGCAACCAGTTGCCATCACATCTGCAGAAAACAAGCAGGAATATGCTGATACAACTTCTCACCAGTCAAATGTAGAACACAATGAGGCCAATGTCGTTGCAGATGCTCATGTGGACGATCCTGTTGCAGAAAACTCTGCTTCGGCGGGCACAGTAGAGAGTAAAGACACTGCGGAAGTCCCTGCTGCACTTGCCGTCAAACTGAAACCTGAAGAGGGCCCTTCAACCAAAACCAAGGCAGCATATGTAGAATCAACTGTACAACCTGCAGAGGGGAGTCATCCAGAACAGACTGCAGAAGAAGTTGTTGAAGCTGTAGCTGAGGTTGTGGTGGAGTCATCGCCTGACAAGAGAGATGTGATTAATGCAACACCAGGAGAAGAGGCTTCTCTCCAAGACCATGTGGAATCAGTCCCTGACTTAGTGGCAGAAACTTTATCAGAAACACCCACTGAACCTGCTGCTGAAACTGCAGTCAAGTCTGTAGAGTGTAAAGTCGAGTCTGCAGCCTCAGCAGAGCCGGTTTTAAAGACCAGAGCTGAAGAGGTAGTTGAGTGTCAAATCCAGCCTCCTGATAACACTGTTGTCGAGCAAAGCGTTGAGCCAACACCTGAGAGCACAGCAGATCGTGTGGGGGAGCTGAACATCGAGGATGCTGTTGAACCTGTAACAGCTTCAGTTGCTGAAGCTGTTCAGGATAAGGTAGCTTGCAGAGCCACTGAACTGGCCGATGCATTAGATGTGGAGCCACCCACAGCTGAAACTGCTCCTGAACCTCTGAAAGATCCAAAACAATCCCACACCAGGGAGACAAAACTGAACCAACCGTCTGATGATACCAACATGTGAGTAAGCTTTTTATAAAAAGGAACCACCTCACGTTTATCATTTTTTATATACAGTAATATTCACGTTTTCACTTGTGCAATTAAATGCATGTCATTGTTTGCTGATGACTATTTTTTGTAGCTCTGAAATGTTTCAAAAGCCTGTGGAGGAGGTACGATCCACTCAAACTCTGAAATGGACCAGGTAATCTCTCACTTTTAGAGTTTCAAACATCATGTAAGTTATACACACAAAGGTTAACAAGGGTGATAATCTTTTTAACTCTTTCTACCGCAGGGATAGCTCAGATGCGTGTTTATTCTGTGACAAAATAATTGATGGAAATGTCAAGATCATATTCAGTGAACCTCCGGGGAAATGCCACCAGGACTGTCTAAAGGTTTGTTCTGTCTTCTTCTTTACCTGTTTGGAAACATTCTGTATATCTGTGGTAATATTTTGAATCACAGGCTCTCATCATTGCATAATGTTATATTTGTTTGCAGTGTGGTGTGTGTGATAAGGCCCTGGGAGAAATGCTGACCTCCATGTTTTTGCACAACCAAGTGATCAAATGTAAAGGCTGCTTCACAAAAGCTCTCACGACCTGAAGCCTAACTGGGACAAATATGTCATCAAAGAAGACCCATCGTATACTATAATTAACGTGTTGTTTGTACTGAGAACTTAACCACTGTTGCCATAACTCTGTATTCTATCTTTGGAAATAATTTCCCAAAAAAAAATATTTTAGGACATGGTGTATTGTGAGGATTAAGAGTTCTGTAATGAAAAGGTCTGGAAGCATAATATTTATTATAGTAATTGCCTAAGATTCTTAAAAGAAATATAATTGACATAAAAGATTTTTATTGCAACATGCTGTATAGGTTTGAATAAAATCACAAATTACTGCCTCAGATTAATGGTTTAATGGTTTAATCAGCCTTAATTTCAAATGAGCGCCCACAACACAACCCAGCTCAGTAAGTAGCAGGGCGACACATCAAACTCCAGTCACCTGGAGGCACGTTATCGAAGCATCAACACTTCAGAAAACATAAAAACAGCTTATTTTAAGCAGTAACCAGAAAACCTCCAGGAAAATGGATACACGTCTGTGTGTCTGCCTTACGCAGAGGCATTTAAACAAAGCAAAAATGCATCATGAGTGAATGCAAAGACATATATTGTAAGTGAAAGCACAAAGGGAGATGGGAGGATACACCTAACCCATGCAGAGAACTTTGGTACATTCAGCTTCACTTGCTTTAGTTCACACACTTTTGATACACAAGATGGTGACAATGAGGCAGCAGCAAAATCATATTCACAACCAATTTATGCATCAGTAAACACTGAACAGAGGGCATGCAGTTATGATTTGCAAGGCGAGCTGTCATTGCTCTTAATTATTTATGAAACGTCATACATCACAATCTGACAACAGCACCAATGAAGCTTCACAAAAAGGGTAAAATGAGAGCTACAACCTGCGAGAGGAAAATGAACAACAAAGCTATGAGAATCATCCGAGAGGAGGAATTGAGAAGGAGGCCAGAGCTCGCTGCTGGGTGTGAATTATATTCATCTCTCTGTCTGTTGTTCATACAAAACAGTGATGAGAATCATTTGTCTGTTATTGGACATGTCTTAAGAAATACTATAGCAGGTGATCCAGGTTTGGAAGTTGCTGTTTCCCAGAGGATGAATGGAAATCTAGTGTTGCATGTGTTCACTGTCCCTCTCATAGCCAGAGGAAGGGGTTGACTTCGATGGAGGTGTTGCACTTAGCGGACACCTTTCCTGCCCAGGAACCGCAACACTGCATAGTTGTAGGTGCTGGCAACCATATACAGAAACTGCAAAGGAAGACATTGAGATGGAGGTGGGAAGAACAGAACAGGAAAAAAGATGGAAATATGGAAACAATTCTTTTCAAATGGTTCACCCAAAAATATTTTCTAACCTACCTTGAGTGGTATCTAAACATTTAGGTAGTTTTGGTTCGGAGTTGTCCAGGGTCCGAGGAATAAATTTCTGAGATTTCTGCTGCCAGCCCAATACAAAGAAATCTGACTTTGACCAGTTTTCTGTCCATGTTACTCCAGATTTTTCACATACTTCGCTGTGAACAGTGTTAGTATAGGAACAATTTCTTTGGTAGCTCCACTGAAAACTGTTCGTAGCGAGGCCTGGAAAAAGTTGTTGCTGAAGACATTTTTTAAAAGTCAGTTTTCAATGCTTTGAGTATCACAAACTAAATTTCATTCACTTCCATTGTATTTAGGTGGCAGCAATAATCTCAGAGTATATCTAAACCACCCAACCACATAAAACCAAAACTATCTGCACGGCTAAATATGTTTTTTGTAATTTGGGTGAATTGACCCTTTAAATGTGATTCGACTGGTAATATTTACAAGAGGAAGCTTAAATGAAATACTGAATCTGACCAGAAAGCATGTAAATTGCCATGGCAATCGCTCACCAGTGCTAAGAGAGTGACCCCGGCACCAGCAAATGCAGCTATGTACAAGTCATAGGTGATGTAGAACTGTAAGACACCAAACACAGTTTAGTTAAATATATATTGTTGTATATTTAAGTCATTCCATTATATAAAAATACTCACTTACACACCCATCTATTTATAATTTAGAATGGATAATACATAGATTCTGCACACTGATTTTAATGCTGACAAGAAATACTGAACTGTGAAAAAAGGAATATCGGATCCATCTACTCACTTCACTGGTTTTGCAAATAGATGCCAAGGTCATTCCACAAGCCTTGCCTGGCATTGCATTCCAAGGGAGCAGACCTTAAATGAAGACATGACGTAAGTATCTCTCACCATTGCTGAATCATGATGAGTTATGACGCATTTAAGTTCCTGCTCGGATACAGCATATCAGGGACACAGCAGTAAAGAAATTCAGATGAAGGTGTAGTTATCTTAATTATTTCATAACTAATTCAACAACCAGTTTTGCATACACTCCCTAATGATTAATTCGTTGCTTCCATGGACACATTAACATTCTCATCAGGAGGACATGCGGTCATTCATTATAAGAACAACTCACCATACTGCCTGGCATCCATGCAAATCCAGCCGTGCTGATTAATGCTGGGGGTTGTTTCAGCCAGGATGTTGATGTTGTGGCAGGTCTGCTCCATGTTGAACAAGAAGAAGACTGGGATAGCAGTGAAGGCAAATACTGCCAGCCAGATGAAGGCCAGGATGTACGTCACTATGATAAACTGGTGAAATAAAAGGTGCAGCATGTAAGGTCACAGGAATGTGGCATAGGAGCTTAGGTTTTGGTGTGATAAATGTGGTGTCATTAAATCAGCTATCAACCATAATTCATGATTCTGTTTAGACATTGCATAAACAAAGATCATTTTATTGAGCTTAGGAGCTAAAACAAACCAGCATTCAGCATCTTATCATAACCTGATGTCATATCTCCCCTCCCTCATAACCTCCTCCCTCCCTTCCTTCTCCCTGTTCTCACCGTCAGGCTGAGGCAGCGGCCACATTGGGTGCTCCTGAATTCTCCAAAGGTCTGTTTCACAGCACTCGTGGTGTAGAAACCCTCAGCCAGCAGCAGGATACCATAGAGGAAGAAAAATGATGCCAGGCCATAGATCACATACTGGAAGTATTTGATACTGGGATAGCCACAGAGAGAAGTCAGGTCAAACAGTAAAATTACATTTCTTGAGAGGTCAAAAATCACAATTCAGAGAATTTTTTTAAGCTTCACTCACAAGGAGGCCATGACCACAAAGTCCTGAACATTGCGGGCGAAGTAAGTCTCGACCAGGACTTCGGTCTGGGTCAACGCTTCGTGCCCACAGCCACAAAACATTGCCATGCCAGCATAGCACAGCAAGGTGGCCACCAGGGATGGATAGGGCACTGCCCCAATGCACCGGATACAGCAATCATAACAACCTGAGGGGGCATAATATATCAGCACACAGGCGGCACAGACCGCACATATAACCACACAACACATCTACTCCACGGTGGGGAACTCTTTTACTGTGTGGGAGCTATGAAAAAGGCCTCGCTCTGTCTGCAAACCCATGAGCAAACACCAAAACCCCACCAACAGGCAAGAATGCAACAGAAAAAAAAATTAGACAGCAGTGACAAACAAGAGTTCAAGCAGCGATTCCCAGTAAAGCGTCCAAACAAAAGCAGTCACCACTGAGTTCATGACAATCTCATGCACTTCTTCCAGTGTAAGCTGCGCTGTTGAAGCAGGTAGCATGTATCCATAGTGTTAATAAATGCATTGGCAGAAATGGGATAGAGGAAAGCACCTAAGGCTTTGCAAAGCCAAGGCTGCCTGACCGGAAACATTTGCTGCTTCTGATCCTGCACTCTGTAACAAGAAAGATCCCAATGCCAACCAGTGATGTACAGTTCTGCCTACAAGGTATTGCTATTGTAAAATAAGCCTCTCTGCGCAGATTACATCCATATGAGAACGCTCTTCTGCCTGTACCAACACCTCACAGCTCAGCCCCTACTAACTCGGGTCCTGCCCTCTTTCTCCAGCGGTCACAGGCGTCACCAGGCGAGTGAGAGATGGTGGTGAAACACTGGCTTCAGGGGCCTGAAGAAAGAGCTTCTCTTTGTGGCTGCAGATACAATATCTATTGTCTTTGCCATGATCAGGGAGGAACAAAGAGCAGCGATGTCAAACAAACAAAGACCATAGTGCCACAATACAGACACACACACACACACACACACACAGTAGTATGTGGTGGAGGAGGGGTCACCAGGACCCTCTCAACACCACTGGCAATGTCACTACTCTGGCCATCCTCCATCCACAGCTGGCTGAGACTGGTACCATGGCACTGAGTGTCAATGTCAGCGGGGGCTGGGTTCAAGTGTTCAAAGAGTGGGTAGAAGCATAATGAACGAGAGGGGCAATTTGAATATCTTCAAAACAACAACAACCCCACTCAAAATTTGTCTCTACACATTGGGAAATCCCTAGGTGTCTAAACTATCTCAGCGTGAATAAACATTCTGATAATTTCACAAAGTATATGCTATTAGTTGGAAGGAACCGAGGCTGTGAGTTAAACAAACTGCTACTAAAGTATAAATAGTAACAGCAGGAAGAATCCCATAGAATCTCATAAACGATAGTGCCTGCCGACGCCCACCCTTCAGCTGTGCACTGCTGCAACAGTGGTTACAGTGATAGAGTGATACAGGGCATCAGAGCATCTATTTGAATTCAGTGCAAAAGGCATCATTGCGTTTACAGTAGATGCCAGATAATCATTCAAGTAGATTGGAAAGCTGTTGAAATGTGTGAAAGTTAGCACACAAGTGTTTTGTCAGCGAGAACAAAATGGTTAGCAGAAGTTGTTTGGGTCGTTCTTGTGGAGATTTGCTAATTTATACCCGTGACACACGTGGGAGTATCTGACCTCTTTCACATGAGTGACCTGGCATGGCCTTGGTGTGATGAGAGTCACTGGCCATCTCTGCCAGCCATCTCTGGTTCCATTCTTATTTATGGTTAAAAGGGGTTAGAGGAGGTAACGAGGAGTTCTTTCATATTGAAAAGTAAATAATCCCTGCTAAGCCCATGTGCTGTTTTCATTTCAGTCTTCTCAAATAATTATTGTATGTTAAACTATATCATATATGAGGAACATGGGCATGGTGTGAATCTATGGTAAATCAGTAATCCATATTTGTATATTAAAATTATTTTGATAGTAAAAACACAGGATTAAAGCAGCAAATCTTGCCCACAGTGCATGAGCGCAACATGATGTCTAAGGACAGAAAGGACATATTAAAGGCAACATTAGTAAGTTATTGAAATCCACATTTTCAAATCACATCAATAATAGATGATAAGAGTTATTGAAAATTCTGTGCACTCACCCATGTCCAGAAAGAAGTGCGGGGATTATTGAAGTTTTGCTGGGTGGCTTTGTGACTGTGATATGAGGATATGAGAAGTTATTCCCCGCCACTCCTATATGAATCTGACTCGCGCTTTTGTCTCATCAACAATAGATAGACCACATCTCCCAGAGTCACATCTTAAAGTCACAAAGTCCCATTTCAGCTGCCAGTCATTATTTGTAGAGCCATGGTTCAGCAGTGGGGACAGGGAGCGGCTCACAAATTCTAATAATTTAGTAAGAATGGGAGTTTTTGCATGAACACTTTATACAGTATATCAGCCACAAAGATTAAAGATGAAATCTGTTTATACACTTTGCCTAGTCTAAAATAATTTGTACTTCATTTAGGGGCAAACGTGCACTGTTTTCTTCCACTTAAAATGCACAATGCAAATTAATTAACACAACTATTCCGAGATTTATTATTATTATTTTAAGATGTTTTCACTTTAGATTTGTTAAATTATTGTGTACATTCACTTGTAGGGTGCATTTCATTAACTTTCAATAGTTCATGTGTTTATCATCCACATGAATGTGTCGTCTGTCTCCACACACACATGCTAGATTTCAGAAAGATACAATGAACAGGTCTGAGGGCCCTCAGAGCAGTTTCTTCAGGAACACACAGAGATAAGAGGTGTGCACAGACAAAAGAGTGATATAAATCGAAACACCAGTGACTGACATCGATGAAGTTGACTAACAAGGGTGACATTGACGGTCGGGTCCAGCTGCTGCCCTCCTTCCCTCCCTCCCTCATGTTTGACCCAGTTGATGTCAAAGCTGGGTTCAGTACAAAGGAGCCAGTGTGGAGCAGGAGAAAACACCATGCTATCTTTTTCTTTTGGAGAAGCCCCTCATCCTATTTTTGCTTGCCATTTCAAGCCCATGACAAACTGGACCTAACTGGGTATCCTGAAATGACATTAATAATCACTTCATTATATTACATTATATTGAATTAGATATTAATGCTATCAATATTTTTAACAGACCACACTTTGTAAGGTACCATCTCTTACTAATAGATATACTGCCATTTTACCAATTGGGCCAGATAATTGTCAATCATCTGATCCCCTCAAAAATCTGGACATTTGAGGAACTGATCTCTTCTTGAACACAAGTACATTCCTTAAGATAATGTGTTCATACAAAAATAGCTTTGTGGATTGGTAAATTGTTTGGTTTGAATTGTAGCCTTTTGTCTCTTAAAAACCCAGAGCACTAGCAGATCAAGTGATTAGTATGTAGAAAGGATTAATGACATCAGCTTTGTTAAGATGAAAATGAAGAGTGGAGAAGAATGATGCCTTTGAAATCTCTGAGATAACCGTGCGAGAGAGAAAGAGACTAGAAGCATTCATTAAATGTACTGTACTGTACTCGAGTGTGTAGAATGTTTGTCAGCTTCACTTGTGAGATGTGCATTTGCAATAATGTTGGCAATCAAACGATGCGATTAGGTAGAAGGACAAGTTTTAGAGGCTCGTTAGATGGGGTGACACGAGCGAGCGAGCAATTCATTCATTTATGAATCAACTATATTCCACAAACGCTGATGCAGATGGTGATCAGGGATGTGAGCAGCTCAGATGATGAATTATTGGGTAACACTTAATAAGACCAACTAACAGTCATTAGTTGATGCATGAACTGATTTTGAACTAACACATTACTCTAAGACTTCGAGTAAGCTGCAAATGCAATTAAGATGCTAATATATATTCTCAATATGTACAGTATTTTGCATAATCAGATAGAAAATAGTATCTATATCATGAGCAGCTTAACGACAGCAGTGACTACACTGTGAGTGTAGGCTACTATATGTCAATGCACTGTATGTAACTGTGTGTGCAGTATGTATAGGCTATGTGTTATGACACAGTGCCCTATCTTTGAGTCAATTTTTATAATTGTTTGCTATGTGATAGATACATTCGGCAATATTTACACATGGAAAGTGGTAATGTGCATGTGTTTATACAGGGGAGGAAGGGGCCCTGTAAAAATATTTGCACCTCTTCCTATCCCGGTTATGGTAATGTGTGTTATGTTATCTTGTGACAAAACGAGCAAACAGGCATGAAACAAACAAACAAGCACTTGGAGGACAAAATACGTCAGGCTCCGTCAGAAGTGAATTCAATGCGAATGACCTCCTGCGGTGAGTACCTAAATTATTTGTTTTACCGCTTGACGAAGTAAAGGGAGGACTGAGCTGTTCTCCAACAGGGTGTTTATTTGCTTGCCTGTTTGATTGTCCTTCATGATAATCTCGGACTCTGCTAGCTGTGTGTTTGCAGCCTGGGGAAACTGCCACCAGGCACTTTGTTCCAACATTTTTAAAGATTAACCCTAAAACTGCAGCAGGAACCTGAGTGACAGCAGTTAGAGGCTCAAGTGGAACATGAAGGAAAGATGGAAAAGGTTGCTGGGGGTAGTTAAACATAAAATTATAAGTGATTTGCAAGTATGGCAGTATGGCAAACTGACTGTGGTTTGGATAGAGCAACAAACTAGTTGGTGCATGTCTGTGGTGTCTGATACCCTTAACCTCATCCTACTGGCTGGGGTACCTGCAGATCACAGAAGTATACTTTTTGTCAAATAATACCAACATATTGGGGTCCTGGGAGACCCTAGTTAAAAGCACTCAATTCAGCATGCAGTTTTAATAGGTGAAACTATGTAATGAGTTTATGTTTGTCATGGGTCCTAATTTAAAGTATCACACACAAGTCATTTTGAAGGGAACATACACAGATGAAGCAGACTGATTTCCTCATTTGCTCTGTTGACAACCCTAAATACTGCTCTTCCTAAGGGAAGATGTTCAAAGTCAGAAGTACAATACATAATTTTATAATAAAATGTTTTAGGACTATCAAATTAAATGTTTATGTTCTATTATACAAGATAAGACTATAAAATAGTGGGAGTATGCGAAAAAGCACAAATGTAACCATTTTTAAGGCTGCAGAGGGAGAGGATGAGAAGGAGGGCTAAGCACGGAGAAGACTCTGAGGAGGTTTCTCCGAGCTCCAAGATGTGTTTTTTTTCAGATGGCATTAACTACGCAACTAATAATGTTTTGAGAAGAAAGAAGTTAAAATTTTGATGGTTGTTTCTTACAATAGTTTATTCTTGAGGTCCCTTGGGACCCCAGTCGGTAGTCCTTGTATGTTCAATATTTGGTAGAATGAGGGTTAAAATGAGACTATGTAACTTTTGCTTAACACCAGTCTGTGAACACAAGTGACAATTACATACAGTAATGATAAATGAAACTCTGTAGACTTTTAAGGAGACATTATAGTCCCTTGTTATACCCCCATTATCCATATAAGTGTGATCAAATCCCAACTTTTGACAAGACTCATCTTTAGTTCCAAAAACCTTTTAATAGTCTTCTCATTTGGATTAAACAACATTATGATAGGTTCAAAGAAATCAAATCTGTCCATCATGTCCATTCAGTAAAGAGTGACCCCCGGATAGATCTTGGTACGCATGGAGTCCAAACCACTTGAAGAAGGAGCAATAATCTATAAGTATCATGAAACTCCTTTTTAAAATGTGAATAATGTAGTTGGTATACATACAATTATAATGTAATTACAGTTATCTTTCTGAAAACCTTACAGTATTCATAAACAAACAACAAATGAAATGTAGGTCTAGGTTCATTCTGTACAAAGAAGCCAAGCCAAAAGAACCATGAGCTGGTTGAAGTAGGAAAACACATTTTAAGCAATTCTCTTTTCATAGTGAAGCAGAAGTTATATTCCGACAATATATTAAGCAAAATTATAGACACGTGAAACAAAAATATAGCAAGGATACTCAAATAGCCTACAATAGATTACACAGCACTACATATGCAAATCTGAATGGCTAATTTCAAACAATGCCTAATTTAAAGTTTTGAAGCGCACTTCTTTGTACACACACCCACACGCTCACCCCGAGTCACACACACACACACACATGCCCACCCACCCACACCCACGGGGGTGCTATATTTTGCAGTACCAGATAGAAATATTTTGGATACATTTTTACCACGTGTGACCAGTAAAATTTCAATCCATTATTGTTATGATTCCACAGTAAGTCCTTATGTGAGCGAGTTACAAGGCATTTTAAAGTAATTGCAGTAAAAATACATTTCTATAATAAGCAATGTACCATGAGAAATATGTATAAAATAGCTTGATGATAATAATAATAATAATAATAATAATAATGCTTTTCAGCTTTTCCCAGCTCTCATCTCTGTCCACCACCAGTTGAATGTCACTTTGTTCCACGAGATCAAAATAGATATCACAGAGTAAGAAAAAGCTTCCCATACAAATCCAACTGTATAAACATTATATTAAGTTCTTGCTAGGTAAAGTTCCAAAAAAGCCAAAGTGGAAAATGAAATGCACTTTATCTTTTTGACTGCCTTTGAAAATGATTATTATAAAATGACTCTGCAGTTAGACTTCCTATTATGAGAGAGCAAAGGCAGGATGTTGGCGGTTGTACACCTTTGGAAAAGACAGAACAAACATATTCAATCCTATTTTACCTACACATCCTAAATACAGCTAATACATCTCCATGTTTTACGTAAGACGCAGATCCCCTCTCCATCTCCTCTCGTCTCCTGCCAGGCTATACCCGTGTGGTAGAGTGGGTGCTGGGCAGGCCAGCAGAGCTGTAACCAGCAGGGAAGGTGCTGTATGGACTCATGTTGGAGAGGCCCATCAGGGAGTTGGGGATCATGGTGATGTTGTTGGGGGTCATCAGAGGGATGTCGTCAGGGGAACGGCGCTGGCTGAGTGAGTAGTCCAAGCTGGGTGAGACGTGAAGAGGATTGTGAAGGGAATCACACTGGTTCCTCTGCTGGGACGACAAGGACTCGTCTATGGTGGTGGTGTGGCTCACGTTGTTGCCTTTGCTGTCACGCTGGGGACTGGGCTGCTGGGACGTGTCCTGCCGACTGCGCTTGTCCTTGCGGTAGTATAGAGCAGCGAAGGCCAGGACGTTGAGGAACAGCAGTGACGCCCCTACAGCAATGGTGACGCTGAGCTCTGTGGAGTAATCTCTCGGGTTCGGCATGATCAGAGGACCCATCTCCCTCCCCCCTTCGCCGTCGTTGTGGGCAGTGGATACAGCAGGCCGGCCGGTGCTCCCGGACCTCTTACCGTTGGACTGGGTGGGATCCAGCGGGGTGACCTTGGTGGTGGTAGAGGAGTAATGGAACATGTCGTGGAGGTTGTAGAGGTGGGGCACCAGGTGTTTCCAGAAGGCCACCTTGGTGGCGCGATAGTGATCACGGATACGAGGCTTCAGGCCAATGTGCAAGTACAGCTGGTCGTAGGGGTCGTACTTGGACCAGGCTACCTCCTCGAAGCGGTTGGCCTTGGTGTGGATGAACTTGGTGTCCTGTGGCACTGGCTTGTTAGGATCCCTACACACACATCAGAGACAGTAAACACGAGTCAAAAAAATCAATATGATGGAAGATGGCTAAATTCAATATTATTCTTTATCCACTTTTAGTGTACCATCATGTTCTTATATCAAGATATCCTTCTAGAAACGTTGTCCAAATTAATGCTTCAGAACAAGCTGTAATTAATTACACACAGTGGAAAAGGTATTTGCTTTGAACATCAGTTTGATTATTTTTTATGTGATTTTGCTTACATTTGCCAAACCATGATATATTGTATATAATTATTGATAAAAATATCCTCATTCATATTGATTTATAGAATATTTTCAGCCACATTATCTAGCCCTGGGTAATATAAATGCAATGTTGCTATTCCAAAATGCAAATGGCAACAGAAGGCCCTTTTGTTAAATTGTAAAACAGAAAAAGAAGAAGAACTTCACCAACAGAAGGACCAAAAAGGTTAACACAATGTAATATCACCATCTCTCCTCAAGGGCTCAGCATTCCCTCATTCCTTCACACTAAAACAACAGCCTACAGTGACCTGTGCTGTGCTTCCTTATTACTGCTAGAGTCATCATCCACAAATTGCAGCTGTGCATTCAAAATGCAGGAGAACTCCAGAAGGGCAGCAGTGGAGTCATCCACTACAGTGCACCTCACTTAAGTGTCTCTTATCTTCAAAAACACACAGCAAATCTTTGCCTCTCTGTCAAACCAGTATGAATGTTAAACTGCCAAAAGGAAAGACACCTCCACAGTTCAAATGTCTGTAGTAATCGAAGAGTTCATCTCTGCCTGACATTAAGTCAAAGGCTTCATACTGAAATCTATACAGTACCTTCAATAAAGACAACAAACATTTGGTACCAGGGTATGAATATTGTATTACAAGCAAACATGGATATACCTGATATATACAGTACATTTCTGCACTGATTATTTGTGCCACCCCTACTTAAAATCACAACTCACAGTAAAGTTGGCAGAGGTTTATGGATTACATCTTAAATGCCTCTTCAAACGTTCTCTTCACCATAACCTTTTAGTTAAACAGTGCTTTAAACATTTATGTGAATTAAGCTGTAAATGTTAAGATCCATCACCTTTAGGAAATCTGCCCAAAGTGATGAAACTTTGTTATGTGTGTAAAGAGAGGTTAAACAGAAGCCTGAACTAGCTCTTTAAAACAAGAGACAACGTGGCCTTTAAAAAGACAGTTTTTATTAGATGGTGTGTGCTGTATATATTCTACAGTTTCATCATTTAATGTGACTGTACAAGTAAGCATCACCAAAATGTTTAGCATTTTGCGTGCACAAATTCAATATCTAGTGAGTACCCAAATTTTACGAGTAAAATTAAACTGTTATTTAGGTCAAATCAATTTGAGAAAGGGGAAGCAGACCTAACTTACAGTAAGTGTATGTGCATTAATGATAAAGCTTATTAATAGATGCCTGGTGTTAAGGAATTCATATTAATTGATAAAAACTAAAAAAGCACCACTTTCCATGTGTGAATTCTTGTGAGCTAACTAACGAAAAAAGGCTTGAAGACATGGCAGTGGGAGTTCAGGCTGCACTTAATTAGGAGGCTGAATCCTACGGTCCTTTAATCAGGGTGATACAGGAAGTGTAAATGTGTCCGAAGCTTGACATTTCAACACAAGCAAAGATCAGCTCAAGTGAGGTCAGTTATGTTATACCACAGGCCAAGCGAGGAGACTAAAATGGAATACTGAATGAGATTCATATGCAACTATATGTAAATAAGCCCCATTCGTATCTATCCAGGGACAAACATCTACTTGTTTGTCCCTGGATTTACTATTACTCACCCACTTTTGGCAAAGTTGGTCCAATAAGTCATAACCACAGCGCTGAGCATGATGTCGTTCCGGGAGAAGTTACAGGGGAATAGGTCAGTCGGGCCCACCATGGGGATGCCAAACACATAAGGCACCTCGTCTCCGTGTGCTGAGTCTGACCACACTGGCTTCATGAGGCTTTGGCAGTGGTGGTAGAAGGCGTAGAAGTACGTAGGCGAGCCGTAGCGAGCGTGTAAGTCAGCCGTCACCACTGAGGGCTCCACCCATTGGTGGTCGGTGAAGAGAGCCACCAGAGTCTTCCTCCTTGTCTCTGGGTTGTCCTTGTCAGCCCAGTCTGTGTACATGAATTTAATTGTCTCCCTCAGTGTGTCCTTCCCTTCTGGGTAGCCATACAAACTGTCCACAAAGTCTGACACAGCAAAGTCAAAGTCGCTGCCGGACACGCCGTCCTCCAGGTCCATTACATTCTCCACAAAGCGCAGTCCCTCTCCCTGATTGACACCCAGCATTATATCATAGTTAAGGAACTCGCCTTGCTCCATCAGGATCTCCGGGTCGTCCGGGATGACATCTCCGTCAATGACAGGACCGAAAGCCACGCGGTATCGGGCAGGTTGGATGTCTTGCTCCACCAGCTCCTTGGCACTCTTCTTCTGCAGGCAGGAGACCATGTCCACGGTGTCCAGCACGTTGCAGCCAACCCTCTCGGCCAGCATGCGAGTGTACTTGACTGGTTGGTAGTTGACAGCCCAGCTGGACAGGGCTGAACCACTTTGAATGATGGCTCTGTGGAACAAGCCTTGAGACACAAAATTCAGAACAAAAAGACACAGAAGACAACAGAAGCCCAGAGAACAGTGGTTAGTACTTTGGCCCAAATCATTATTATTAGTATAATTTTTCAGACCTTAAGAGCATTCTGAACTGCCCCAAGCAAATACATGATTCACTTTACACCAATTGCTATTCACAATTAAATTAAGGGTTTGTTTCCACATAAAATGTAGGTAGACAAAAGCAAACAAACAAGCCTACATGTGATTTGAATACTAGCCAGGGGGATAAAGCATTCCAAAGAGTGGAAAGGCCATATAGTTCAGCCTTGCTGATGAGAAGCTGCTCAGTAAAGCAGCTGATAGAAGAAATGAACTGGTGATAGGATGTTGGCCCCTTCTATTGTTATTATAATGGTAAAAAATGACAAATACTTGCTTTTTCCCGTTGTTCCCTTTATTTGTTTCATGTGGTGTCATTACTATATGCAGATGACAGTGAATACATGTCAAATTAATGATCAATTATCATATTTTTCTCTTAGTGAGGAGGTGTCTAGTTGTCCCTACACCAGTTATTGACAGTCGTACTGTAATTGTAAAATTGTTAATACTGTGTGTCTAACAAGCGGCATAGCTTACATATAGACTGCAGATGCCAACTGTGCGGTGGAGGGTTTGTGCAGGGAGCTGAATATGCAGTAACCCTGATCCTTCAATGTTTATACAGTAAACACGTTGCTCTGTTAAATTGTTTCTATGCACTGCGTCACCTCTGTCTCTAGGGATTGTGTATCTACCACCTAAAAATGACAAGTGATATGTATCAACTCAAAAAAAGACTGCTGAGGTTAAGGCATAGCAGTCACTGGCAAAAGAGTGCAGGGACAGTGTCACTTTCTCCCTCCTTTGCTGTCGTTTATTTCAATTTTTTTAGGGCAGCAGCTAGGTAGTCTACTTCAAAGACAGCTGGAGGTCTTTGTGCATTCGTGGCAGCCGAGCTAGGGCATCAAATACAAATCTCACAAAGGACAGTTGCCGCAGCCTCCCTGGCATTGACAAAAACACACAATTTCTGTCCTTGTGATTCTGTCCAGCATCAATGGGAGGATCAGGGCAATAAAACGGCACAGATAAGAGGTTCAATTCCCTGTGGGCCTCCCATATTGAAATACACACCTTTGATTCTTGCAAGGAGCTTTGTGTTTACCAAATGACATGACATCCACTGAAAATAAGTGCAGGTAATATTAAGGCATATTTTTCTTTTCAGTGGATATTAGATACCAGTTTCCTGTGCATACTCTATATACAGGTATTTTATTTTAATTGAATTCCTATTGATTTATATTTTCATTTCATAATTAATATAAGAGTTGATAGAATAGATTTGAAGCTGGACTAGAATATGGAAAGAAATAGCAATTTTCACAGAAAATATTTGAGGAATTTGGACTTTTCCCTCTGGTTCTGCTTAATCCTTCCACCAACCTTGTCTTTGTTAAACAGTGTCTTTGTAAGGCTTTGCAATCACAGAAGACCAATGCAAAAAATGTATGGTGTTTTTATAATATTTTTTGGACAAACTTTGAAACTAGCACAAGTTTCTGTACTATACCATACAGTGCAGGTAGGTAAAAGAGGGCAAACAAATCACAGGTGAACATGATGGCATGGTGAAAACTTTATAATGCCAGTAGGCTTCTTTAAGAGCTTCACATTTTAAGAGGCAAAGCTTTTAGCCTGATTAGGTTGAGTAGAGGGGAACAAAGGCAATCACTTACTTAACGAACACCCCTTTACCCTACTCCCATATCATAACACTTCATCTCCCTGACAGACCTTTTAGAGCTGCACTTGAAACAAGGAACAAAATTCCAAAATGATTAAAAATTATTCTTCAAAAAGTAACACTGACATCTTCAAGATAAGAAATTAATATGATTGAGACGTTTCAAGTTTGTGAATTTTGACATTGCTGTTAAGTTATTGCATTAATTACTACTTCAACTTTAGCTAATAACAAATCTTTATTGATCAAAGTCAGAGATAACTGAGATGGTAAATGGCAGATTCTTACCTTCTGAGTGGTGGGACAGAGTAAGCAGACTGACACAGGAAGCACCGATTCCAGAGCCAAAAACTGTGATGCGACCCGGGTCTCCTCCAAAGTAACCGATATTCTTACTGATCCAACGGAGAGCTTGAATCTGATCCAGGAGACCGTAGTTTCCTTTTGCTGCCTGGTCACCAGTACTGAGGAAGCCTGAAGTATACAGAGAGACAACAGAGCCACTGCTGAAGTGGAGATCTACAGTATATATGTCACAGCTTTGATCTAAAGTTGTAGCCCAGCAGGGCGTCGGAATGAACTGACACCGTTTCCCCTCAGGTGCAAATATGCCTTTGCTCTCTCCCAAAGTGTCTTGACTACTTTAGTCAACTCGTCCTAATAGGCTCCAAGCAGTGCTGCCCCTCAGGAAGTGATCAGGGCTGTGCTCATCAAATCAGAACACTCTCCTCGCATGTGACTTCATAAAATTCAATGTGCAGAAATAAATAAATCTTTTATCTGTGCCTATTCCTTTAAATTAATTACATAAAAACTGCACAGAGGTCACTAGTGCTCTTACAATTGATCCTATTACTTATTCCCTTGTCTAGTCTCATCTAAACATACTGTTTTGAATATGAAACACAAGGAAATGACAAAATCTTGACCTTGTGAATGCTGCATCCCTCCATACTGTATTTAAATCATTTTTCTTTCAAGAATGGCAAAGCCTGATTATCTTGTACAGATTAGATACATCTAAAGGGAAGATAAATTGTGTTTTCAGAATGGGTCTAAAACAGCTTATGTACAACAAGGACAGGGCATGATAAGTATTTGCATCACCTTTCCTCTTGAGGACAATATTTGTATGCAAATCAAGCTATGCCATGCCAAGATCTCAGTTACCTATATTTTCTAATACCTGTTTTTCTCTCATGTCTCTATCCCTTTATATAGGTTAACCGCAACATAAGTGGAAATATATGACCATTATTACAGTTTATTCTCTCAGATTAAACACCACTAAATACCCCATTTGAAACAGAATGAAATGTTACCACACAGAGATGTTGTCATCACCTAATATTCCAATTCTGTAGTTGAGCGTGACGACAACAACATTTCCATAACTGGCCAGCACACTGCCGTCCATCATGTTCCCAGTGCCCTCCATATAGGAGCCTCCATGGATGTACACCATCACGGGTCGAGCTTCAGAGTCCCTTATATCTGCAACGTCGACACACACACACACACGCTGAGCAAACCACTGCAGAAGCAACAATAATGAAATAGAGAATTTAATGAAGCACGGTTACTAAAACTTTATATCAACAGTATGAGCCAATGTGAGCTCAGTAAGAGGTATGGGTAACTGCTTAGAGAAGGTGCTTAAAAGCATTGATAGGCCTGTGGTTTGGAAGCTGTAAAGCAGAAAATGCATGGTAAACGCACTCTGACAACAGGTGTATGAATAAAAGGGTCAAATATAATTAACAACAGTTTTTACAGCGCATGGAAGAGCTCAACCAAGCATACATGTGCTCTGTACCATATCTGAAATTCTCTAGATTAGAGGTAGAAAGAGAAAGAAATCTAGTTATTTGACTTGCAGTTTGATCTCAGTTGCGAAGAAAACTTTTACAGTTCAGCATTATGATATGCATGCACAAGCATAAAAAAAAACATGTTTTACATGTGTGGACATGAACTGCAAGGTACCAAAAATAGAAAATCTGTGTCGTGTTCGGAGACCAATTTTTTATGTTGACTAACGACTGTCTTTAAAAAGGGACTAGAAGACTGATAAGTAGATAATGCAATCTCTGGTTCAATGTGCATGATACCAGAGATGTAGCTCTCACTGGAAGGATTGCAACAATGCTCAAATCAAGACATGAGGTGCCGTAACAGCAAACTTATGTAATCATAAATCAGATAACATTTTCCTTATTCCACTCAAAAGAAGCCCCACGGCTCCTCGGGAAAGTAAAAACTACGAATTTTAAGATCTTCATCCACCAAACTCAAGTTAAAAGAATCCATGCATCAAGACTTGGAGCTCTTAAAAATACCTTCAGATATATGAGTCTCAGCATGTGAGAAAGCCGCCCCCTTTTTCTTGTGTTGGCTCCCTGGGATTCACATGAGAAAAAAAAAAGAAGTAGAAAAATCAAAATAGCATGGTTGACTGTGCTTCTTATTTATTATATGGTCCAATCAAACTGACAGAATCAGGAGAAAAGGATCCATAAATTATAGGCAAAAAGAAGATTGGCCCATTTACATACAGTATGTTGCACTTGTCCCTGTAATTGCTTTCTGACAAAATGTAGATGACATTACGTAAAATCTTTAGAGATGTATGACACAATTACATTACGAGTTGAAGCACGAATTCAAGTGTTTATTCTGTTTTCAACAAGGAAACAAATTTATGTTTCTCGGTAGTTATTTGTAAGATGTGGAACAGTGTGTGTATAAGCACACGCACACATGCACATATACACACAGTATTACCTTTGAATGGTTTATTATCTGTATCGTTTTATTGACCCAGCTGCCTCGGCTTTGACTGGAGTAATGCATCTTTCATTGTTCATTTTATCTCTCTGTACAATTATATTTTTACACAAACTGTGGTGTCGATTCTTTGGGTAAACCACTGAAGGATAGTTACTGACGATAAGAGGTATGTGATTTATTGATAAATAAACTGACTTGAGTGGGGCATCAGGCCACAAAAATAGTTATTAAATAACGTGAATACTCGCTTTAATTTCAAATTGCAAAAACACTACTGAAGATGACCAAAAATGAAAAAAGCAAAAGGTTTCACATCAGAGAATGAAATAAAGTCACAGAATGCCTAAGGTGCATTTTAAATAAACAATGACAAAGTCTGAAGAAATAAAAATGGATTGAACTGATGGGTTATGTTATTTCCTTTTAAATGTGAATGCAAATGTGAAATTTAATTATCCTGTTTGTGTGCCGGGTGAAGAGGCCTTTAGGCAGCACTCAGACTGGGAGCTTTATAAAACGCGGGCTGCACCATTTTTGACAGCTACCTCTCAAGCCGGCTGTTTACCTGTTGTTGCTACGCTACCATAGAAAAGTCAGTCAAAGAGTGCCGTGTTACATACAAAAGCTGAACACGGTTCAACTTTGAATGCTGAATGTTTTGTATTATACTGAATGCTTGTGAGAGAGGAAATACTCCCAGCATTCACAGAAACCCTTGTCTAATTGCTGAATTGCAGTAACTTGGAATTACACTAGATATAGAGAAGATACAGAATTACTATGGTATTACCTTGTTCTGACAATATACAGATTCACAGCAGACACACAAAATGTCCCCTTGCTGGTTCATTTCACGGTTCTATTATACATACAAAAATAGAAGGGATTCAGCAAGAGATATACAGGAGTTGACTCCTGCACCTCACTAATTGGCCCCCAACAGACACACTGTCTGAACAAAGCAGCGATTCAGTCAAATATAAAGAAATTGTAATTTTTAACATGGAAAGCTAGCACTGCTGGTTTTATTAGATCGCCTAAGTAATTCTTCACGATTGCCTTTGATGCTCAGTGGTGACAGCTAGGTTCATCATTTTAGAAGTTGAAAATTATTGCTTAGATTAGGTGGACCAATACTTGAACAGCACCTTACCTCAGCAATATTTCACTGGATGTCTATTAGTGGGAAAACAAGCACATACCCAGGCATATTTATGTTTAGATATGCTTCTCTTTGTGTATCTTTCCACATTCAGTGGCATCAGGGCAACATCTTCAGACTGCCAAAATAGGAAGAAATTCCTGCTTATCAGAGGGAACATGATTGTTATTTCAAATGGAATACGATTGCAACACGTGAAACAATGATGACCTTGCCTTGGATGGTAAATCAGCCCTTGGTGGCAGCAGTGACATGAGCAGTGGGCACAGACATGCTTTATGATGATAAGAGGACGACATCGGTGCACATGAAATGTCATTGCTGTCCATTTTACCACACCAACTCACCATCCTCTGTCGGAGCGTAGATGTTTAGATATAAACAGTCCTCGCTCTGATCCTGAATGTATGTGGCTACTGTGTCCAGGTTATAGGTGAACCATATGGGCATCATGATCTCTGGCACGGTGTTGTGGATGTTCTGAGGGCACACAGGCATGAAGTGGGTAGCATTCTTGATACCTGACCAAGAGGAGGGCTGCTCGGGCGGCATGAAGCGCTTCTCACCCAAAGGTGGAGCAGCATAGGGGACCCCCAGATACTGATCAACGGGCCTGAGTACCTCGCTGGGCACGGGAACCCTGAGGCCTCGCAGTTTCCCAAACTGGGTGGTCACAGTCGGGTAGAATTTCTGGCTTGTTGCCTTGGTGAATGACCAGCAGGAACATAATATCCACCAAAGAAGAGCACAGTGGGTGATGGTTACAGTCCCTTGCTGATGTAGCAGGTGTGCAGGCAACAGATGGTCTCTAAATGTAGCCAGCCACATGGTCTGGGAAAGACAGTGCCCTTGCACTGCACAAATGCACACTGTAGTGGCCGCTCAGTCCCTCTGCACTGACCCTGTCAAACAGACATCACTCACTGTGCCTTTGGCTCCGACAAATCCAAATACACCTCAGCCTGGTATGGACCGCCCCCACTTCCGATTTTCATTGCCAGCCACACAAATCTGAAAACAAGATGATCAGAAAAATTAGATGAGGAAACATCGAAACTACGTTAAAATATTCCAAGATACCTGTATAATTGACTAACTTTTGATAAAAGTATTGTCTTCTTCCTGTATCTTGGGGCTCTAAATACACACTTTTATATAAGCTTAATATCAGTATGCTACATCCACTGTAACACTTCGATGCAAATAACCTTTTGGGACAAATTACAGTCTTAAAAGAGCAAATTTATGCTTTGACATGAACAAATCACTGAATACTGATCTCTGTATCAGTGGAGGCGGAGATGGGAGAAATCTGAAAAATCCATCTGCTGTGATGTCGGAGCGATGCTGCAAATGCATCTCAAGATAAAAAGGTGTTAAGCACTCCTTGTTATGTAAAAGCAATAAAGTGAACAGCAAAGACAGACACATCTTTAATATGAAGTGAAGAGAGATTAAAAAGGACCACACTGGGATAGAAATATCTGACTTGATTGTGATGTTTCAGCGTGTAATTTATTTAAAAAACACCAAGTATCTCACAACATGATTAGGGAATGTTTGTATCTTTTTTTGTGTCTTACATCGAAGCAGCACTGTCAGCTACATAATGGAAATGTCCCGGAACAAACAAGTCTGATGGGACCCCCTCCCCAAACATAAAGCAGAGTAATTTGCCGTTAATTGAAAGACTTGAGGAAGGCTTATAGGCAGCGAAAGACCATTTAAGTTCAATATCAGAGGAAAATGATCCATTGACACTTTTTGAAATTTGATTTGTGGCAGTCTGTGTGTGCTGCAAACCATTTCTCGCCCATTTTTCACTTCTTTCAACAAATATTAATGGTGTTACGATGCTGGCAGGTGGAGTACAGATAGAGGACCCAAATGCACACAGAGGCAGAAGGATAATGACTTAACTGGTGATTCACTGACAGGTATACAGGCAGAAAACAGGTAACAGACAGGAAGACATAAATCCAAAACAACAGGACGGACAGAGCCAACACAGCAACGAGGACTAACTAACAAAGAACAAAAGGAAGTGAACCAGTGTATGTAGTGAGAGAATGAGCTGCAGGTGAGGAGTGGACACATCACTGCAGGGCTGATGAGGGAGAGTGGCAACAGGTGTATAGGTGGTGGAGCAGTCAGGTGATGGGGAAAGGGGTTATTGCATGGCAGGAGAAACAAAAGACAGGAAGCAAAACCGTACAAAAACACATGAGGGGGAACATTTACCAAAATAAAACAAGAAAACAACAGAACAAAAACCATGACAAATGGTGTAATGATCATAAGAAGTGATTTCAATTATAAAAAAATCTGTTCATCCATTTTTTCCAAGTGTTACGAAACACTGCATAACTGCTCATTCACAAAACAGACGTAATGGAAGCCATGCATGAAATCCTGTCGATTCCACATTTTTCTTATTTCGGAGTAAAAAAAATAAAATATTCCTTGATCCTATATCTGATAGTCATTCAATATTGGACTGCTTGAAGCAAAGATACACCAACTGCAGTCACCAGAGCTTCTGTGTGATGACCAGTGATAACTAGTTACTGGTTCAACAGTGTTCTCGCTTCAGTAAACAGGAGAATGCACATTTACCCCTAACCACATGTGCAAACTGTATGTCAATTAGGTTATCAAATGCAAGCTCACCCAGGGAGAACTACAGAGAGCAAACTGTGTTGTGCTTCTTCCAATTAACTACTTTGTCATCCAGAATGCGTCCCGTCTTCCTTATACTCTAGGATAGCAGTTAGTCTAATATGCACGACATCAGGTTCTCACTGGCTCGTCAATGAACAAAGCAAAAACAAGCTTGTTAACCTAATCAAATTTATTGACGAGAACTGCCTTGAGCATTGTGAAAGACTGCGGCTAAACAGCTTTCTTTCAATCTGATGAACCTGTCTATTAATACAGGGGACAATTTTGTCCTCCTAAGTCGAGGAACGAATTAACCATAGATTTGGTGCATTGGCTTTTCTCCTTCCCTGCAACATTTTGTTTACAACAAGAGGAACATCAACACAAATAAAAGTCAGCTCATTCTCTCTTTCACAGGTGTGCAGGACATTACCTGATATGAACATCAGCATAGTTTGCCCCTTTTTTAAAGAATGAGATAAGTCGGAGTAATATCACAGAGGTTTAATTTGAGAAATACTATACATCTCTGCCCTAGGCCAGCTTTGTCTGTATTAATTAACACTTATGAATGCTACCCACAGCCAAAAAAGGGCAAGACTTGTTCCATCTCATATCTGTTATGTGACAATGATGTACGGCTCCCGAGACATTAAAATGGAAAAGATCAAGAACCAGATTTTTCTTTGGTAGGTTGGGACACATCATTTGGTTTGTAACTGACACTGATAATAAATCATTCAGAGGTAAAAATCCTCTCTGTTCACGAAACCTGCGGTGAAATCCTTACCAATCACCAAATTAGCAGTTATGGGCTGTACAGTGGGCATCACTAATCAGACTTGGTTAGTAGTCTCAAGCTTATGAAGCAGCCCTGGCAGTAAAAGAAAGAAGACACTGCTGCATCTGCTGTACATCAAAGAGATAATATGAATTCTTAAAATGAGTAGCATTTCCTTTTAAATTACACATGCATTCATGATATTAGCATCAATAGATTTGCATTTTTTTTGCTATTTGACATCAAATTAAAGTTCTAATCCCTGAAACATAAGGAGGGCTTTATTTTAGGGAAATGCATGACAAACAGTACTTTCATTTTGTTTTACTGATTGTGCTGCAGACTGTCAAAGCAGCTGAACACCGCCTTCAACTGGCCTGCAGAGTACTCTCAATCCAACTTGTGCTCTGCGATGGGACAGATGTGGATAAAAGCTTTATAGCTTACACCAAATGGGCCATGTAATAAAAGTGAGCAATCACTCAGTCAAGTTTGATACACTACAAGTTTTCGGGCAATTTAGACTGGCAACGCGCCCAGCGGCGAGGAAAGAAACATGGGTAAAATATTTCTTGCCAATTAAATGCTTGCAATAACTCAGTAACAGAGTGATAGGTTCAAAAATCCAAATGTTTTACATCCATAACATAGCATATTATTCTAATAGACTATTCTGCAGCAGCCAGGTGTTTATGCATCACAGTGGTGGTTTGGGTCAAAAGACTTGGGTATCCTGGGACCCAAGTACTTTAATTCCCATTTGACTGATTTGATCCCAGTTACAGAGCTATTAGAATGATTGTTATAATCATGTTTCTCTCCCACCCTTACTATCTCTACACCTACATCATTGACAGGCACACAATTTAACACCAATTTACCACTAATAAAAATCTCTGGGACAACATCTTATTGATTAGATTCTGGTAGCCCGGGGGCCCTTGACATGAAAGCATTTGAGAAGGAGCCTAGTATGTCAGACAACAGTACTGGGCTCCCAATGTCCTTGTCATTCGACTGGTGAGGATCAAAACCGTTTTAGTGGATTCCCCAAATCCCCCTAATTTAGTAGTGCAATAAAGAGGAGCAGGGATTGATGCAGAGAAGAGTAACGTTACCTTATAGAGAACATGCAGGTAGCACTCAACATGATGATCAGTGCTTTATAAATTAATGCAAGGACCCAGACCCACAGAGAAAACCAAGCCACAGCCCAGATAGCATCGACAAACTGCTGTAGTGTGTGTGCGCTGCCTCACGTTGTGACTGAGAAGCTTGTTTAATCTAGGTCTAGGACGGTGGAAGATTGGATAAAATAGCTAAACAAATTGGCCAGCCAACAAATGCTCCACCGTGGTCTATTGTTCAGTCGCTTGAAATGAAACAGTTAGCTCAGATATCAGTGATAAATCTGAACAAAGACTCGTCCCACGGAAGGAAAATAAAAATAACACAGAATCGTTAGGTTAACTCACCTGCTTTTACAAGAGCTCATACGCGCTCCATCTCGAGATTTCCTCCATGGCATGCCCGTCGGTTTCTCTGTAAGACAATGGGCTGCGTGTGAAATATTTCCCCGGCTTCAGTAGCAAACACACAGATCTTTACTCTTATCTCCTGCTTTGCACAGTCTGTGTGCTTTGCGCATTCACGACGCCAAGGTCAGGAGCGCCAACGGTTTTAATGGAGCGCCCACCATAGAGATCTCTCTACGGCGCCCACTGCCAGCGCGTTACTAGGCAACCACCGGGATACGCCAGTGCATTAAATTCACCCTCCAACAACCGACAAAATCCCAATTTAGAAACCATTAAGTAACCACCTTAACCTCAGACAGCTATCACGTACTCACACGCTTTGTGCTCGGGCAAAACCCATCTACCTTTGACCAGATGAACAAGTGAGGCTATTCAAGAGGTGTGCAGGCCTGCATGCTGACAAGATGTGCATTTGGAATGCATTACATTTAATTGCCATAAGTCTTTTAGTAAACTGTAACCGTGGCAAAATGGGGTAGGTTAAGAACACGTCAGAAAAATTGCAAGCCATCCTCCAATATGTTTCCCCCATTGGTTTTGTAATATATTTTAAATTAGATTCCCACTCATTTCAACTCATCTCCTTGTAAAGTCTAAACAATATGAATTTACTCATCAAACCTCTGTTGTCACATCACAATGGGAATATCTAAAAAATACATAAATAAATAAAAAGCAGTGCTGAAGAGCCTTGCAATGACAATTCTTAAACACCAGGTCCACAATCAGATTGGATGGTTCAACGCAATCACAACTGCTATGAGGCTAAATGACCACGGGTGGCAGGAAATTAGTCCAGGGCAAGAAAGTGAAAGTTGCTTCTCTCTTTAAGAAACTGAAAATCATTGGAATTATTGTGTTGTTGCTTCTTTCTATCCTTCCTGTAGCTTTCTGGCTAATGTGTTTATTTTAAGTATTTCTTCATTCATAATTATAATGTCACACTGAAATCTACCCCAACCATACATTAGAAATCCGCTAACACATACAGTGTTGTATGAGGCGAAATCCGGACAGTTGCTGACAGAGCAAACATTTTCCCACATATCTTTATTTTTATAATGCCCAGTGGCCATAGCTGTGATTAGTGCATGTATAGAGCTGACAGATCGTCTTTACAGTCCATGGGAGAGGTGCTGCCTAGTTATGTCTGTTTCAAGCTGGGTTGCCAAAGCAAGGAAAGCTTTTCACAGAAAAGAAAATGGCCTGCAACAATTGTGTGTTGATGCTCATGCAAGGAACAATCTCTGTTTGGTACATATAGTGGGTTTCTCAAACATATTTTATAGATTATAATGTAGATGCATGGAGATTATTTCCTTCCAGTGAGCAGGTTAGTTTTATAGGATAATACATTCCAGGTCACCCTATGGATCCACTAACAATACTAAGTTATTTTTATGAGGACATTTTTGTGTCTGTACTGGACTTATCAATGTTATCCTTGTGGCGCGTTCAACAAGCACATTTTGAAAGGAAGACATTTTAATTAAAGATAATTCCAGATATTTGCAGTCATGGACAGTTTCTCTGTATGAGTGTGGGCTGAATCAGCTTGATTGGGGACAAAGATAAAGCAGCATCCGTGGCCATGGGTGTGCCAGGATATCCATTGTCCTTAAGTGGGAATAAAAGAAATATTTTCATTCTTTGTCATAATGAAAAGGTTCACATCTTGAACAGACATGGGTTGAGCATTTCTAGCTGTTGTACTCAAAAGGACTGTTGCCATGGTGCCATGGGCATCAAAAGACAAATTCATGTCAATCTGTCATACACCATATATTTAATTTCTGCACAAGCATGTGCCCCAGTCCATACACAAACGTCTATAGTCAGGGATCACTCTAGCAGGCCTGCCAGCCTTGCACTGGACCTTTAGGTCAGTCCTTGTGGGTGGTGGGAATACATGTCCACGCAGTGTGTCTGGGTTCATACTTGATATCTGGTTAAGGAGACATTCGAAAGGTGCTGGAAGCGGAACTGCTTTGCCCTCAAATTGAAAGGGACCAGTTGAGGTGGTTTGGGCATCTGATAAGGATGCCTCCCAGGCACATGCAACTGGGAGGAGACCCTGGGGCAGATCTAGAACACAATGAGGGGATTACATATCCCATATGACCTGGGAACTCCTCGGCATCCCTCAGGAGGGGCTGGAGGACGTGGCTGAGGAGAGACATGTCTGTGCTATGTATACCTTACTGCTGTTGCTTCTGCACGGACCCAGAGCAATTTGCCTTTTGGTGCTCTTTTTGGCTGTCATAATTTATGCTTCAAGCACTATAGGCAGGAAAGGTTCACCTTGATTAGCTCTTAAGTATGTTTCAAAGAATCAGAGCTTCATCTTAATTCTGCCCTCTTTCTAATAAGGGTCAGTTTTGTCTATATTTTCTGGGTTCCCGGTGGCCCCTTCCGATCCCTCTTTTCCTCTGCTTCGTTCCTCATGACCTACTACAGTGCCTGTCGAATGCTGAGAGGACAATACCAACATGCCCAAATAATGCACAGCACTCCCACTGTTCTCTCAAACAACCACTTCCCTACATTATGGATATTTTACAAGCTCCACAGTCTTTCATGCTGTACTGGCGTCCCTTGTCTTTCTTGGTACCTGTATTTTTATTCATTTTTTGTCTTTTGTTGAGATATTTATTTAGCCATCTCCTCTATTTTATTTTAATTTTATTTATTTTGTTTTATTGTGTTGTGTCGACATATGTCATCATTTATGTAATGAATCAAACTAAAATGTCTCTTTGTTTCTTGAATACACCATAAATAGATTAGATTATATTAGATTATATGAAACTTTAATAAACCCCAAGGGGAAAGTGGGTCACGGCAGCTGTAGAGAAGAGGATATACTGTAGGTAAGAGCAAACAGGAATGGCTGCTGAAGATACCAGAAGAAAACAAAAACAACACAACAGGAGATATATATATATATATATATATATGGTGGTTATAGTGATTATAGCCTACTGAATACTGAATATACTGACAATTGTATAACAAGCAATAGATGCAGTCCTTCATTTGAAGGTGGGGTTCATAGATTTACAGCACAAAGGCAGCGTGTGCAAAGTGTGCATCACTGTAGATGGAGGAGAGTGCATGAGACATCTAGCAAAATATGCAAATGCATAGTGTGAATGATTCATATACTGATCATTTTACAGTTGGAGGTAATATAATTTATAGATGCAACTCGAACCAAAAATTCAGTTACATAACCAAATTTTCACCAATTATGATTCAGCTCTGCACTTATTTACTGTTTCCCTGAAAGCATTCTCAGTGATCCCTTATATGCAGGCCTGGAGATATCATGCAGCAATGGTCTGGTTGTCAGACACCACTGGGTGTTCTTGAGGTGAGGGAGTCCCAGGCAAAGAAGGAATAGTTTAATTTCAGGTTATCACTTCATTAGGTGCATTTATATGCTTTTCCACTAATCATGACAATACTATCTCTCAATATCTCAATGATATCTGAATAAAATGCTTCATAGAACTACCTTCATTGATTTCACAAACAAATATTTCTCATGTGAGTGTTCTGCTGAGTTTGAGACGCCCCCTATCTTACCTTGTGCCAATCAAACTCACAAGCTCCACCCATAGACTGTTTGGCTACACCCCTGTGCAACAAAATTCTGTGTGATTGGATCTATGTGCCCTGAATTTGGTCTATCAGGAAAGCTTATACCCAGGTTGTGTACTGGACCTGACACGCCCCTGGTAAACTCTGCACCAACCAATATATATGTTTAGGGCTAATGCAGTGTCCTTGCGAAGAGATTTTAAGGCAGCCTGAGAGGAAGAACACCCTGTAAGACATAGGTCAGGGAAAAGGACTCTACCCTTAGTTTCAGGTTCCTTCCACTTTCCCGTGATGCACTGCGTGATTGTAATATGTGCAGTTATATACGATAATAAATTATTTTATTTATATTACGTTGATAAACATACATATTTGCCGGAATAATGCAGGCATATGCAATTTAAACGACATGTAGTTTGAAAATTACAATTTGGCCAGCAAAAATAGCCCAAGCGGAGGTCTTCATTGTAACCCGTCACTAAGGCAACGACGAATGACGTGACTCGCGGGAGAATAAACGTTAAGAGAGCACCCAAACAACCCCGGACTATGTTCCTGTTTAGTTCATGGTTTCCACTGATATGTGTTGAACATGGAGAGAAATGACCTGGGAAAAGAAAGGCTCATAGCACCCACTGATTTTACCTCGCCAGCGGTTTCAAGTAAGTTGCTTGTTCTTGCCGCATTTTTGGTTGACATTTGCTCGTAGCTTCAAGCAAATTTTGAGTTCAAGATAATGTTAGCTAACGTTAGCCTACAATGTAACCTAACTTAACCTTAACACACCAACTTAGCTAGTCTGTATTTGTCAGCTCCAGCGTTGCGTTAACTAATAACTGTCAAGAAGAAGAGATTGTGTTTAGGGAAGTTGTCATGTTTAACGTTATCTTGGTAAGTAAAATTTATTGAAAGCTCATCGTGAAAAAGCTCTACATAGGAAACCTCAGAAACATTAGACTAGCTAACGCCACCGCACACATGAACATTATTTTATGTTATGTAGGGAGTATCCAGAAAGACCTGGTACCACCATCGCATTTCGCATCAAGTGTCCATTCAGCTGGAGCACACAGAGGCGTTCAAATCCCAGGAACACTGCCATCTATCTCCTGGATAAACCCAGGCCTAACATCAGTACCGTCAGGGGATCCCAGTCCTGTCAATCCATGGCTTGCCATCACTCAGGCACAACAGGAAATCCTGGAGCTGAGGAAGGAAAATCAGAGGATCAGGCTGTTACAAGGAGACAGCATAAGAGGAAGTATCCCTGTGGATCACCCATCAGACCTTAGGGCAAGGTATCCCACAATGTGTTTTATATGGTCAGAAATACCATTAATGACTGTCATTCGAGTGGCATATTGGGTACGTGAATAGCTCCTCTTCCTCAAACACAGATGTGCAGAGAGAAGTGAGCTTTGGTCCAGATGGGAGTCAGAGTGGCGTCTGGAGGCAGAGAAGCACAAGGCCGAAGCTGAGAGGTTGAAGGGGCAGGTGGAGGCCCTGAAAGACACTGCAGGGAGACACAGAGATGAGATGAGAGACAGAGACAACACCCTGAACAGGTAGGAGCTATGCTCTTATGTTCTTATGCAATCAAGTAATTGTACGGTTTGATCTGACATAAATAATTTTGAACAAGCTTAACACAGCATAACCTTTGTACAACAGACAGAGCCATGAGTTGGAAGCAATGCGTGAAGAGCTACGTAAGGCTAAGACTGAATTCAGCCAAATCAGAGAGGAGCTCTCTCACAGCAGTGCACAGAAGGAGAAAATAAGCTCACAGGTAATGCTATTTACCGACAAAATATTTCATTTCGAACTGATGTTGACAAAGATCACCTAAGAGTTACTGGCATCTTGTAACTTATTTTGTCAGTCTGTAAACTGGTGTTTTTAGAACAGTCTTGTAGTCATAATAATAGCTTTAATATAGCAAGTTTCACTATGATTAGTTTCGTATATGAATATTCTTCTGTGTTTAACATTTTTGTTTCTTGCAGATTGAAAGACTAAAGGGAGAGTCTGGTGAGGAAATTACAAAGTTGAGGAGAGATGTAGAGAGGCACAAAGAGGAAGCCCAAGAGCTTGTTCTGAAGGCTGAAATGGGCAGGTTACAGGCTGAGAAGGAGGCCAAACAGCAGACTTTTAGACTGTCAGAACAACTGGAGGAAATCCAGAAGAAGCAGGAGGTGGAGGTGTGTGCAAATCTCTGCAAGGCAATTTAAACCATCATAAACCGTGTACATACTGATTTGAGTGACTTCAGCTCAAGGCCCAGCATCTAAGAACCCATGTCAGTCTGCTGAAGCATCCCTGAGCAGAATACTGAGCATGCAGCACTGTACTTTTCTGACACTCCCTCTGACCTTCCTCAGGAGGGAAGCAAGTGAAAGGAGAACTTCGCCTTGGGGATCAATAAGATATTACATCACTATTTGCATGTCTCTTAAAATGTCCATTGTTTCACTTTCAGCTGCAAAAATTGAATGCTTCCCACTGTGCAGAGTTGGGTGCAGCAAGAAAAACAAACCGTGAACTACAGGACCGACTTCAATCAATGACCTCAGAAGTGCTGCAGCTAAAAAGCACTCTGATGGAGGTATCTACTGAAAGAGATGGGCTGAAAGAACATTTAAGGTACCACATTCAGTCTAAAACTGAAGAGAGCTAAACATTTATAGCACTTTGTAGTCAGATTCACTGATTTTTTTTTTTTTGGCGGGGGATGTTGTTTATTTTTCAGCCAAATGGGACAAGCTTTTGAGACACAATCAGCAACACTGCACAGCCTCAGAAATTACATCGGCCAGCTTGCCCCAGAGAAAGGAGAGAAGGAACGATTAAATGACACTGTTGAGGTGAAGACAGTATAAACAGTATTGATTGCAATCAGCCTACTGTAAAGTAATTGCATGGGGAAAAAAAACTCAAAATCTTGTTCTTTTCAGCAGGTTAAATAAAGAATTGTGGCGCAAGCGAGTATTACATTTTTGAATTAACATTCATAATACAGTAATTAATACCATTATGTATACTTTTTATTGTAATATCCATTTTGTAGAGGCTGAACAAAGAGAAAGCAGCTCTTCAGATGACTGCAGAGCTTTTGACAGTCAGGCTTAGCTCTGTGAATGAGATACTCGCCCTCCAAGAAGAGAAAATGGTGAAGAAGGTGAGTGTTTGTTCTTCACATAGCAATGCATGATACAAGCCTATGCCCATAACACATGATGAACAGTAGCACTGGTTTACCATGCAGACCAAGCAGCTACCTATCATTGTGTGTTTTTTGGCTTTAGGCTGTAAAGATTTCAAGCGTAGTCTTGTGTCAAAGTCTGGGGGGAAAAAAAAAAGTGTGGATCTTGAAGACGCTCATGCCCACCATTTTCCAAAGCAGACAACAGGGTTTAAGATTGATGAGGGAACAGCTCCAGGGAGGATGGCAAAGTCCTGCAGCAGTAATCATTGAGGTGCTCTATCCAAAAGTGTAAATATAGTATGACTCTGCAGGTGACATCTAAAACATTTTCTTCACTTTTGAATGCATTTTTCTTACATCTGAAGTGCATTTGGGTTAGTTTGGAATAAATGTCAACTTGCTAAAGTTCCTTGAGGTAGGTAATGCTCACAGTAAACAACTTGTATTCTTTCGTTTATGGCGGAGGTTACGCGGTTATTCCATGGTGCTGCATTTGAGAGCAGAGACTGCTTTGAAAACTCTTCTCTGATGGTGTGTTAATATAGTTGTGGGAAGAAAGGAAAAAGCACTCATTTTAAAAAGCTTTAGTATTCTTTGGAAAACATCAAGGCTAATTTGTAAGCAATAATGACCCACACTCATATAACGCATTTACTGTAGTGATGTGTGGATTTATCATACGTGTGTGTGTTTCAATAGACCTCGATAGAGCCACTTGTGAAGAATGGATCTGAAGGCCTTCAAGTGCTTCGGCTCTGGAGAGAGAAAGTCTTCAAGTTATGTGTCCAGCTTCGCTCAAAGGACCTTGAACTAAGAGGAGAGATGGATAAACTTCTTTCGAAAGTATGAAAACCGTCATCTGTTAGCATACCACAGTACATTCACGTCCACTGTGTTTGAAACTGTGTTCAAAGTGTGATACTGGTGATATTGGTCTGTGTTTTTAGGTTGGATCCATGGAGCAGCAGCTCCAGCAGGAGCAGCACCGGGCTTGTATGTTCAAACACAGTCTAGATGACAGGATAGCTGAGCTGGACCTGGAGAGAGTGGAAAAGGAGGTTAGTACCAGAGCAAGTGATGTAATTTACGTGGCTGTCTGAAAATTTGATGATGCACAATAAATTTGGGGCTGCTTAGGTAAGTGATAAACCCTCGTACATTTGTACCACAGCACAGAATGCTGACTATATGAAAACTTCGCTAGGTTCCAGTAGCAGTTGAGGTTTTAAGAACAGCAGCTGGCCATGAAGACATTCTCAAAACTGAGCGTCACAGTAGACTTGTGTAAGATGCTCTATTATATGGATGTGTGTTTTTCTTTCCAGACATTGAAACAGGACTTGGTCCAGGTTCAGAAGGAAAAATTGCTGCTCAAGTCACAGAAACAAAAAGCAGAGGCTGAACTTAAAACCCTTTCAGAAGCAGTGCATAGGTAAAACAAATTTATCTCAAATAAAAAAAAAAAGAGAGGTTTAGTTAATAAATAAAAAAAAAAAAAAATGGAAGGAACAATCAAAAACAATTGTTCTTGTCAATGTTTCATCACAGTTAATGCTGTATTTTCACACATTTTGTCTGCTCCTCAAAGGTTCAGTCTGGCATTTGAAAGCAAGGTGGCAGAAGTGGATGCAGCCCGAACAAGGCTCACCACTTTCACCCAGAGGCTCACTTTCGCTAAAGGACGAGTGGAGACAATCCAAGGTGTGACTATTAAGGAGGTTAATTGTGCTGATTGCAGTACTTCATTGGATTGCATATGTCTGGTAAAGAAAGTACATCACAATGCTTTTGTTTTTCAGGTTTGATCATGAGGAGGGTTGCTCTGCAGAAAGTTCAGCAGGCCAGTAAACAGGAAGAACAGGCTGCTGACAGGTATGAGCTCATTTTTACATTATGAAAGCACCTAAATGATCTTTACCCAACCTGGGTGAAAGAAAGCCTTTTTGTTTCTCGTTTTACAGATCATTTCATCATCCACTGCATTATAAAATGGCTCTCTAATCTAAGTGCTCACATGAGACCAAATGCAAAGACTGTATAAATCGCAGCAGAGGTTTAATATCTGTTCCCCCTAGATCTGCAAAAAAAAAAAAATCCCATAAACACACATATACAGTATATTCAAATTAGTGAACAGGTGCTTTGGAAGAAGTTTTGTAATTAGGTGTCCCATTATGCCCGCAGCTAACTGCCAATTATGTTTTTCAATGAAATGATCACAATCATTTACTCCATAATAACAAAAATAATGGAGGTTACGCTTATTCTGGAGCCCGGAGTGATGTTTTAGAAGTGCTTAGTTACTCTGATCAACAGCCTCCAAATCCAAAATATGCAAATTTGAATATGATATAAAGAAAGTCACGCCTCTTTTTGCATTATAAAAGCTGTAAACCGCAGATGTTTTTGTATTTTTACTGTTTAAGTGATTTAAAATGCATCATTACTGGTGAGATTTTAAGTATTCATTTAATTCCATCATCACTTTCCGTACTAATTCGGAGAACTGGTAGCCTAATTTAGAGAATTGTTCTTGTAAGCTTGATGTTTACACTGTCCAAATAAAGTACTACTGCTTTACAAAATATGCCTAAAAAGAAAAAGTGGTCACATGAAACATGAAAACCGCTGTTTCAGCTTTGCTATGTTTTGATATTGGGCTAGATATTATGGTTGAAATCATATTGTGATATTATTAAGAATATTTTTCTGATACTGTATAAATATATCACAATAGGACAATTGTATGCAAAGTCAGTGTTGTCAGGGGTTATTATTCTACATGTAATAACAGTCGCTTTCTGTCTGTTTAGAATTTGGCTTGCTTTGTTACACACTGCAGTTTCTTCTCTACCCTTCTGCTTGACTTTCTGATCCTTTGTTTGCTCTGCCATCTTGTCTGTGTTGCCCTGCAGCATCACAAACCTCCAGACAGAGCTTAGTTTGGTGTGTGAAGAGAGAGACAAGCTCACACAGGAGCTCAAAAGATCCCCGGAGCTTATCGAGAAAGCTCTGGCCGACCTAAAAGAACAGTGTGAGCATCCTTACAACTCACAACACCTTATTATAATACATGATCTTTTTATCTGTCTTGGTAAGGTATGTGTCTCCGTTTACCTTTTGTACATCCTCCTCAGATGAGAGCAAACTGAGGCGGCAGCAGCAGGAGCTGGAGCAGAGCTGGACAGAGGTCCGGCAGGCTGTGGCTGGCAGAGAGGAGGCCGAGCAGAGCCTGCAGCAGATCCAGGCCCAGTTGGAGGAGACCAAGGTTAACCTGGAGAAACTCCGCTCTGAGTTGCTCAGCCAGCAGGAGCACAGCAAACGTGGTGAGGCATTAGCTACCTTAAGCCGCATGACTGTTCTTCAGCCTGGACTCATCCGGGGAAAGCAGACTGAGCGCTCCTGCTCTTTTTCAGGAATGCTCTCCGTCACCGTCTCCACATATTCAACCTGGCCGCTCCTGTCTGCTCGGTAGCTTCACTGGAGCAGCAGGGGATTAAGTGACATGCTCAAGAGCACCTTGACTGTAGTTGTTCAGGGAGAGTTACTGATTTTCCCCTAATATGTTTTTCCCAGTTGGTTCAAGGAATAAACCTTGCCACTTAGGAAACTTCTTAGCTTTAAACCTGCATTAAAGGATAGGGCCATAATTTAAAACAATAGTCTGGTGCCTATATGCACAGTGAAACAGGGTTTGCTTGCTGTAATCATTCCTACTGTTCATACATTAGTTTAAGTTACAGTCTTTTTAGTGTAAAATTCCCTCTTTGTGTGTGTGGGGATTGTAACAAAAACAGCAGAATTGTGTACTAAAAGACTAATTTTAGAAGATATCTGCTTGATTTGACTAATTTAGAGGGCTGAAGCCTCATATTAGATAAACCTTGAAATTTATTTCTGCACAGAATGAGAACTGTGGATTTAATATGAATGATTCTTTACATACGGGCATGCAGTTATTGTTTTAAGATAGACTTGGAAAAAATGTGAACCGACCCCTTAACTGACTGATATGGCTAAATTGTTGGCTAAATATCTGGCTCTTTATCTGCTAAATGCTCCACTACATTTACTTTTACATTTAGTCATTTAGCAGACGCTTTTATCCAAAGCGACTTACATTTGAGGAAGACAATGGAAGCAATATAACAACACTATTCTCAATAGCTAGTCGCTAACTGTGTTTGTCTGCCATTTGGTGCTGTAGCGTACAGTCTGTTTTTAGAGCTTTTTTTTCGTTGCTGAAAGCGGCTTCCTGCTGTTTTCCGTTATGAGAGCAGTGAGAGTTAAGCAAAACAGTAAAGTTAAAGCTGAAAAAATTAAACCCAAAAAAACAAAGACCTGAAAGTTAATATGAATCTGAGGGGAACTGTAGAGTTGTGTGATGATTGTCTCTGTGGGGTTGTCACTATGAGTGACTCTTTTATATACATGTTGTCATGTGATCCATTGGTAATATAAATGTATTGATTCATTTATAGCAGCTTTAATGATGCAGACATCAAATCCACACTGTTGGATTGAATTTCCTTTAAATATCAGGTCTTACATTGCTTCACTGTATATTCCTCTGCCTTTTACTAAAACAAAAGCCACTAGCTATAATTTAAAAACTAAATGGAAGTACTTTTTTCTGACCTTTTTCTCCTTTTGTTGCATCGTAGTAATTGATGAATCTTGAATTGTTTCAATCAGCTCATTGTTTGTGGAGGTCTTGCTGTCTATGAAAATTTGCTAACAGGCACAAATTTCAGTATTAAACTGTGTTTCTCATTGTGTGAGGAATGGTGCATTTTTTTGTTCCCCTTCAGCCCTGCAGGAGAGAGTGTCTGAGATCAAGGACATCTGTGCTGAGAAGCTGAAAGAGATGGAGGTTCAAGTCAATACTGCCAGGAGAGATCACACCAAAGCAGGTAGCAGGATTAGCACCATGCTACCTCACGAAGGTTGAAGTCATAATGCAGACTGCAAATTTAATATGATTGGAATTGTTTACACAGCCTATAGCAGCATTTCCCTGTGGCTTTTGATCTGTCTGTATTGTCTCCTGCAGTTATGACTTTGCGGCAGTTTGAGAGAGAGGCAGCAAGGAAACAGGATGAGATGAGAGGAACTCAACATTTGGGGAGCAAACACACAAAGAGGGACGTCCAGAACAAACAGCTGAAGGAGATGGAGAAAGACAAAAAGCTACTGCTGGTAAGACTTTTTAAAGCAAAAGACAGTTGTGAAAAATGAGTTTCTGTCTTTATATCTGTTGATGGCCTCTTATGACCTGAATCTGTTCCAGGCCACTGTTGCTGATAGAGGGCTGACGTGTGAGTATACAACAGCTCTACAAAACTCTGCTGCTCCCAGGGAACATCGAGAACAGCCTTCAGAGAGGAGTTGCTCTGCAGGAGCAAAAGTCCAACTACCCTCAGACGGTACTTAGTGTCCTGACTTTTTTTTTTTTTTTTTTTTTTACATTTACACAGACATGACTGATCTGACCAATGGCTTGTCTGTATCCTGTCAGAGAGACTCTGGTTTGTTTTGGAGGAGCTCCATACTCTCAGTGCTGCAGTGGTACACAGCTCTGAGGACTCTGCGGAGGAGGAGGGGCAGAATGACAGCGTGGGACTATCCACAGGCAGCCTGCACATCTGATACCTGACGGTGATTCACTGGAGCCAGTTAACACACCTTTTAAATTGCACAAAAGGTGGGCAGTGTTGATGCTTTAGGAGCCAAAAAATATACAGTCAGTGGGAAGAATTAGTTTGAGCCAAATATCAGAAAACCATGCATGTCACATTTCCACTGGGTATATAAGAAGAATAATAGCTATCTGGTGCAGACACAGTATGCTTAAATTGAACACAAATTTAAATTAAAGTTTATAAAATTCTTCAACACATCTTCTGCGTCTGTCTCCAGGATGACTTTTAATTACAGAGAATACTGGAAATACATTGATGGACAAAGTCTTTAACGCTGTGAACTCTACACAAGCACTCCTCAGTTTAAATGTTTATGTGAATATCTCGAGTTTCAGAATAATCTGGTTTTTCATTCTCTTGCTTGGGGCTAAATCACCTCCCCATTATGACTATGTTCCACACTTTCATTTATTTTACTTATTTTAATGATATTTTCTTTACAATTGGTCTCACAATAGTATGAATTGTGCCCATTTAATCAATGAAATGCTTTAAAAGTTTAAGATCATACCTTGAAAATGTGAAGATGTGTGAAGATACCTTCACAAAAGGAACTATTTATATTATTGAATGTGATCGGTGCAGCTGCCCTGTTTCTCTTCATATTACATAGAGACAATTGGGAAGACCTATAGGAGTTCATATTGGGGAAAAAATCTATATTTTCTATTTGAAATTCCTTTTTATAGAGGTCCATTTTTAAATGACTTTGAAATCATAGAATGGATGATGATAAACAGAGAATTGTGCTATTTGTCATGTTGTCATAAGTGCTAATAAATTTTGCAGTAGTTCGAAGAGCCTCTAGGTAAAAACATCTCATGGAGAACTGAGGGAGAGCAAAGTGAAAATACTAATAACGTCTAGACTTTCCTACTCTATTCTCTAAAAGCATCAAAAATAATTTACAGGGACACACTCATTGTTGGAGAGGTGATTCATCATGGCGAGCGGAGGATGAAAGCATCAAATTAAACTTTTTGAAAGAATATTGTTGGATTTTAGCAGTACACTCTGGCTTATGTCGGGTGCAAAGCACAAGAACATTTTAATTTGTATTATATATCAAGCCTGTGATACAAGAATCAATAATGTCATCGATGACAGGAATTGTGTATGTATCTAAACTTACATGCATGATGGATCAGATTAAAGGAATGTTCCACTACATTCCATCTTTGACCGTTTGTCTTTCTGTGCGATGTACTTTGGATCACATTATGCAGTAACATCATATCTTCATATCAATATCACTGTAATATTAATAATTGTGAGCCATGATGGTAAATGTTAAAGTGGGCCCACTGCAAGAAAGAAAAAGAATTAAAAGCAAATCATGTGTCCTCATGTGCAGTTCAAAACCAGCAGAGGGTGATGTTGTCAAAGGTGAGAGCAGCACATGCAGTGATTTCCAGTATTCTTTGGGGCTACACTTTGTGAAGTGCCGCACCTTTATTGAAAACAGTGGCATTTAAATAGGCAAGTGAGTGAGGGTGGATATGTGCACAGGTAGTCAAAAGGAATCTACTATCTATCAGTACTCAACTTCATTCTTGAATCAACCTGAACAGGAAATGTGTCTTATGAAAAACTGTCAGGATTGACGAAAAATGTTCGCTTTGTCCCATGAGTGTGCCAAAAGTGATTGTTACAGCAGATTGATACAGCCTGAATAAATGCATTTATACATCTTCATTGCCTCAGCAGTGCGGAGAGAATTGCACAGCAGCCAGACAACGCCGTGGTTAACTGATGAATAATTTAGTAGGGCATTGCAATCCAGACGAGACATGAAATAAATGAGGTAATAAAAACCAATCAATAAGCACCCCGAAGGATTTTTATTAATTCAGAATTAATGGCATGTAAAATTAGTGGTTCAAGCAAACAAGTGAGTGCCAACCAACTGTGTTTTTGACATATCTGATTCCAAGCCGCACTAACACGGTGTCTGAAGTTGCTAAAAATGTATGTTACTTGAATGAGTTTAAACTTTCAGGCAAGAGTGTCATAAGCAAACCAATAACTGTTTTTCTGAAATATATACAGTACATTTACTGTATGACATTTTATGGTTTGCTGTAATATTACCACTGACCTTTAAACCAGTTCTGTGACACTGGCTCCACTGATCGTGCTTTTTAGCAATAGATTGCAAAGTACTGTCGTGTGCTTGTGTATGAACCCTCCTCCCTCTGGTTCTGAGGCTGATACTGTGCTGTCAGAGTGCAGCGTGTCACATCAGAACATCTGCTGTCATTGGCCCTGCCTGTCATCAAGTGTCTGCGTCAAGGCTCAATCCTATACTTCTTTTACTGGTATAAAGAAAATGCCCAAACCTGCAGGTTCTTTCCACAGTTTCGATGTTGTGGAAATAATTTTGCCCTTTCGCTTGATGGTATTGGTTTATGTTCAAGAAATGATAAATGGCCTTACTGTTGCTAAACCATTCATCAAATATTTATAACATAACACATAGATACCAATTCTCCTAAATACCTTGGGATTGGAAAAAGAGTGCTGTGCCGTCCACCACGGTGTGAAATGTCTTTCCAGAGGTCGGGTGCTCTTTGCAAAGTTCTGCAAAGGCACAAATACAGGGCACCTACACCGCTTGTTCCTTTACTCTTTGCTGTCAGTGATCCTCACTCGGCAAGCCATGTTTTCTGCATTGCTAACTGTCAAGTCAAGCTTCACATGTCTGAAGTGTTGTGAAAACTTAATCCCCCTCCTGCGAAACGTTCTGTCACACTTTACCATGTCCCCAAAGTCGAGGCCTCTTGGGGCCAGTCCTCATTCAAGTTTGCTACAGCCAGTGACTGGAAAATGCTACAAAAATCCCCATATTTTTACCACTAGATATTCTGTCAAGGACATTATAGCTGTTCTTCAAACATCCCAGTAACCTGCCTTTTTATTTGCTGCCCCTAATATTTAATAATTTAGTCTATGTGCACTCTTGAACACCATTTCCTGTGTAGTTTTTTTTAGATTAGAGTAGAGGATTGCATGCTACCAAAAACATCACATCCTCAGTCCTCGGATGAAGATAACATTTTGGATGTAGAATCCAAACAGTTTCAAACAAACATGTCTAACACAGCGTTTTGGCTCGTGTGGCCAAGTCCACATCCAGAGGTCAGAGCAAACTTCGAAGCAGTGCGTGAGCTTGATGTGATCCAGTAAGTCAGGGGTGTCGACCGCCAGTGCTGCATGCTGCATCAGAGCCTGGTGGATGGTTGTGCGCTGCTGTGGCAGGCCATGCTACAGGGTAGAGCAGCAGTCACGGGGAGCAGTGTGCAGAAAGGCAGCCAAGTAACCCTATTTATAGATGCAGGAAATGTGGGGCATTGTTTGGGGGTTGCAGTGGACTGAACTGTCCAATCTTCAATCTACAGCAATACTTTAAGCCATTTTTCTGTAATAGGTGTATGAGGGAGAATTGTATTCTTTTTTTGGTGTGATATAACTGATATACTGTATTGACCTCTGAACACTGACAGAAATAACCAAAACACACTCGAACTCAGGGTTCTGACTAAGAGCATCAACTATTGAGCTCTATCATAGAAGAAAAGCATCGCAAAATAATAACACATTTATTATTCATCATTATCATTCAAGCAGGGCTACCTTTCTGCCGTGGTTATACATTTCAATACGATACCTTTTTATGAGTATTCACACACATTTCAATTTATTTTAACATTTCAAATCAAATAAAACGTGAAATTCGACTTATGGTTTATTTTCGAAACGTGTCGTCATCTATGCGTGTTGAAGTCTCCACCTGTGCCTATCAGTAAACCTTGTTTGGCGCTATAATTGCGGGTTCCCTTTGGGGCGATCAGTGTAATTTCGAATGCAGCGATGAAATGTCAGCGTTGTTTACTAGACGCACGATTGAATGAACAAATGTTGTAAAGGATACTAAAGGCTCTTGGGCTGCATGTGTTTTACCTGCTCTAAAAACTAACATGTAAGTCCGACAAAGAAGTTGGACTCACTTTACTAAACTCATGATTAGCGACACTTTTTCTGAGGTGGAATCCGAATCCGAATTATGATTAGTGACTCATTTAGAAGTATTTTGGGTGCAAAATAAGCTATTGAAGTCAACGTACGTCGACACCTGCACAGGAACTTCAATCACAAGTTTTCTTAAACAATTACCTGCCAAAGTTTCAATCCAGGCCTGAAACTGCTGAACATATGGATTGAGTGGGTGTGCAGGTCATCACTCTTGACATATGTGTTGACGTGCCCTTTTTACTAATGCTACAATTTTTTTTAAAAGAACCATAAGAACACTCATCTGCTTAAGATATCAAAAACCTTTCAATGATGTTCCTTTTTTTCGCTTTCAGACTTGCAGCCCACCTGTTATAAAAGATCTTAGATTATTTTATGTAAGAAAAATAGTGTGAATCCCTCAGTCTCAATATAAAAGCTATTATATGAGTGTAGGTTGCAACCAGAATCATATTTTACGCCAATTCACCAGGCATCAGTATCTTATCAGTTTCACAGATGTCGCCTGTTCACCGTCTCAATTTGAGCATTAAATGCATTTGAAAAACCATCAGAGGTCCCCTGTTTCCTTGTTTTTTCTCCTTTGTGCTCCTGAGTGTGTGGACTAAAGTTTACTCCACAGTTTTAGAGGGAAACTATGGGGAATATCAATGGAAAGTCAGCCAAAGGGCAGAGTCTAATGTTAGTTCTGTCCTTTAAAACATCTGTTGCTGAGAGCTCATCAGGCAGAAAAAGAGACAAGGAATGAAAGAAAACAGAACATCGATAATTAAAATTGCCCGGCTAATTTGTTTTGTTCTGTAAGCACCTTGCCTGTGGGATATTCAGTTAAAGACACGGGAATGTTTAATCAAATTTCCATTAATATTCTTCTGTGCTGCTGCACCTTAGCTCCCTCTGGTTACCAACATGCTGTTCAAATAAGACTTCCTAATTACCAGATTTTTAGACTTTCATCATTTTCTCCATTTGCGAGCAATCTGTTCTGCAAAATATCATTTTGATTCAGTTCTTCCAAAGACACTGTTTGAGAGGATTGCCATATGACAGTTTAATTACATGCTCAGTATAGTAATGGACAAGTGGACATTTACCCCCACTGGAATAGGCTCTTTTCAATTATGTATTATCACAATTTTTCATCATGTCAAGAAGAAAAGAAATAGTGGTATGCCAAAGCAATTCTGCCATCTGCAAACAAATACCTTTCTGTTTTTGACTTGAAGAAATGAGCCTAATGATTACAAAGCACTGTGATTCATTCCTCTACATAAAAACATTGCCTCGAGCTTCCCTTCTTTCAACACATAGGCTAATGCTTGAGCTTGTATTTGGACATACCTAAACTAATTTTACATGCGCTCAGATTATCTCATTACAAAACTGTCTGCACAGTATGCAGGTTTTGAAGTAAAAAGATGACTACAAACGGTTCATAAACTCATATACGTCATAATAGGTAATTTCTGTAAGTTATATGAAGACGCAGTAGGATCTTTTAGGGAATAAAGCTTAAACTCGTTATGTTAAACATGTTATAGATTGAGTTGTCTGTATCAGTATCTGTATTCTTTCTGAGTGATTTTAAGTGAACGGAGATCAAAGAGTTTATAGCAAATTTATCATAAAACAGATCGAAACCAGTGCTGCCCAAGCGTAAACATGATTGCTGTGCCAACAGTTTGGGAGGCCAGCAAAATTGAGTTGTTACAATTCGAGCTGAGAGTAAATTGGCAACTATTTTGATAAATAATCGTTTTAGTAATTTCTTAGCAATAAATGACAAACATTTGCTGGTTCCAGCTTCTCAAATGTGAGGCTTTCATGCTTTTCTTTGTCGTACATGATAGTAAACTGAATACCTTTGAGTTTTGGACTGCTGGTTAGACAAAATAAGACATCTGAAGAGGTCACCTTGGGCTGTGGGAAATTATAATGGGCAACTTTCTGACATGTTATAGAAAAAACAATTGAATGATGATTCGTAAAAAGCAATGATGGACTAGCTACTGGGCCCTTCCTGGTTCGTCAGAGTATTGCCCATGATATTTCAGCATTGATTGTCATTTTTCCAGCCCAAATTCAAATCCCATCAACTTGATATTTAGTTGTCAGCCATCTGCAAAAGATAAATAATTCGGAGGTGATAATTTGCCTTTTATATGCAACACGAGCTGTGATTGCAGTTTTGTGTCTGGATCAGCTTGGTGCATTTGTTGGGGCAAGTTTGGGATTTTGTCCCATTGTGTTGCAGATGTGCTCAGGCTTAGGGAAGATGGATGGGGAGTGACTGTGATCAGCTGCAGTATCTTATAAGTCATCCTGGGTCTTCAGTGGCGGTCATATCAGTGCTTTAGCTGGGTTATTCAAGGATTTTCTCATTCTTGCTCATGCCTTTGTCACATCCTGTTTAGATTATTGTGATTCACTTTCTACTTGCGTAACAAATTCATCTTTAAATCATCTTCACTTTGTTTGAAATTCTGCCGCCAGGCTCCAAGCAAAGTCTCCTTACTAAGACTCAAATATGTCCTATTAAAGCCTCTTAACACTGTCTCTCAGGACACTTCAAATTGATTTTAAAATCTTATTAATTATCTATAAGTCCTTCCATGGAAGAGCTCCAACCTGTATTCTCCTAAATGTACACTATATATATATATATATATATATTTATAGAGATTCACAGTTTGGATTTAGGCTGTAACACCTTAGAATACTTTATACACATCATTTACTGTATTTAACTTTACTATCACTAAGCAGTAGTACACACAGCTTGGTAATTATCTATGCAGTAAATTTGCCTCGTGGCATATACACACTTTAATTTCTTCATTAGGCCCATAAACACTGTGATCTACACTGTTTGTCCAGTATTAAGTGAATTCATATTTTCAAGAGTGGGCCAAAATTTGTTCCGTTCACTAAATCAACTGTCTGCAGCAGGACTAAAACGTACTATTGTACACTGAATAAATGACTAAGACAAAATATAAGTGCTCTGAATGTTTTCATTGGACTGGTTAATCCAGTAAGTGTGTGGGTTGGTCTGTTATTCTCTGACGTTCCCTCCAGCGTCAGCATGATGTTCACATTTGTGGCTTTGAGTGAAATGTCTTAACAACTATTGCATTGATTGCAATGAGATTTGGTACAGGCGTTCACGTCCTCCTCAGGATGTATTGTAATCACTTTGGCGAGTTTTAATCTAGCGCCATCATGTCCGAAATTCAATTTGTCCAACATTTTGGTTTTTGACTTAATACTTGCAAAACTAATGACATTCCCATCAGCCTCAGTTGTAATAAAAGCTAATTAGCACATGTTAGTATGCTAAGATGCTAAACTAAGATGGTAAACATGGTAAACATGGTTAGCACACCACTGTTAGCATTTAGCTCAAAGTACAGCTTCACAGAGCTGCTAGTATGGCGTGGTCACAATATTAAGCACATAGAGCAACTCTTAGCTTTGCAGTGCTACATATTAGTGATAAGTCACTCATTTGTCGCAATTGCATTGTAACACATACAACCCATGCCAAAGTTTGATATTCTGAACATAGAATAGAATATAGAAAATATATTATAGGAAAGTAGACTTGTGAGTTGAAAAAATCAGACATTATAGCAGTGAATTATAACGTGTTTCCATCTTCCAGACGGTTCTGTAGTTGTAGGTCAAACACAGAGACATAACACAGTGATTAGTCAGAGCTCAGGATACATCTGCACCTTGCTTGTGTCCACTCAGCTGCTCCCTGCATCCCGCCGCCCCCACTGAAACACAGCAGCCTCTGTATTCACCACTGTAACAAACTCTCATGCAGATGAACACACTGGCTCTGTACACTTGAAGTTATCACTCTGTCTGTCTGGTCTGTCTGCTTGTAATTCCTGCGTGGTATTTCTTCTGTTTGTTTCTGCACATAAACACATTTGTTTTGTGCCTGAAACAAAAGTCTCCGTATAATAGCGTCAGAACTGCCTCTAATGATGAGATAACCTGTGAAAAGTAAAACACATCATTAAATAAGATTTGAATGGTGAAGATGAAACAGACAATGTCTAAGGGAAGAGGAATAAAACGACAGCCTGCGTTGTAACACGTGGCATGCTGAGAGGCTCAGAGCATTTACTGCTGCTGAAACTCTATGTTGAGCCATAAATACAGGCATTTTACAGGAAGCCTTAGGAGAATGAAACATGAAAGGTTTTATTGTGGAGTTTTATAGCACTCGGCATGCTCTTTTTATCTCCTGACCTTTCTGGGTGCTTCATGCCACTTATTGCAGCTGACCTTGGGTACCATAACACAAAGTACAATATCATCATTTCATCTCCAGAATTTTACGGGCATTACTTTTATTATTTAGGTACACGTAAAACCTCTCTTGGGAACCACTTTGCCAGATGGGCAGGCATGCTACATACCTTTCGTGGTTTTGGTTTTGGCACATGTAATATTAATCCGTTAATCCACTGCACCCTATTCCCTCAGGTTTCCTCTCTAAGATATTGGCTGAATGAAAGTTGTGATATTAAAGCAAAGTCTGCTGCAGTGTCCAGGAGAGCAACATGTTATCACACTTTATTAGATTGTATTTGCTATCTCCTGATCCCTGACCAAATATAAACAATGGCACTAGATACACAGTTCACTGTTTGGGTTCAATGACACTGTTTACAAGTGGATGTCACTGCGTTAATTATCCAGTGCCAGCCCTCATTTACGTTATCAGCCCAAGGAAAATTAGGCTGTGCATGCATCAAAGCAGTTCTGCTGTGCACTTTTCAATTCTCCAAGCAGGCTTTGGCCCTAATGTCATGTTGAATGTGAAATGCAGAGCCGTGCACGTGCCTGCAGAGTTCCACCACCAATTTCACAGCTTCCAGCTCTGACTAATGACACTAAAACAGAGACTTTTGACTAAATAAAGAAGCGAAGTTCCAATCCCTAAAGCATTTAAATACTAATATAATACTATACTATAAAACAAATACTTACCTAGCTTTACTGATAAATGCCTCAAAAATGGTGTGCAAACCAAGCCGACATCAGACCTTACTTTGCTAAAAATTAATGGCTGTAAAAGAACATCAGCTTTTTATGAAACGTAGTAACACTTGTAGAGTGCAAATGTGAGAGCCTGAGATATTTTTATATTTGGTGGCATCTGATATCTGTTTGACATATGCTCACTCTAAATTTTAAAGAATGATTACAACTGAATAAAAATCGATTGCCTTTTTGATGACTTAATTACTGTGGATGGCTGGTGTGTCTGATTGTGACTGTGTGCTAACACTGCTTCATGTAACACTGGATATGCCTGTATTGAGGCCACTCTGCTCCCTCAGGCTTACAACTTGTGTGCATATTTCTGTGGGTTATAACAAGCAATTGCTATATATAAAACAAGGTTAAGTTCACAGACTTTGATAGATTGGTATTGACGAGTGTGAGATCTGTGGTTGGTTGTACGTTGCACAGTAGACACATTCTTCTATTTTAAAAACAACCTACAATCACTTTAAACAGTGTTGGTGTTTGTCTGCACTGTATTTCACTTACCCGCAGGGGTTCCTGGTGTATCCTTACATTGCCCATGTTAGCCTCATGGAGCACTGCCTTGACAACACCATGCTATTAATTGCGCCCACCATATGGTCGACACTTCATAAATGCCATTTTTACTTAAACTCCATAGAAAGTTCTGGAAAGACCTGCTGACATTTACACTCAGCTGAATCTTGCTAAAGAGAGAGAGAGAGGTTCCTGAGCGGATCTCATTTGCCACAGTAAGAAGTGGGAAGCATGCCCAAGGTGTGCAGAGGAGTACTGCAATGGTAACCTGAATGCTCTCCTAAAGACTTTTAACACTTATTGAAATGCTGTCAGATATTTGCCCGAGAACCTCTCACTGAGGGAAACTGTGTTATCCTGAAAGTCACTGTCTTTTACTGAAACCAGAGAGTCAGTGTGCACCTATAGAGGCTGCAAACTGGCATACATTGTACCATCAAACCAACTCATTAAAAGATGGAGTGAATAGTAGAATACAAATGGCAAATGTATCATCTTCATTCTTAATAACACGTTAAGAGAGCTGGGGAGGCCACTCCCTACTTTTCTTTTTTTCTCATCTTTATGTTTCACTTTATTTGAAACATATAAGGTACAGCCCCCACCACACCAATCAGTTTCATACAGTCAGTTATCTGGTTCAACAGCATGGAAAGTTTAGTGTAATGCGGAGCTTATTGCAGACTGCACTCTGGGCTATACTTTTGTATGTACCAGTTGTTGATATGCCGACACCTCTTGTATGTGCATTTTTTGCAGAAATTCCATTTAAACAATCTGAGTTTATGTTTAAAGGTGGGGTATGCGATTCTAATCCAATACACGTCTCTTTGTCAAGTTCAGCAGAATATCTCGTCACCGTCCGCTAGCTGTCTGTTCTATGTGTGCGCTGTAACAGCCCTGCGGCTCTGTAAATGGGAAATAAATAAAGTGGCTCGGACCGAGCCACACAAGACTATTCCAGCCAAGATGTGTGTGTCAGGTATCGTTAAATGACTTGCCCACGGACATTCAGCTTACTTTCTTAGTTTTCCAAGCTATGCTGTTGTTGTGATGTTAGGTGTGAGTATCGCTGTCTGGAGCTGCTGTGCTGCTGTGGGAAACATCTCGTCCTCTCCGGCTGTTAGCCTCACAGCAGCAACTGTAGGTACAGTTTGCTAACCCACAACCTAGCTAACGTTAGTTACATTACTTGCTGTGTCGTCGTTCGCTCTACGGTATGTGCCATGGTATTGGATTTCTGCAGAATCGCATACCCCACCTTTAAGTGGAAAAATAATTGGGTCATTTTTCATGTGGCAGGGAACTCATATCTACAAACGACATATACCAGTGCTGTATGTCAAAGGTCATACCATCCAGACATTGTTTTCATTCACAAAATTGAACCTAATTATAGTGCAGTTGTTCTACTTGCTGTGTCCTGTGAAAGATTAGACTTGTATGCCAAGCATTAAATCACATCCAGATCAATAAGCACAGACTCTGTAGCCCGTTCTGCTGTGCTGGTTTTGCAGCAGTCTAAATAGGAAGCTGTAATGATTTCTACCACTCCAGCACATATATACTGTATATATATCTGAATATATAATGCACACGTACAGCCCTGTTCCAACAAATCACACTCAGTGAGCATAATTGATATTGTATTGCTCAGTTAATCTAATGGAATGTAAGAGTCGCCCACGATGAGTAAGCAATACTGGAGTGAATAAAGCGATTTAACTTTAATGTCTTGAAATAGATAAATGATTAAAGAGAATGAACCTCAGGCAGAGAGTGGTCGTCCTTATAAAAATCTGTTCAATAACTTGAAATCCCATTCCTGTACAGTACTGCAGTGTGGAGTACAGAATGTGCTTTAAATGATAAACTACAGTATATTAAAAAGCACTATGAAAGACTGGAAATCACCTGTAAACGTACTCTGGCGGTGGGTTTTACCAAAACCCAAGATGCTACATTAAGCACAGGCAAGACATTTCAGCGTGTTGATTTGGTCAGAAGTAAGTACAGCTGCAGTGTTCATTATGAGAATCAGTAAGAAAACAAACAGAGATAACATCAAGTTTGTGGAGTTTACACCACATCAAGCAGAGCTGCTTTAGTAGAACTGTATCCAGCTCTTCATTACTGGAGCGTGTTTGAGATTAGCTGTGGGTTCACAGAAGTTTTAAGGCCATAGTTACCTGGCTATCAACTCGTTAGGAGATAGAGATGACTGCATGCTGCGCTGCTGGTGTAGTGATGTTGTATCAGGGATTCCCATTCCTCTTGTAAAAGTCTGATTGTCTGAGTACAACTTCCTAGTCAAGTTGATGGTGAAATAATTGGATGGATCATGTTAAACCACAAACAATTTAAGCCTCTACAAACTCAAAGATATGTCTGCACGTATCCTTCCATTGTAGACTCTCTGCTTTCTGTCTGAGATACAGCCAGTGTTAAAGACAAACAGCTAATTGTACATCAGTTCATAATGATGATAACTTGATAACAGTTATCATCATATTTTCGATTTTGTGAGTCAGGGTCCTGCTGGCTAATGCAATATGACAACAATATGACACTGTACCTGAATGTGTATAAAGATGCAAACAGTGACATTCATGTGCTCTGCACCGATCTTTTACCACAGAAACTGACCTTTGTTTCATGTGTCAGGAATGTTGCCCATATGTTAAAATGTCTTTTCTTCAGTGTTAGTAGAGAAATGTACCTGTTTGTATATATCAATGTTGAATTAAATACATAGATTATTTGGAAATTTACAGCATAGAAAAAAATGTTTTATGCCACCCACTGTTGTTGGTTTTTCAATTAAGGGTTTCAGAACTCAAATCTCGAACACATCCAAACACACCACGACAGTATGATGGTCCTCGAATTAGGTCGCTGCTCCTGGACTCCCTGCATCAAATATTCATGTTGCAAACTAAAATGAGTGTGAATTGAAATGACTTAACACAAGTAAGTAAATTAGGGTACTAATACATAGCATTAGTTAGGCCACTTGGCAACCAGTGATTAAACAGTGATAAATCAGTGCATTAGCTCCCACATCTACAGTATCTGCACTCACACACCTGAAGGGGACAGCCTAAGCTTATGCTGCTCTGTGCAGGTCTGCTGCTGCACGAGTGCTGCTACACATCTGAACACAACAGGGAGGGAGACAAGATGTATTCGAGAAAAGGCATAGATTAGATGGACAGATAGATACTTACATGGCCTGTACACACAGTGCATACACACACTCACTAGTTGGTGTTTGAGGCTACACAGCCTCAACTCTGCAGTGACGTGAGGAGGAAGACGGGAGGCTGCTCCTATTATAATTCAACGTCAGACCAAGTTTGATAAACGCCCCCCCTTCCCTCCCTCATCTCTCTCTCTCTCTCTCCCTCCCTCCTCTCCTCTTTCTCTCTCTGGCCCATTTCAATGGTCCTTATCCACAGGAAAGAGATCCGCTTTTCCTCTCCTCCACCACCACCACCACCATCTTTGAGATAAAACACTGGCTTAAGGTTTCCAGCAGCAGCAGCAGCAGCAGCAGCAGAGGGCTGGCGCTGCAGTTGCGCTGGCACACATTCAACGTGGGTGCACGCAGGGAGTGAGAGAGACCCGCCGCATCTTGTGGATTTCTTAGCGTACCAGCCCGTGTACATGGTTCTCCCTGCGTCTCCTCTGTCACATCCAGACCAGGAGCTAATTTCAATTCTCGGAGAAAAATGTGGCTTCGCACAATAGCGACAGTCCTTGTTTTATTGTATTTTTGGGGGGACTCGCTGGCAGGGTTTCCAAATCAAATCAACATTGGTAAGTTCAATGGGATACTCGGACTACATGTATTTTCCCTTGTTCACATAGTCTAAATCGGACACGTCTCCGCAAGTCGCACTGAATTGGCTATTTGCATAATTCATTACCAAGTTCACTTCTCATGCAGCCAGCGGGTTGTGGGATCCTGCGTGTCTTTGTAGGCGGTTTGGTAAAAATAGAGTTGATCCAAATTGTCAAACGGCGAGTTTCAGTAGCCTATCCGCAGTGCATTCTTTAGTCTTAAAATTAGGCTAACTGACCCATTCATCTGTGCAGTAATGCCTATTGTACGGCACTGCCATCACTCTGCAAATAAGTAATATCCCGCATTCTTCATGTATGTTGGGATTTAAGTAATTAGAGCGCTGTTGTCTGTGACATGTTCTTTCCTGTAGGTGGACTGTTCATGCGCTCTACGGTGCAGGAGCACAGCGCCTTCAGGTTTGCTGTCCAGCTGTATAACACCAACCAGAATGTGACGGAGAAACCCTTCCACCTCAATTACAATGTCGACAACCTGGAGTCCTCCAACAGTTTCTCCGTCACACATGCCTGTGAGTAGTTATACACTGTATAAACGGGTTAGTAAGAATTTTCTCTGCAGGAAAGCCTCAAATACATGACGGAATTATATTTGGGCCAAATTGTAACCAGAAGTTCGTTCCCCGAGCCCCTTACCCTAACCTTAACCATCACAACTAAATGCCTAACCCTAACCCTAACCATAACCTAATTGTAAGTGCACCCTAAAACCAAGTCTTAACCCTCAAAAACCCGTGGGGACCTCAATTTCTGTCCCCATGGGTCCTTGTGCATTCAGGCTAAAGTCCCCACTGGGACTTAAGAACAAGGAACACAGTATGTGGTATATTTTTTGCTGTAATTGTCTCATTGGCAGGCCAATCCAAACGTTGCACAGATGTTTATGAGCTGAAATTGGCGTTTGAATAAAATGAATCTGCCTTATGCTTATGGCCTTATACACACTTCTCATTCATGCAATCCACAATGCACCAGCAGGGATGATGGAGCATGATGGCCTGTAACTGGCCAAGCACAGTCCTTTTGTAATCTGAGTATTTCAGTAATTCCTGATGAGCAACACTGAGATGACTGTACTTGAAAGTGGGGAAAACGTGTCTGGTGTGACACCAGATGAAGGCCACCACCACAATACACTTTGGTTGCAAGTTACATAGTGTATTGTGGTGGCGGCTATGGTTAAGTTGGTTGTATCATGCAAATTGTTGAATTTTTCTCCTTAAACTTTCCCGTCTCTCCACTGTCAAATGAAAACCAAAATATCCCCAAAGTAATCTTCACCTCTGCACCATGATCTTATGTTGAATATTTGAAAGGTAAAATTGCCTTCCTAATTTGTCATTTGTTACCACTAATCAGATAATACTGTATATAGCCATCTTTAGGCTTTGACCCATGTGTTTGGGTCCAAATCAGGCTATTTGAACTCCCTTGATAAGGATTTAAGATATCACTTTAGGTTATACCAGCAGCACGGTGGCGTAATTTCTTCTGACTACACTTTGGATGGATGATTGATGATTGATATCAATGGTAACATGTGGTAATCCATGTAGTCATCTCTACAAACGTGATGGATTTGATAGGAAAGGCTGCGGAGTGTGAGATGGCTTCATAATTGGTCTACCAGTCACTCCTCTGCCATGTAGGGCACCAAGTTCTGTCTGGAGAATTAATTTGTTATCCTTCTTCCCACCAACTGCACTTCACACTTCACGCTTAAGGATCAGCTGCAGCTGTCCAAACTCTGTCAGCTGCCGTAGAGATTGGCTGTGTAACCTAATGAAGTGAGAAAAGGCCATAAATAGAAAGGAAAATTGAACACAATTGTGCCTCATACATCTAGGGTTCGGCTATAATAAAAATGCAAAATGCCGTTGAGGTGATGTAGTTGTCGGCGGGTGTATAGCGGGGAAGAAGCTGCAGCCTTGGGGAGAAGTTGCAGGGAGATGCAGGTGTACACGAAATTCACACACTGGGGAAGCTGTGGGGTCAGTGCTTAGCTCAAGGGCTCTTCAGTAGTTGTTACTGAGGAAGAAATTAATATTACATGCTTGACTCATCCAGATCAGGGATAAAGCACAAACTCTCCTACTCAGGCCTTTTTTTTCATTTCAAGAAGGTCAGAAGAAAGCCATTATGTAAAATTACTCATCCAGTAAAAATATTCCCTGCGACAGTGTCAATGAGCTGTTTTTAATCCAGTCATCTTTAACAAACAGTTAGTCTTCTGGCACACTCAAATAATTTCATTATACAGGATATCAATACATATTTTAAAGTCCTATGCATTTAGTCTACAGGATAGAATACATTTATCGTCATCTCATCTTCCACCAAGTTTTTGTAAGGAACTAGAAAGAAGCATTCCTGCCACACGTGGAACCCTGTAGAGTTAAACAGGGAACCATAGAGGCTTGTTGAATTACAAAAGCAATTACTGGATATTTATGGAATATGCACCTATTATAGATTTAGACTATAGCCAGGATTCACTTTGAGTGAACCTGAATCCATTGTTTTTTAAAGAAGCTTAAGGTTTTTTCCTAAAGCATAAGAAGAAAAAACAAGATAATCGGGAGGATTCATTTTAGCGAGATAAGCTGATGCAAGCTAAGCTAGATGCTTCCCAGTTGAACAAGACCAGTGAGCAGCTCTTTATGCAGACCAGCCAGGCCAGCTTGTGACTAAGGCATTGCTTGAAAATGCACCAAACTCCACAATTCTTAATTTAGTAGTCTGGATTGCATAATGCCCTGCTTGCCTTGCAGGTGTTGATATAGCAAATGAATGTGATGATTATGATATTTGTCACATTTCTATTCTGGCAAGAAATGCAGGTTAGTCATTGCCGTGCTTTCCCACAGCTCGCATCATTAATTTTGATAATATTAGCAAGTGTTAAGATGACTGAGATTTTTAATCTGCTTATTGCTTTTGATCTTTGGGGATTGTCTACAAAACTTTATGTTAAGGAATAAGTGAATGAATGAAATAATCAGTTGTATAAATAAGACAAATTCTTTTTTTTGTGTTTGTTGTATGGATTGTGATTGGAATAAAGAAGGACAACACTGCTGTCCTTCGGCTGGGTCAGTATATAATGATTGTTACAAATCCCTGATGGCAAATGACTGTGTTATTGACAGTGTGGCTCAATAGGTGGAAGGCTATAGTCCAGCAGTAGTAGTGTGCGTGTGGCTCCAGTTTGTTCTCCAGTATGGAAAAATCAATTCTCACCAAGCTTTCATTTTCTCTATATCAGTCCCTCTCTACCAATATATGGCTGTTTTCCATCTTCCACCGGCCAGAGCAGTGAATCTTCAGTTTGATGCTTGCATTGCAGCTATGAAAGTAAAAAAACAAAAGAAAAACAAACCTGTAAACAGCCAATTATACATTGCAGCAAACAGTTTCCAGTCATTGCAACTTGATTGAATTGATTCCGACAAAGAGAACTTCACTGTGCTGTTGTGTTTATTAGCTCACCAGTATGTGGCTGGCTGGAGTGAAGCTGCAGGATGTATTGACGTGACACCTTGCCCCAGGCCAGGACAGATTGTGTGCATAAATGCATAAATGGGAAGGTTATATCCATATAAGACTGAGGTCAGGGCAGGAAGAGACCGTGGAGACATTTAAGGAGGAGTTAAACCAAGTGCATGTGGGATTATAGTGGTAATATGGTGACAGGGCAGACAGTGGGAACAAATCCTTTTATATCTTTATTTCCAAAGCATTTACTGTGTCTGTGTTTAGTATTAAAATGCTTCACACTAATTTACATGAGTGTAAAGTGCTTGTAAATGAATTGCAATTTCAGAAATTTTAATTTCTGAGTAATTTGCAAGCACACACAGTATTTAGTTACAGTAGATGTTTCCAATCTGTTGTACCACTATGCGATGTAAAGAGCAGGAAAAAACCTAAAAAGCCACATCATGCATTTTTAAAAACTTTCCTTTTTCACTTCTCTTGTCTAAAGTGGCAGCCGGATGATTTGCTCATACCAGAATTTTTGTAGAGATTAACTTTAATTTGATCAATTTGATTTAATCAAATGTCAATATGACAGTGTGTTTCTTATTAGATTGTTTATTAAAGCTACCTATCCATCCTCTGCTATGACTCAACCAGTGTGATGCTGCTCAGACAGAGGCTAATGTTAGAGCACTTCAGTGTGTAGGCAATGGACAGTCCAACTAATGCAGCATAGACCTGTTTATGTAGCCAGATCTCCTCCTCCTCCTGCTCCTCCTCCTCCTCCTCCTCCACTTCTTCTTCTTCTTCTTCTTCTTCTTTTGCATTAGTAAGACTGTGGTGACTACATTGACTCATAAGCTGTGTCCAAATTAGGACATTTCAGTTTCTGCAATGCTTGTATGCAAATGTACCATGTGAAAAAGTATGCTTGCAACATTGATACTAAAACTATCCCATCATTTTTTTTGCCTTGTTATCTGCATAGAAACAGGGGAGAGGAAGGAGGAGCAGCAGCTCACATTGGCATATTTCCAATATGTTATTTAAACAACTTCAAGATTATGTGTTTTATGTAAAGCAGAAAAGCTGTGTGTGAAAGGGAAATTATCACTTCCACCTGATGTGAAAGTCCTACTGTTTACAGTTAGCTGGTGTACTGGATTGTACGCTCCAGTGGTGTAGTATTCAATACATTATGGATTAGTTTGACGTTTTGGAAATACTTTAATTTGCTTTCTTGCTTTAGCTGTAGCTTCATAATTAACATACAAAGAAAAAAATGGTATCACTTTTCTCATCTGACTGTAGGCGAGAAATCAAATAAACAGATTTCAAAAAATGTCTAACTGCTATTTACGAATACAAGAACTCACAGAGAGCCATCATTTTAGAAGCTGTGAGGTTTCTGAAGGAAGAAAAAAATTGCTCTTCAGAGGTCGTTTCCACTAGTTGGATCATTAGAGCTTTTCAGCATGTCAGTTTGGCAATGCTGTACATCATTTTTGCTGTAGTTACTTTAGCAAAACAAAGATGCTGGAATCTAACAGAATAATATATAACAACCATGGTCCATCATAACTCTGAGAACTCATTTAAACCGACCAGTCATGAATGATGCATGGGCACCAGAGACAAGGTTGTCAATTGTTTGGCGTGAGGGAGAGCATTCTGCTTGATAGTTTCTACCTTAATCCACAGTCTTTGGCCAGAGTACTAAATGTGTATCATATAATAGGTGATTATTTAAACCGTTCAATTCCTCATTTATATTGCAGCATCAGAGTCAGAGAGGGACTGATCAAATCAGAGGACTATTGGCTTTAAAGTTTTTAAAGCATGCCTAAATTCAATTATCAAAACTTGTTCAGCATGAAAAACATGTTTACCACCTTTGCTCAGATATTTGGACAATCAGACATCCTGTATGTTTGTGTTTCACTTGAAAGCTTTAAATGGATCCTCTCGATTTGGGAGCCCTTGAACAGAAAGAGACACTTACCCAAAAGCATGTGCTTTTATCATGATGCACTGATAAAAATATCTGAGGTACCGCTACTGCAGCCAGAGTCCTGTCAGTTTGGATGACCTGCCCCAAGTTGACAAGTACTCATCCTCAGATTTGTCATGGCATTCTCATGGGGAAGCATAGTAGAAACATAAAAGCTTTCACGATATCTGGGGAATAGTTTCATGCAACTAAGGAGTCATTTCAGTTTCAGGCAGTGCCGTTTTCTAACTAATACTTTCGCTGACATGAATACATGGTTTGACCCTTAGTTTAATAAGAGCCTTTCTGGTGTATTGCTGTGGGGCAAGACAATACTCATGGGTCATCAGGCAGCATAAATGCGTTAGCTTACTTTGAACAAAGGACGACTGATGCTAAAGAAATGGCCATAAATAGAGGTTTTAAATATCAGTCGACTGAAGACACGACTGTAAACAGGCTCACGGCTGTTGTAAGAAAGAATCTTATTTCTTGTTTTTCTCCAACTAAGCTGCTCTGGCTGGTCATAATGCTGTAAAATGGCGGAATAGCACTGGATAGATTCAGGGGCAAGCCACTGGAGATGTGCAGTTAGTCTTTCATCCTGTGCATCAGAATGTGCTTACATATCAGTGCTGTAACGGAGCGACGGTGATCACTACTGACAAGCCACAGTGATGCTGCAGCAGTTTGTTGCAGTCTTACACAACGTCCTTCAGCCAGGCTGCCTCTGTAAGCTCTGCTGTTATCCTCTAAATGTTACCTGAGATTATCCAAGGACAACAAGCTATGAACTACACAGAATAATCCAAAAGAAAACCAACGATGCCATCGGGGCAGTGAATAATTTAAAGGAGCTGCTTTCATAAATTTGGAAAAGTTGTACAGTATGAGCTCAGGAGTTGTCAAGAATGTTTAGTTGATGAATTGTGAAAAGGTTAACAATTGTGTTTTATAATGAATTTTAATACATAATATTAATAGATTTTTTTAGATTAAAATGAAGAATTTTGATATTGTATTGAGTTAATTGAAACTAATTGAAACTTTGCACACAGCCATCACATTTTCCACTCATAAACATTTGCATTTTCTAGATGAATGTTTGACATGAATCCATGTTCCAGTGTCTTCTGCAGCGTTACAGCAGTACAACCTTTTTAAATTGAGTGTGTTGTTTTCCTCTGTCTCTTATAATAGTGGTCCTTGGATGATGTTTTTTGCAGTATATGCAAAGCATGTGTAGGTGGAGTGTTAGAAGCGCTTTTACTGCGGTGCAGTGAAATATTAAGTGTATTATTCCATACAAGACTCCAATAGCCACAGGCACTGACTGTGCATCGCTGCTGTAGATTTCCTTCTTACATGTTGTTTTAGCATTGGGCTGAATCCAGTCGTATTTCTCAGATTAGGGCTAATCCAACCAGTGTTGCCCGCTCTTTGCGTGTAGTGAGTATCTGCAGGGGGTAACCCAACGGAAGAAAATGTGGATTCTACCATACAAAGCTGTAATCGGTAGAGAAGAGGGAATTCCAGCCAACATGCAACCACACTGCCTGAGGAGAAACACCTACCCAGGCTTCTGTCTCTATATGCCCTCTGCTCTCTTTGTGGTTGGTCAACTGAGATGAATTGCACAACAATGCAGACTGTAATGCAGATACAAATATGAAACACTTAAATGTCATAACACAGAGATCATTTAAAATGTGTGCACTTTGCCTTCGTTCAGATTTTCATCTCTCATTTACTGTGATTTTATGGTGAAATTGAACTAGCAGGTCTTAACAAGCCTTTCATTAGAATGAGTGCAGCTTATTAAACTCAAACCAGATGAGATGCAGTGAAGAGTCACTATTCTAAAGCTCATGCACAATTTATGCATAACAAATTTGGTGTCTTTTTTTATTAGCCAAGTTAGTGACGTGGCACTTTTAATGGCAACATCAGTATCTCAACAACTGACATGAAATTTTGGACAGACATCAGTGGTGTCCAGAGGATAAATCCCAATGAGTGTGGTGATCCTCTAATGTTTCCTCTAGTGGCACCTGTAGATTTACATTTGTGGTTTTGACTGAAGTATCTCAACTACTAGTGGATGGATTGCCATGAAATTTGGTTGTACTTTGTTTGGTACTAATTAGCCAATGTTAGCATGCTAACACGCTAAACTAAGATGGTAAACATCATAAACATTACAGCGGCTTAGCATTGCCAATGGGATTGTGTCGCATGATATTCACATGCAAGTGTTGGCATTTAGCTCAAAGCACCACTGTGCCTAAGTAGGCATACATCCTCAGAACTGCTGGTGTGGCTGTATACTCTTAGTCTTGTTAATGAGTCATATTGAAATGTGCAAGTAATTCAAATGTTTTTGAGTGCAAGGGCAGAAAAGTAAAAATAGTAAATGAATATATTCAGTGTTTCTAGATTCTCCTTGACCTCATCCTTTATAAGTTGGTAGTTTTGGGACAGCTGCTGCATGTTTGTGCTGTGTCCTCTGCCTTCTTCTTTTACTGAACATGTAACCCTGGGACAGGACAGGGATTCACATGTGGCTGAGACCAACACCGCCTGCCTCTTCCTCAGGAAAACAAACTAAAGTCCTGCTGCTCTCTTCTCCTCTAGTATCGCTGCAGGCACTTCTCTAAGACAGCAGTAGAAAAATATCTTCCCACCAGGCAGCAGCACATAAACAGGTTATTTCTTATCGTCACAAAAAGTAGAGTTGTCCTCACTTTGTCCAAGTGCAGTATCCAATTCCCTCAAACCTCAAGGCTCTCACCAGTGACTCCAAGAAAGTTCACCTCCTCAAGTCAGTGTGAGTCCTCTTCTATCCTTTTCCTCATTCTCACATTCTTATATGCATAAAGTTCAATTTTCTCACTGCGTGTGGTGTTCTCTTTTCAGGCGAGGACAGCAGCCCCCCTCTATTCCCCCTCAGCAATAGAGCTTTAAGAATTCACTTTGTAGCCTCGGCTCTGCTGTGCACATACACTACAGGTTCATCCCTACATCAGCAAGCTTTATGATAGACTCAATAAAGATCCCCCAGCTGTCTCTAGGAGCGAGCCTCACAGCTGCAAAGACCTGAGTTTCGGGAAGACCTAAAACAGTGTTGGTGATACTTCAGTGCTGCAGCTACCTGTTAAGTTTGACGAGGTGGAAAGAGCTGAAGAGAAGCAAAGAAATTGGTGAGGGAGAAAAGGTGAAAGCAACAGTAATGGCTGATGTGGCAGATGTGGGTGTTTGTTAAGTGATGATGGAAATAAGATGGAAGTGGGCAGAAAGTGAAGTGAGATGAATTTTTTCAGCTGGATAGTAATCATGCATATTAGTGTTAGTATTCTGAACAGAAATGCACAGAGCCTGCAGTGTAAAAAAATAGCTCCACTTCCCCTCTGTCATAAAGTAAATGATGCGTATCTTCCTTGCTGACCGTGATCAGGGGAATTTACTGTAGTTGACTAGTGTTCAATGCTTCACGAGCCCAAGTATATAATTGCATTAGTCCTTTAGAAGAACAGGCTGTCTCTTTAACCTTCACAAACAAAAAGCTACTGCTGCCATTTTGAGAATAGAATTGGTAATATTAGAAGAGCTGAGAAGTGTTAATTTAATGGCTGCCCTCTAGTCTTTATGAGCTGAATATTGTCTGTTGCAGAAGAAATTTGTGAATCTGTAATTTGATGAGGATCTGTAGTGTGTTTAATCATGTTATACGCTGAAGAGCTACTGTGAAGCATGCTGAATCCAAAACTGAATAGAAGATCATCTGCTCTAACATGTTTCTGTTTATGAAGGGGGAGTTTTATTTAACTGTTTCTGAAAGGCTCATCGAGTCCATGAAATGAAGCTAGATTGTCCTTCACATCTAAAACAATGGTGCAGCAGCCCCTACAAGATTTTTTTCCCTTGATTACAGCATTATCTTTAACCAGTAATACCAAACAGATGCAGCTTTTATTTCTGTGGATGTGTTTGTTTAGTTAATGGTACTATATGGCACTCAGCATGTGGTGCTCAAAGTGGCAAAAAGTCTATTTGAACAGCAGCAGCGATGTCTGTTTCCAGAAATCAGGACCCGGTTACTCAAAAGAATCCACAGATTTCTTGTGAGCAGTTTTATGCAGGAACTGTTTTCTTTATTTTCCATCTACTGACTCACAACAAGTTCTGTGGATTATCTTGAGTAACCGGGTCATGATTGAGTCACTTAATCATTTCTTCTTCAAATCTGGGGTTGTGGAGTTAGAAAGAAGTGAGCTTACCAGGCCTCTGTAGCCCCCTCCTCATCTCTGCGTGAGGCTAGCATAACACACCTGAATCTCAGACTAAACTGTCTGAGTTGCACTGGTCACAAGCTTCTGACAAAAACTGGAATATAAAAGATGCATCAAGACCTTTTTTTTTTTTTAAACAGTCCATCGTGAGTCCAACAATGTTATGAGTGTAATGCTAAATCAGTGGAGGACTCTTTAAGCATCTGTTTTGTACCCTTTCTATAAAGTGCTACCAGAAATTCATACAATATGTTACAGGGTGGACCTTCTTCAACTTTTTTAACTGGATTTCAACCTACAGATTCTCAAAAGAGACTCCTCATTAAATCCAAAAAGTTAGATAATAACATGATTAAACATTGATTAGAGATACTGAGCAAATTCAGTGAGTCTGCATTGAGCAGAGGGTCAGAAATATCCGAGCAGCTCTAATGGTTTGACCAACATTTGCTTCAGCTATTACTAACATTAAGACAATGGCTCATATCCCTGATTCAGCCCTGCTTGGTGTTATTAAAACCATTTATTATGTACAAATAAAATAAAATAGTTAATACTGTAAGACCAAGTGTCTGATGCACTGAGCGTTTATGGCCGAAGCTCATTTCCATAGGCCCGCAGATGGCAGCAGAAACGGCTTGTTATAAATCTTTTATACTGCGGCGCTTGCACATTTGCATGCTCATGTTTCAGTGTATTTGTCCATTAAAAGCTGTGGCCAGTGCACTGATTTCCCCATTATTTCTAGTTGATTACCCAAGCAGTTGCATTTAGACCAAGGAGAAGTGAAGGACAACCGGACAGCGGAGCATGGCCGTGGGGAGCCGACATCCCACATGGCATCATTTATTCAGATAGCCGCTGCTTTTTCCAAATCCATTAATACCATCATGAATTTGCTCACATCTCAACATTACATTAAAGTTTTACCCCGACATTGGTCATTAGTTGACTCTGCAATTTTAACTTTTGTCATGAAATTTGGACCTGAAATTCATTTGAAAGGCCACTTCGTTCTGCTTGTTGTAATCCTTTCTGACTGAAAGAATAGCTGATCATAAATGACTGTTAATTCTGCATGTGTCCCTGACCAGAACCTGCTCTCTGTCTCTGTCACCAGTCTGCTCCCAGTTCTCCCGAGGAGTTTACGCCATCTTCGGCTTCTACGACAGGAAGTCCATGAACACGCTGACCTCCTTCTGCGGGGCGCTGCACACCTCCTTTATTACGCCCAGCTTCCCCATCGACGCTGACGTGCAGTTTGTCATCCAGATGAGACCGAGTTTGCGAGGAGCTGTTCTCAGTCTGCTGGACCATTACAATTGGGAGAAGTTTGTGTACCTTTACGACACTGACAGAGGTAAGAGCAGCCCTCTGGGAGAGTAAAACACACACTCACACACACCTATGGAAACGCCACAAGCTTTCAGTAGGAGACAGATGAGTAGTGCAGAACATCTCTGCTAGAGAAAGTGGAAGAAGTAATCCGCATCCCATGCCCTGCTCATGCAGACGTGTTATTATACAGTTTATATGATCAGCCTTTAATATGTAAATCCCTCATCCCCAATCCTCATTCTAAGTGGTCTGATACATTTAAATCTATGCCTGTAATGATCCTAAATTACTTCACTATGTGGTTGAATGCTGCTTACAGAGGCAGTCAATAGCTCCTTGCTTCCAAGGAATGAGTCATTCACAGGTGCTGCTGATCCACCGCCATAGTACGAGTCGCCTGAGCCTCTAATCCTCGGCACTCTCTGACTATCATTTAGTTCTAATTGGATTATATAAAGACAGAATACAACATACTGTAACTTTTGTATGTGCTTTATAGCATCCTGCTCCCCTCATGTAGGCCAACTATTTACAGTCTTGGGTCTTTGTCGTCCTCTGAGGGTCAGTAAAGAAATCTTTCTGTGTAGATTGGACCACAAGCTGGCCGTGGACTGTTTTCTGCAGCAGCGGATATACTGTTTGATATGATTCCATTTGTGTTTTCAAGTCTTGTTAAAATTATTCAGTTGATGTAGAGATTTTCTGGGTGCAGTCTCTGCTGTTAAATGTGCCAAGCTGTTCAGAACTGTGCATTCCAAGTATTTTTAAACTGACATAGAGCATTTCTAGGACAAGCGCACTCCTTTTCTACTTCCCCCTCCTTCCTTTATATATCTCCAGTTCAGGTGGGTGCTGCTCAGTCATGAAAATGATTCTCACAGAGCCATTTTGAGCATTTTTTTAATTCTGCAAAAACAATTTTTGGCAATTTTTTCAATGGAATTATATATGTCTGACACAAAGTAAGTCCGCAGCAACACTTCCAGAATTGTGATGTGTTCAGTGCCATGCTTGACCTCATTAATAAGATTGTCATTACTTTCAAATTGAGGGGCTGGGGCAATTTCATTGATCTCGCTGATGTTTTGCTGTAGCGGCAGATTGCAGAAGCTGATAATTGGTTGGCTGGCGTGGTTGAACAAAATGATGAAGGAGTTTATAGCCTCTCAATGGCACAATCAACCTTTTCAGAAGTGCTTCCTGATGTAGCCCTTAGAACTCTGCTTGACTTTGTTGGCCTCTTTCACCTGCTGTGTCGAGGCTGATGGGCCACCATCTGTAATACTCTGCGCGTTTCCACAGCCTGACACATTGTAAACACTGTAGTTTAGGATGGATTCCCACATGCTGCACAGCTTGTGTTTGCTGAGAGGCTAGTTAGCCGTCCTATTTGGGCTGCCAGTCCCAGCCCGCCCCTCCCCGTCAAGGCTCTGGAGCAATATAGCCAACACTCATCGAAATGTCAGTTTAATCTTCATTATAGGAAGAGGGCTCTATTTAGGGCCAGAGAGGGACTTGCAGGGGGCTCTCGAGACATGTTTGTGTGAGTGACTGTTTAGTTTGTGGGACAATATGACAGTAATATGCTGCCGAGGCATTTTACAATGACACGTGTAATGCCTGTCCCTTAACAAGACACTTGTCACATTTGAACAGAGCCTTTTATTAGAACAAAGGCATCTTAAAGTCAGCCTGAAATAGGAAAAATCATTAAAATGAAACGGTGGATGTCCTGCTGTAGATCTTGGGGAAATGGACTCTGTCTTCCCTTTCATCACACTCCATAAAAGGGATTTTTTTTATCAAAGCCTAAAGGCATAACTACCATCAAAACTGTATCTGTATGATGGGACTGCAATATAAATACAATTCCCAGAGATACCACTTAATGTACCCATGCATGAACTGCACAGTTCATTTTCAAATAGGAAATGGTATCGACATCAAATAGGTGCAGCTTTAATTTGATGTTGGAGATGCCTTCCTCTGACAGCAGTTCTGTACTGATTTAAACTGTTTTAACAGACATATTTGTAATGCTTATTATTATAATGAGTGGAGTGTGCTGCTTTTTACAGAATGGGAGTCTGTTATTGTTTCATGCAGCCCACGTCTCATTAGAAGAACTGATTGTTTGACAAACATGACTGATGCAAAAGGGGGAACTGAAGAAGCCACACAGATCCAAGAAAGGCACAACAAAGAAAAAGACAGACTTTACACCTTCACTTGCATGGGTCATTAAAGACATGTTTATCTGCTGCAATGCAACATCACCTATTTATCCTGGATGTACTTGCTATGAAATGTCCTCATTAAACAGGCTAATAGCTGCTGGCAGAAAAGACCTCTTGAACCGAGGAACATCTGGGCATTACCAGCTGGCCACTGCGAGTAGGACCACACCAGGTTTTTTCATATTTAGCCAATTTACTGTAAATTGCATGTACTGCCTAAATATTTTACAAGGGGTACGACAGTATACCATTCATGTCAGTTATTAAGATCATCCTTGTAAAAATGATGGCAATTTTGAAAATTATCTTATCCAATCATACAGTGTTTTAGTGATTAACAAAACACTTTCATATTACCAGAAATCTCTTGCAAAGCACGCTGTGTGTAGAAATGTGTTTTGGTAATTCAAATACTGTAGCTGCATTTAACCAAGAAGAAACCACAGAGGCTGAGTGGGGAAGTCACTGTCTACATGCTTTGAGCTGCGGTTCTTTTAATGCCTCTAAGATAACAAAGCTTGTGCTGAGGTCACGAGAAACAAAGGCCAACTTCTGTCGTGAAATATAAAAATCAAAACAACATTTCCACAAGACATTAGGGTCTCAAAAGATGTGTCTTGGAGGTGAATTTGAGAACCATCGTATCGTCAATGAAATATTAACAAAAGTACAGCGTGTTCCCCATTTAAAACTTAGAGAGACTGTTGTATTTCATTACAGTTTGCATCTCTGTCCTAGTCCTCTGCTCTATAATGACCTCTGTATTCTGATTAAAGCAGTAATGGAGAGTTATTATTCAGTTTGCTGATGTTGCTGCTGACCTTAAGTCTAATACCTATAGTATTACATTTGAGAAGCAATTAACTACTCAGATCCCTTACCAATACAACAATGTACAATTACTGTATAAAAATATAACTGCAAAATGTACTTAAAGGTGTCAAAGGTGAAAGTACTTATTATGCAGAAGAATGGTGTTTTATTATTATACATTGTGGTTTATTATTATTATTATTCATGCATTATGCATACATGTGTATGCAGCAGTCTGTGACGCACATTTTAACTATTTTATACAGTGTTGGATAGTTTAATGTGAGAATCTGTCACTATTAAAAGACAAAACCACTCAACCGTACTCTTACAAATGAAAAGTTGAGTTCATAAGCAATACAACTCAACTCAACACCTCCCCTGGAGTTTTGTTGGGACAGCCTCACTTGGTCTGGTGTGACCATTAGCTTATGGTGGCGAATGCTAGCTAACTTTAGATGGATATGTTTTAGTATTTACAGTTATCCCATAATCGTCACTTGTGCTCACAGTGTTCAGCTAAATCAGTCATACTCTTTCATCTATAATACATGAATGCATCATATTATATGAGCTTGTCATATATTTCGTATTTAAAATCTTAATTTGTAAATTACCTTGTAACTTTAGCAATTAAATAAATTTAGTTATTTAAAGAGTATAATATTTCCATCTGAAATGTGGTGGAGTAAAAGTAGCATGAAATGGACGGACTCAAGTAAAGTACAAGTACATCAAATTTGTTTTTAAGTATAGTACTTGTGTGAGATCTACTGTGTAATCTAATCCTCACTGTCTAATATAGTCCTCCTGATTCATGAACTCTACATAATGCAAATTAGATCTTAATTTCTTTTTGTTGCCATTAAAATGAAGGACTACAATCTAACAACCTTAACTGCAGCTTTTCCTGCATTCTCCTGCCCTTCTGACAAATGGGGATAGTCGGGGTGGTGGAGAATTTGCATTCGGTGTGCAATCACACTGCCCTTCTGCTGAATGTCTGGTTGGGTTCGTCTCCACAAGGAAGCGTCTGATTAATTGCACGCTGCTAAAGAGCTGCACTCAGCAGCCAGGCACACAGGCTCATTAACAGAGAGTGGAAGAGAGAGAGGGAGAGGGAGACCGAATGGCACAAAGCAGCTGTTCCACTCTATGAACACCTTACTGCACCTTCACTCCCAAATGGACACATAGGCCTTGACCCCCCCCCCTCTGTGGGTAAACACTGTTTTCTTCCCAGGCTTTAATATTGGGACTGAGGCAGAGATTTATCAATCAAGCCCTTCTGCTTCAAGAGAGCTGTGTTCCTCCCCGTTTAAGGACTCTATTATGCCTCATAAAGAAAGAAAGAGGAGAGGAGAGCGTAACTGGGATACACATGTAACAAAATAGCTAAGTACTGACTGAAAGGTGCCTTTCTGTAAGACGGGTTTCAAAGGATTCTGAAAAACATGGAGATGCCGACAAGAAAGCACGAGGCTGCCACTCTTTAAATTCTCCAAGGTTAGGCAGAACTATGTCAAATTAGATAAACTTTCAAAATAGGACAGTGCCTGTTTTCTTTTGTTTTCTTACGCAAAATGTATTTATTCAGCTCCATGTTTTTTGAGAATACTCTCTGACTCAGTGCTGAATGAATTTAAGATTATTCACGGGAATCAGATTGTCTTTAGATATACAGCTGATAATGGAGTGTGTTTGGAAAGGCAGTTTGGATTCTGAGTGAGTGTGTGTGTGTGTGTGTGTGTGTGTGTGTGTGTGTGTGTGTGTGTGTGTGTGTGTGTGTGTGTGCTGTGCGGCGACGTCATTGGTGACAATCTCAAAGGGTGGCATATATTCAGTGAGAAGATACAGCTGAGGTGTTAGTTGTCTCTGAGTGTTTCTGTATGAACCAAACCTCCTCTCACTCCGCTCTGCCAGACGCCCATAATGGTACCAATTGATCCATACACATCCACGCATGCAGAGGCAGTGCAGCTTGAAAACATCAAACAACATGTATGCTGCAGGCTTTCTGCTCCACACTGCAGTATCAAGGCCATTGTATCTACAAAGTTATGTATTATGTGAATTATTATTCTGGCCTAGGAAGTTCGAATTTATCAAATCTGATGCTTTTATTTCGCAGCAGGGATAATTATTGAATTATTGACTCAGACCATCATAAAGCACATTGTTAAATGGACGTTCTTGCTTTCAAACATTAAGACACATCTTCTCCATTGAACAGATTGGCCGACAGGCTTGCATTGCAGAGAATGTAACACACTACTGTAGCTACAGCAACCTTCAGAAAGACATTACATAACTTTAAACAGTTGCATCACTTTGTACATTTTTGTTCTTTGCTAGAAAAGGGGAGTTGTAACGCTCAGCCTCCTTTCACATAGTCTATATGCTGTACATCTCTTTGTAACCAGCTCCATACATTGATAAACTGGCAAAGGGGGGACAGAAAATATACATTTGGATATCTTATTTTCTCTGTCCATTCACACAAATTTCAGACAGTTTTCTTAAAGCAATCACTATTCCAGTGTTACTAGTTTGGACAAAAAATAACTCGTCTCAGTGCAGAGATCATTGTTTCAGGACCTTGGACAGTTCCTGCATCTCTTATAGCTTTCTCTGCCGACAGTACTGTAAGCTGTATAAGCTGTATCTAATTTAGTTTTTAACCATCCTTCATGTATTCTTCTGTTCATACCATTTTTTTTAAACTGTTCTAGAGTTAACATACATTCATGTGCCTTCGCTGTCTGCAGAAGTCAACCTAACCATCTAAACATCTTTGGGAAATTTTGGAGAAATGTGCCAAACGGCGCTCTCCACCACCATCATCAAAACATCATTAAGGGAATATCTTTTGGATGGAGGCATTAAAGTTAATTAAGCAGTCTGAAGCTCTATCAATCATATTTGCCATATATGTTACTATTAACAATGTACAATCAATGTTACCTCCCCCCCACACAGGGTAATGTTAATCATTGATTATCTATTCTGTGATCTTTAAACACCAGGTGTGATTCCACTATTCCTACTCTTATTTTAAATGTCTGTTCACTCCTATCGGCTCAAGGAGAACACAGGGGCCAGCGGTTCAGGAGCAAGAGGTTTATTCCGGCTTAAGCAAAGATTTTCCTTTTCAACTCAACGTTGTTGTCACAGAAGAAGAAATAGTCAAATCTTCAAACGAACAGAATAGAAAATGAAGCCATTCAGAGACGAAGAGTGAGGGAAGGAACAGAGGAGTCAGCAAAGCCTTTGTGCCTCTCCTGCATCAGAAAGCAGCAAATGGCACAGAGGGCCAAGCACTGTCAGACATGCTGTCATATGCACCAAATGATTCTTACTTCATGGATTCGGAGCTCCCTCGTTCCTTTTTCTGTAAGATCCAGCATGTCATATGAAATCGGCTTTAACCATGCCACTTTACATGGCCAAATAAGAAACCAGGTGACAAATACAGCGCCCCTCGACTTTAAACAGTAGGTACTGCTCTGTTCATGCCCAACTCTTGTCTCTGTGTTGCTTGAATGTCTCTTATCTATTTCAGGACACTTGCTTTCAGGATAACACAAGGCCATTACAACAGTGGTCTTTTTGCATTATGAAAGAGATTGATCTAACGTGCGCTTCCCTCTTTGCCCAAGAGTAAACGCTGGGAGGGTTTTTTTGTTTTTTTAGGAGAGCTGAAAAAGAACAGGCAGTTAGTGCAGATGGGGAAGAGCGAGCCTGCTCCATTTCTTTGTATGTGGCATAGATACAAATATTTATGCTTTATATGTGTGTGATTTTTATTCTCTCGCAGTCTGTCGTCTGTTTATCTGTGTATGACTTCAGAATCTGAATCATCTTTAAGTGCAATAAAAGTTCATGAATTATTTATTGAAATGTGAATCAAACTTAAATGGTGAAAGGAAACACAAGGAGAAATGCTGAACATTCTGTTAGCAACTTGCAGCTGTCATTAGATAAGAAATAATCTGTTTGATTAGCTCTGATCGGGGATTTGGCAGGAGTGGGTGGTGTGGGGGTGCAGGGCTCTTTGCAGTTCAGATCATTTGGAACAGGGAGTTGTTATCTGCATTGGTCTGCATTGGGAGTAGGCGTTGTTAGGCTAATTGTACTCAAAAGTGTCCTTTTACTGTCATGTGGCAGCTTTAATTCTTTTTATTTCACTGGCTCTGTAAGTATTGCCCACTGAAAACAGTCTTTGAGATTTTGGGAGATTTCTCTGAAGTAGGTTCAGTGGCTTTGTCTGAGTTCCCTTTGGTATCGCGCTCAGCTTTGGGCATCCCATGACAACGGCGCAGTTCAGATGCCTGCAAGAGAATTTTAAAGAGGTCACCTTCTCCAGAGAGGGGGAGGGACGACTGAGTCACAGTTGAGACTGCACACCACGCTCAGCCGTCATGTGAGCCGCTGCCCAAGACAGACAAGAAGAAACACACGGCCAGGTGCCAGCAGAGCCTCAGTCAGTCTCTTTCTTCCAACTCTGTCTACCACAGAGGAAATAAATCTCTTGGTAAATGTATTAGTCTACAATCAAATATATTTCCTTCACGATTTCAAAATCTAGGCCGCAGCAAACAGATTTTTAAGTCAAGTAATTTGTTAAAGAAAAACAACCAATGATATAATATGCCACTTAGACGATCTTATTTTGTTCACAGTTGAACCCAATAGCTAAATAAGCACTAAAAAACCAATGCCTGTGAGCCGCAAAGAACACCATATCAGAGGAGTATATACTGATCTTCTGGGCAGTACTGTGTAGGCTACTAAGCTCATATATTCAAGAGAATCCCACATGCACGCCAACTCTTAACAACTGCCTTCATCTTTAGGCATTTCTTTGGGTGCATTTTGTAGACAAACTTCAAAACAATGTGTGTTTGACGATTTTTGTTTGTAGACATGTAGTATGGTAGCTTGAAAAGAAAAGACATTGTAACGATACTTTTGTGACAGCATATATTTTAGCTGTAAAGAGGACCTTTACCGGATTTCTGTCTGAGGAAGAATTTTGGCCACCTTATGTTCCACATTAGACTGACAGTTTGCCCCTCTGCCTGACTCATTGGTTCTTCCACTGCAAATGTCATGCTCATGTGCATGATACTTAAACAGTTGAACTATTGTCACCATGTCGCAGGTTTGGTTCATGTCAGCACTTGTCTCTTCAGGAGAACAATTGTCCTCTGTTCTTTTCTCCTTGAGAAGCAGCCACCAAAACTGATTTAAGTTTTGAGTTGAGGAAAGGGCAAGCTGTCTTGTCTAGTACTGGTGCGGGATGAACTGCAGAGGAAGATTTGTCTCCCTTTTGTTCTTTGCCTACAGATACTGAGTGTGTGTGTCTTTCTATGGACTTCAAGGTGCTTGCATCACTATTATATGTAAAGGGACCTGCAATAACTGTTTTTTTGGCTGGGGGTGGGTGCAGAGCTACACCAAATAACTTGTGGTCTGGCAAACCAAAGCAATGAGCTGAAAGATGCCAAAGGGTCGGATGATAATTCTCTGTGGGTTCATCAGTACTAATGACCTCTTTCACATATAAGTAGCCATGTGATCCATTGTTAATATAAAATTATTGATCATAGCTGCTATAAAGTAGCATTAATTGATGGCCATTTGGGACAGAAGAACTAAAAAACCCGACTGATACACTGACAGACACTAATTTGAATGTATTACATGTTAAAACATATTCATGTTTTGCCCGACATCAAGGGTTTTTTTGTAAAACATTTTACAAAAAAGATTCAATTGTTTTTCCATGCTATATATAGCCTTGTGACAATATGCTCCTGATTTTGAATATGTATTATTTTTCAGGATGTTGCTGAATAATTGACTCTGTAAAATGACCTTGATGGTTGTCCTGCCTGCTGGCTGTTGTAAAACGTACCATCTGTTTACAAAGTCAACCAAAACTCTTCGACCAAGACACATTGTCATTTGTGCACCGACTGATAAATCACACCTGTTATTATTCACCAAGAGACTTTGGATGTCTTTTGGCGTTCAGATTTTACATTTGCATTGTGGTTATTGAAGTTAGAGTACACTAAATGTCACATTCAGATAATTCCTTCGGTTCAGGACTTTCAAACTTAGCTTTTATTTTCACATATCTTTAATTGTAAGCAGACTCAATAGCTTAACATCGACAAGTTCATACAAATGTTTAAATCCAAAATATCCAGCTTAGTTTAGTGACAGAAAAGGAATGAAAATAAAACTCTCAAGGGAATCATTTGTAAATCCCCTCAAATCCTTTTTCTTAAGAAGCTACTAACATGTTTCAAAATGTCATGCATATCCCGGCTTATGGTGTTCATTGCTATGTGTCAGAATACTGGGAGGAGAGCTGACACTCAGCTTCTGCCTTTTCATTTCCCCTCTTCCACCAGAGATATACTGTGCTGGATTCTTGTTTTGATATCTTTGAGCTGAAAAAGAAAAAAACATGTTTCTGGTAAAGTCCGGATGATGACAGAGCTGGATCCAGTCCGAGATCAGCTCAGCAGCTACTTATCACAGTGCACTTCGACAGGACAGTCGCACCAGATCCCCTTTTGAATTCCTTAACCTCAGTACCAGACATGTGGACACACATCTTGTCTGCCTCTGTAGACTCCTGAGTGGCTAATGTGGTGGCGCCCAGCAAGAGCCACTTGTCTTTAAAGGCCAGACCTGATCTGAGTGCTGTTTACCGAGCGCTTCACTGTGAAGGTCACCAGCAGGGGAATGGAGGGCGGACATGTCAGCTGAGTCACTGTGCTCTGAATACTTAGGAGCTTTATAGGGAACATGTCAGCTCACATGTCCGTTAGTAACCAGTGAACAGTTGAGCCAGCTGAGAACAGCCAGTTCTTTTTGCTTTTTCTTTTTGAATGGATGATTTTTTTTAAATATTTCTGATGAAATGATGCACATTAGTCAGTAGTACAAGTCAGTGTCTGCCAGATACGGGGTGTGTTATCTGTTTATTTTGGGTTATTTGCAAATGAATGCTAAAGACAAGTCTAAAAGCCCTGCTAGTGTCCCCAAAAGGACTATGTTACACTTTACATCTACTTTAGGATAGGTGTTACCATAACTAACTAGTCAGATGTATTCACAATCAAATGCGACTGAACTTATGAAACTTACTTATGTTATAGGTCTTGGGGCGTAATACTGCAAATGTGAAAAAAGTTGTATAAAGCTTTTGTGGCTCCAGAGGGAGCCGCACAAAATCTGATAAATTGCCTCAAGGGATGCCAGTTGAGTCAGTGTCGGTTGGGGCTGAAGACTACAAGTCTGATAATGAAACAAATCTGGGGCTGTGGAGTTAGAAACAAGTGAGCTTACCAGACATCTGTAACTCGCTCCTCATCTATGCTTGACGCTACCCACTCAAAGCTACATTAGATGCTACTAGCATAACCCACACCCAAACAAATCTCTGTGGCTCTTGGCTACAAATCCTGCTCGTGGTTAAACGTCTTAAACTCAGATTTAAGGTGAGCACAGAGTAACCTTCCTCTCTTCAGCAGATGAATGTGAAAACAGCCTTCTAGTGTCAAATGCTGCACATACATCATTCTGCACAGTGAAGGTCAAACATCCAAGTGATGTAACAATGAGCAGAACACATTCAACATTCAGGTCTCCTAGTGAAAACAATTCAGTAATTCAAGAACTGAGGAACTAACATTAAAAGGGCATGTTCAACAGTCTAAGAGGCTCGATGAGGCTTTATAATATCCATACCTTTACAAATAATGCATGGATAACTGTGTAACCCACCCAAACTCAATGTAAAGTATTAATGAGCACTATACATTTCTGTTTAACCTAAAAAAGCATCTATACAGAAGGTGAAATAACAGCTTTAGCAGCCATGATAATAAAATGCAGTCTGGTATGTGATGCAGGGAGCTTTTGCATCACTTAACTGATACAGAGTGAGAACCAGTTTTCAATCAGCCTGTGTAACGCCAGGTTCCAGCAGAGAGGCTCTGGAGCTGACTTGTATTTACATAAACACATTTTACACCATCTTATTCAGCAACTGTAGGAATATCAATTATTTTATGTAATCAGCAGTTGTATCCCTGCTCTGAGAGAAGAGGGTAACACAGGATACGATGCTGCCTTTGCTCATTTAGTGCAGTCAGCCGTAGTGTGTGGGCTGTGGTCAACCCTTTTTTTCTGTCCGTTGGTTATGACCCAATACGGCACGTAATGAGCTCCTGCCACCATTCATTTTCACCACTACTCAACATATTCTGTGCACTGCCCTTCAGATAATAGAAATATGCAAATGTCTGATGTACGTTGTTATTATCTGGCTTGGAAGCTGATGTTTATTCTACTGTTTAAGTGTTATTAATAATCTTTCTGCTTGACAAGGTGTTACCTCTTTAAGGGTCACTGGTCTTCCTACATGATGCATTTTTTTAATGGCTGCAGTTCACCCCAGTTTATACTTTGATGTTTTTGTCTCACAGCCTCAATATGCAGTGAATTGGATTTGTATTGAGTTGCATTCATTTTAAGTATAGTCACTTAGATTCTAGAGGGGTTTGAAATGGAACTTTATTTCTTAAAAACAAGAATGTAAATTTCAGGATTTCAAGATATTTTAAAAATAGAAACCCCTTCTCTGACACAAGATACAGGTGGGAAAATTCAAACGTGTCTTTGAAGCCTCAAATACATTATTTTTTATAAAGTTAATCTCAGTGTACAGGCAGCTCATTTAAAGTCACTTACCTCAACAATCAACCTGAACTCAAAAAACCTAAACAACGCCAATTTGGCATCTGCTGTTTCAGCGCAGAGACGGATTGACGCTTGCCAAGAGATTGATCACTTTAAAAAGCCACATGGCTTCATGCCTTTGGCAGTGACCCATTTTCTGTCACTTCAGGTCAATCAGCCAAACACTGTATTTATGATAATCTTGTGCTTATTACAAATGGGAATAAAGATAATGTAAATGTAAATACACACCTAATTTATTCATAACACAACTAATACTGTACATGTCCGTTTAAAATGACCTGTTGTTCTGCAATCTGTTAATTGCTGTTACGCTATTGAGTTACAGTTATTTTGATGCAGTTATGGTTTGTCTCTGGATTTTAAGACTGGCAGCAGCAACAAACACATTTTTTTTATGTTATAATATTGGACAGAATTAAGATGGATAATATAGGTAGTAAAAAAGTGCTTTGACTATATAATCTGAAAGGTTGCATGTTTATTAACCTTTTGGAAAATATGTTATCATCTCTTATGGTAAGCACCTATGTGACACTTGGCTCATAGGACAGTGTGCGTAAGAGTGTGTATGTTTTGTTGATTCAGCTCTATGAAATCTTCAGATATTTCAGCAGGAGTCCTGGCTGGCAACAATCCCAGTAATAAGACAGTTCACCTTCACTTCCTTTTAACTGCACCAACTCTATATCTAAATGTACCAATTTCACCCAGTAGCTGAACAACTTGAGACTGATGCATAAAAAGCTGAGAGTTCTATAAGCTTAGTAGAAACTAGCCGTTATGTACAAGAATTCCAATTGAAGGTGCATAAAATGACCATAACATGTTGTTTCTGAAGGGAAATTGATAGGCCGATAGCTGTTATTGTTCACTTTTCCAGTTTGTTTTCCCAAAGGGGATGTAAAATACCTACAAATGACTTCCCTCAACTTACCTATTTCAAACAAATATGACTGCGTTTCTTTTCTTCCCAGCTAGAGTCACCAACGTCTCTTTTCGGCTGTTTTAGAAACTGCCTTTGTAGCCCATCATGACTGCTGACCGTGTATCCTTAACCCCCTTAATAAACTATCAGTGGAACTATCCAAACTCCTGCGGGTTTATCGTGGCTTTTCTGTGTTGCCGCTCAGCACAGGTTACTGTTAGCTCAGCGTCTTCCTTTCATATACCTCAGCTACTGATTCATCCCATGGCACGGTGAGCTCTGCAAAGTAAACACACCACTGAGTTACGCCAATTGTGCTCACTGAACTGCTTCTTTAGCAGTCCATTTCACTACATTTGCAGGAGTATGTGCTACACGTCTTATTGTTGTGTCTTTGCTCTACTTGCGTCAACTGTAGCCTTACATTTGCAAGTTTGAATTCCTCCGTGAGGCAGGAAAGAGATAACTGAGGTGACCTCCTGTCACACATGGCTAAGGCAGCATGGGACATAATTTCCCAGTTAATAGTTAGTTAATTATGCTCTGTAACCTCCCTGTCTTTCTTATGAGGGCTACAGCTTTAACTTCTTAATCTTTTGTGGGTACATCGACCTCTCTGTGGACTCTTGTTCCATCTCGTCTTTATTCCTGAATCTGCTTTGCATGCAGAATTTTTCTCATACCATCTTCCTAAATGTTTGTCAGGCTTCTCTGATATTAGCTCTAAAAAAGGTCATTCATCTTGTACCTGGAAGCAGTAATATATAAATATACATACTGTAAATGCATACATTGCAAGAACCTGAGGCTCATGTTTATTCATGTTCAGTAAGAAAAAATAAGTTCCAAAGTATTTTCAGTGATTTTCTCCTTTCTCCTATCCATCTACTCTAGCAATATTTCTTAATGGATACAGATCAGACCTGTTTTATGTTCCATGTCACTTGGTACAATACCATGTTTACCTGCTGTAGACATTTTCTCTCTCCATTATTGAGAACTATCATAAGGTGCAGCATGTCGGCAGGTGGTTCTTACAAAGGGATTTAATTGTTCAGATAGACATTTCAGCGATGCATCATGAGTTTAATAGTTGTACTAAAAAGCTGTTCAAAAGCTTTTTCAGACATTAAACATGTTGCTAACCATTGTTAAAAGCCAGAATACCCTTGCAGCTCTTTTTTTTTTTTTATAGCTATTTGGATTCTCAGCACAACATGTACCTGCTGGTGTGCTCTAAAAGAACAAAAAGACAGTTGTGTGATGGAGCTCTTCTCCCTCTGCTCCTCCAGGTTTTGCAATCCTCCAGGCCATCATGGAGTCGGCTGTAGCCAATAACTGGCAGGTGACGGCTCGCTCGGTGGGGAACATTGTGGACCCCACAGAGTACAGACGTATCATCGAGGAGATGGATCGCCGGCAGGAGAAACGCTTTCTCATTGACTGTGAGGTGGGCAGGATCAACTCCATACTGGAGCAGGTATTCAGCCAACACACACTACTAGTTCAGCCTGCTTCATTTGAGAAAAATAACACGCTGGAAATAAAATGTCTTTCCTCAAATACCTTTATTCAGCCTCCAGCCCTAAAGAAGTAAACACACTGTCTTTTCCTCACTTTTTGCCTTGAACACCATCTCCATTTAGGCACAGTGAAATGAGGCACTCTCCTGGCTTGCTCTGATCCCCACTTTTCATTTCTTTTCATTATTACCCTAAACACCTGGAGTGCATCATGATTGCCTCAGATCTCAGCATTCTCATTTAGAAGACGATGTTAAAACAGGCGAGATGGGTACATTCAATTAAGGCTCGTTATTTGTTGTTTTTTGTGCACACGTTGTCTGAGGTCACATGGGCTTAATTTACGTGGAGGAATTAAACAGCCTCCTCATCCTTGTTTCCTAGGTGATCATCAGCTGCAGTTTACCCACATGAGTCTTAATTCAGATTCAGTGTTTGCTAATGCGTGCTGCGTGCCCTGTGGCTGCACCACAGAGAATACTTTATTGTCAAAAAATTATTAAATGAGGGTTAACTGGGTATGTACTTACTCAGAAGATCATTAGTGTTCATTTTAGAATCAGAAGCTATGTTGCAAATGTGGTCACATTTAGCCTTGCGAGTGAATTTTTAAGTGCACAGTTTCTCAAGATGCCTGGATTTCTCATCTGTTTTTCTTTTTTTTTTTGAGTGGTGCGTGTGATAGTAAGATGATGAATGTGATAACACTTGAAAGTGTGAATGTAGCTTGTCACCTACCTATGATATGTATAATTTATTTTACACTGTATATCAAGGCATTATGAAAATGTTTTCTTTAGTTAGGAAGAGATTGTAAGCAAAACCCTGTGGTGGAAGGCATGAAAATAAATAAAAATAATTATACATAAAAAAATCTAATTCTCCACATACTAAACCTAATCCTGACCTAACCCTAAACTGAATGTTTCTGACCTTAATCCCAACCTTAAAATGAAGCTATCACCGACACTGAACATCTACAGACTACACAGTTATATGGATGAAATTTAAAACCGAGTAGCCATTTTAGCGATACATTATAGTCCCCTCATAATGAATGAAAACTGTATCAACACTTTTTTAAATACCAGACTATTCTTGCCAGACAAATGACAGAATTGGTCTTGTGTCCATACAAATAATTACTGTCCTGTCTTAAAAGGAAAAACTGAAGTAGCGTGACATTGTTGCTTGGGAGGAGGTCAGAGGAGAGTTGGATTGTCCTGCCTTTTACCTACCAGTCAATATTGGTTTCTTTTAACCAAGAAGCTGATCTTTCCCTGAGTTATATTTGTCTAAACCAAGCCTTAAACATACAGCAAAGGGATTCGAAAACGCTCATATGAGTCGTTTTTGTGGTCACTGACGAATGACCGATCTTCTTGTTTAGGAATGAGGACTTGTTGGCAAATCAAATGTGATCAATTAGAAGTTGTGTGTTTCCCTTCAGTTTGGGTTAGTGCAGCTGCACAGCAGAGTAACATGTCACAAAAACCATTAAGCCCACAAGTATAGTCTGTTTTCTGTGTGTGTGTGTGTGTGTGTGTGTGTGTGTGTGTGTGCTCATTTGAACCATTAATGTACATCTTAACCTTCTGTACTTGGCTGAGATATTTGTGTGTAAAGTCTTCTGCCCTCTACATAATAATCTTCATTATTGCCGGCCTTACGAGTTTTTCTCTGACCTTCACTGCAGATCTGTCTTCATTTCCTCTGACGTGGGGGAATTTTTTTAGTGACAGCACAGAAGTTTGCTTTTCTCTGCCCTTCAGAGAGTTTCTTCAAATGTTCTCAAATTGACTCCATATTAGATTCAAGTTATCCAATCAAATAATGGTGGTCACTTGGTGTCACGGCAGGCCGATCCGATCCTAGTCTCTTTACTGTGGCGAATGAATGTGAACGGTGGCCATGTAGGCAGCATCTGTAAGACAAGTGTCTCTCCAGATGCTTGAGAGTGGCAAGACACGTCTGCGTCTGTTGAGAACGATTCCTTATACGAGCTGTGACATCAACACTTGCTTTAATGTAATATCAGCTCCCAGTATAAGTAGGACACACTGTCCCATAACAGCAACAACAATGGGCCTACTATAAATAGCCTACCCTCCTAGCCTGAGGGAAGATCTCTCACAAAGGCAGGAGTGAGCAAACACAACCGAGATCACTCAGGCATCAGGAAGCAACCATTCCGGACATGATTTATTTTTTAACCAGTGTTTAGGATTTGACGTCAGAAACATCATCAAAATGATCGTTAAATTCTTTTTATACCTGCATTCAGGCTATTATCTCTACCAGGTGCATTAATAAATGAATTTATATGCAGACATCTATCATTCATTTTGAGCTAAATATTTTTAAATATTGTAACAGTGCTTTGATGGTAAATGCTCTGTGGGTTTCTTTGTTCCCCTGCTAGCTCTCTTGCCGCCTTTAAAAGTATCAGTCTGCTCATCCCTTCAGTAAAGTAAAGACAGAGCGATAAACACCTTAAAGGCTTCTCATCAATAATAGAAGAACAGTGGGTTTATAATCGCTGCCAAAGGACCAGTCACCTCCAGCCTCCTCCTGCACAGTGGACAGACAGAGAAAGAGTCAGAGAGAGAAATAAAAAAAGACTGTAAAGGCAGAGAGATTGTGGGAATTGAGCCATGTAGTGTGATTCTCCCTGTCTAGTACTGTGGAGGGAAATAGGAGAAGTGCTGAACACCCAGAGCTGCGCTGGAATTCCACACCGAGTTAGTAGGAGAGTAAAAGAAGATGCTGTATTAGGGATGAAATTACATCTGTGTGGATGTTATTTAATCCTGTATGTGAATTGTAGTTTTGTCCATTGCTTTGCGTGGGCATTGGTTTTAACAGCAAGACATAAAAAATTGTTTCAGCAGCATAAATATAACTGTGAGTTACTTGGTTGTCTGGTCCCAAATAAACATTGTATTTAAACAAGAGTCTACAGCCATGCCAGTGACTAAATGCTGACATCAGCATGCTAACATGCTCACAGTGAGAATGCTAACATGCTAGGTTATCAGGTAATATTTAGCATGTTTACCATCCTAGTTATGCCTGTTAGTTTGCTAACATTTTCTAACTAACACTCAACACAAAGTACAGCTGAGGCTGAATGGGAATATAATTAGTTTTGCAGGTAATTTGGTCATAAACCAAAGCACAGGGCAATTGAAATTTTGACTGATGGTGGTGCTAGATGAAAAATTAAGGGATCAACAAAGTCATTAGAATTTATCATCCATTGACCTTGATGTCTGTATCAAATGGAAATCCATGCAATAGTTGTCAAGACATTTCACCTAAAAACACAAATGTGATACTCATGGTGGGGCTAGAGCAAAACGTCGGTGGATCACCAAAGTCTTTAGCATTCATCCCATGGGAACCATGAATGACAAAATGTCATGGCAATTCATCCCATAGTTGTTGAGATATTTCAGTCTGGAGTGGTGGACTGCCCGACTGACAGTCCAAAGTCCCTGTAACTCTGTGAACCCTGAGTGATACTTTGAGAGTAGGAGTCGAGAAGGGAAGATTGCAGGCAATACTGCATCAGTTCAGAGACAGAATAGTAGTAGTTGTAATAGTTTAAATCTAACCAGTGCAGCATTGTAAATCGATGTCTTTTGATGAGGTTCTTGTATTGTTCTTATTTGGTGTTCTACCAGCACTAGCATGAGGAGGCACATGCACATCATGAGAACAGGGGGTGATGTGATGCACTGCAGACTGCAGAGGGCGGGAATGAATAATGTGTGTAATGGCGAAGAACAAACCGACTCTCTGATGTCATAACATGCCATACATACATAACTGGTTGATGTATATACTTGATCTGTGATAAAATAAATGCAAAATGATGCAGTTTTCAAAACACTAAAAAAGGTTTTAATACTGTTTAAAGAGGTAGGAAATACATTCAGTCATATGTTTAATAATTTTAAAGGAAGCAGTGTACAAAACACAATTGCTATGAAGTGAACCCTTTGGCACCTTTCTAGATTACTGTTACTGCATGTATAACTAAAAACCCACTGAAGACCAAGGAACATAACAGTCACAACTCTGAAAAGTTGAACTCAGGCTATACTAAAATAATGGGTAATAACAGTTGAAAATACTTAGTTGTCCTTTGCATTTGCCTTGTTTCCTTTCTTTTCCAAGCTTTCCTTGCTAGTTTATCATTAAGTGCATGAAACCTCAACTTGAGCTATGAATACAAATATTAAAGAACAGCAAGAAAAGTGCATATGCAATACCTCAGACTGAACTATAATGGCCCTCAAATAAACCACGACAACAAGACTTCCTACCTTTTCTTTACTTCAATTATAAACTGACTGTAAAAGAGGTAGTTTTGTCTTCTTTGTAGCTCAGGCATCCAAAGGAGACCCTAGAGAAGTCTGAGTTAAAAGCACACCAAAATGAAAAACAACATCAAACACATGCAAGTGGGAGAGTTGGCAAGTGCATAACTGCAACACGGAAAATAGTAAGGACATTACAACTTGATACACATTTGTTATTTTGTTGAAATTGGCATGCAATAAGAAGACTGTATGAAGTTCAGAAGTGTGTAGCTGATGGCTACTGCAAGTGGAGGAACCAGCCGCTTTTTAACCATCAGACTGCACACAGTCCCAGGAACAAAACTGGCAAGAAAATCATAATTTAACTGCATGTACTGTACCAAGTTAAATCAGTAAAGGATGAGAGTAATTTTCAGGTAATAACAATTTAAATATTAATATGTGAAACTAAAAAAAGACATTTTCAAGGTTTCATCAATATCTCTATAAAATATTATATATATTGAGTTTAATGTGCAGACAGACAGAAAGGCAGACAAAAGTTTCATAATGGGGCACAACTACTTTCCATTCAAAGATTCAGCTTTGTGATGAGGATCTGTTAACAATAGGGAATTTGGAGCAATGTTTGACTGATATACAGCCATGTCCTTCCTCTGCTATATTTTCTTTCTTTAATGCACTTATTTGGCAGTTAAATCCCTTCTCACATTTTGCCCTGTTTCGAGTAGCGTAACAATAATTAGTTGACTGGTGAAAAGGGACAGTTATCAACCTTAGGCTGCCCGTTCCAGTTCTGAAGAAGGCAGATGACAAATCACTGTAACAAAGAGAATTCTCCATCAGTGGGAAGAGAGTCAAATCCTCATGAAGGCACTTGGGCAGACATCCAGCTCTGCACAGGACTGTGGCTCCAGCCTGCTTAATTAGTCGATTCCCGCAGGAATATTTAGGCTGATCGTCCTGCAGCTCGGACCGGCTCAATCCTGCTTCAAACAGCACAGTGCAGACTTGCTCGTCCAGACAGGCAGGCAGGAGGAGCCCCGAGGATGGACAACTAAAGATTATTGAGACCTGACACAACTGCTCTCTCTCTCTCTCTGTCCCTCTCTGTCTGCGTTCTGGAGTTTGTCTCCTCCACATCACAGGGAGATGGCCCCATATTTCTGATTATATCCCCAACATAGAGGTGAATGCTAATGTGTAGCAACGCTGTCGGGGGTTGGACGATGATGTGCTGTGGTTTTATTTTTAACTGCAGAGGTTAAGACTCAGGCCTTATTTGCATGGGAGCATCCTCCTGAAACACTGGCACTGTAGTTCTGATTTAAGGCTTGGACAACATCTTTGGATTGGGGTCTGAATTTAGTAATAGTTAAGACATCAGCGAAGGAGGCATGTGCATGACGTCACTCGCATGAGTGTACGTCAAACAGAATAGCGACCCACTCTTACAAACATTGTTCTCCACAGGGTAACTTTAAGTTGATAATATATTTATATATAAATACCAGTTGTTCTTTTCTCAGCCATAAGGACATGTTGTGTTTTGGGCACACTGATAGCCCATCATACATATTATTTAACATTATATGATTCAACCTTCTTGGTTGGACTCATCACAGGACCCCAAGGCTTCGGACCTTTGCCAGATGAGAACATTAACTGAAGAAAACAATTGACAAGGCATGGCACTCAGACTATCCTTTCCATTCAATGAGCATTAAAAATGTAGGAGCCAGTCAGTACAGTCAGTGCTGCAGGTTCCTTCTCGCTTACAGGTCTTCTTTCCCCCGAGCTGTTTGAAGAAGCTCTTTTGTGAGAAATGGATTTTGTCAGAGAGGAAGATATGAGTCCTGTGACAATAAAAGTGTCGTTCTCTCAGTGACTGTAGTGCCTGACCTCTTCCAGGCTCCTGGTGGTTTCACATACTCACAAAAAGCGATTATCCCAGGGGATCATGAAACTGGAGCATCAGGATCCTAAAAATATTTGTTATGCCCAGATGCTATTTTTCAGATCAGCACTGCCAACAGAGGGATGGAGAAAATCCCACCACAAATCAAATGAAATTATCCTTTACAAGAACATGTGTAGTGCTCATTTAGTGACACATGAAAATGAAAATATAGACTGATGAAAAATGTCTTTATAAACAGTTATTTGAGAACTTGAGAGCATCTCTCACAAGTGAAAAATTGTTGATAATTACTTACAATTTTGCTCACATTATTAACTTAATTATTATATAGATCTTAAATAATCACTGCTTTAACCATTGTTAAACCCTTAGTTTTTGTAATATGTAGTTCAAAAAACAGTTGTACTTAAAACAAGCTGATTTAGTCATCCCTAGCACTCAGTTGAAGTATGTCAGGCTAAGAAATTAGTATATCAATATAATTTTGACATTTTTAAGATTTTTACAATGAAAACAAGTAAATTATTAAGTAAAACCAGAGTGAAACTGTAAATATTGGTAATAAGGATTCAACAAAGTAAGTATCATAATGGTTGTGGACGTCTTCACTCTGATCACTGGGAGCGACTTTTGTTGTGCTGCTGCACCAAATCACAGATGAGCAAGTCTGATCTAGTTCTACAAAGACTGCACTGCATATTGTGAGTTAATGTTTATTTGACCATTGGTTATATGTTATTTTATTTGATCTTTAAAAATGTTTCATATTTCTGTTACATGTCTTTTTTTAATTGGCTTTTACACAGGTTTTTCATTGTTTTGCACTGTTAGTCCCCAAAGGAACAAAGAAATGTAACAACAAAAACAGAGAATTTTCCACTTTTTAAATGATTTAGATTCACAACTCTGCAACTGTCCTCAATATTATCATAAATAATTGTTCAAATTGGGCTGATCTCAATTAAAATGGGACATAATTTTGCCCCCATTTCCTCTAGTAAAGTTTCACTGGCAGGAATGACGCAAACTGAAATTATTATAACATGCTTTGTCAATTCTGTAACTACACTACAATGTATGTCAATCGGACCTTGTACAGGTTTTAGTTTGGTGTTGGCTGATTCATTGTGTGAATATAAATAAGTGCCACCTCCCAGAATCATCCCTTTTTCGCAGCTAGATATCCCAACTTTAAAATACTTGTCAGTCTCTGCACTTGCTGCCAACTCGATGACTACCAATGCAGCTGCCAGGGGATTTTCTTCTTTTTTTTTTCATGGAAGTCAAAACATTTTCAGGTTGTTTTCAAAAGAAATTCTTGACACAAAAGCCAAGTGGTAAATCTATCAATGAAATGTTCATGAAAATCAATAAAATCAACAGTGAATGACCATTTGGATGCTGTAATGCATTTGCTTTACATCACAGCTTTACATTCATTCTCGAATTTCAGAAATCAAAAGAGTTTGCATAAGTTTGTACCATTTAACGCTAAGCTGTAGTTTAATAGTTTGATAAAGCAAGAAACATACCATATGTGTATGACCTGCCTTCAGAGTGCTTAACTCAACTTTTACCTCTCCTGTTACTCTCCAGTGAACTGTTAAATAAACTAGAAACACTCCCACATTTGTTTATGTGTATTTTGTAGCTACACTAAGCAATAAATGTTTACAGTTGATTATCGAGCTTTCAGCTGGAAACAGCAGTTGAGGTGTCAGTTTTAGATGCTCATATAGAAGTGTGAAGTCTTGAGTTTCTGTCTGAGTGTGTTGGTGACAAACGGGAGTCGTAGCCAGTCACTCCAGGCACTGCAGCTTCATTAAGTGCTTGCTGTGTTGCTACAGTTGGGTCACTGCGGCTCCCTCTCACATGGATGAATAGCAAATGAAAAGCTTTTCAAGTCAATTTGGAAAACAATACGCAAAAACGCTTCCAGGATTTTTTGCTTATGAGGAAAACACAGGTGTGGGGCTTTCAGAGTCGGTGGTGGAGGTGCAAAATGTTGAACACAATGAAATCATTTTGCATTTCCGAGGAAGGTAATTGGATTTATTGTTGAAATTGCTCAGAGTGTATAAGCTGGTCTTAGGGCCAACCTTGGAGCATCAAGGACGTTCTCTCTCTAGAGACAATTATGAGACATTAAGGCAGGAGTAAGCAGAGGGTTTTAAAGTGCACAGGTGTGAATGAAAGGGCAGGTGTGAGTCTGCATGCAGATAGGAGCCACTGAATAAGAAACTGGACAATTATTATATCATTGTACATCATGTGGAAATAGCACTAAAAATATACCCTAGGGACGCATGTCCTTGTTTCAGTGCTGTTGTAAAATGTCTCATCTGTATTCAAGTCCTCTATAAAATCTCTCCAACATGATATCACTATCACTCTGGACATTTAACATTTAGATGATTTCAGTGCCTGGGTATCAAAACTGTGTAGGAGTGCAGAAAGTGAAAAGACAGGAAAAAAAACTATCCACCCCCACAGAATCTTTTTGAAGCCTCGTACTCTGCGATGGAGAATCAGAATCCGGAGAGATTTGGAGAGAGAGTGAGTGCGTGTGATCGAGTGAGAGAGAGAGAGAGAGAGAGAGAGAAGTTTAAAGAAATCAGCGAGTGCAGCTCTCTCTGTGTCTGCTTGCTCAGACAGGTGCTGTACGACGTTTTGGTTTTAATTAAGTCTAGCGTGCGACTGAGACAGGCGGAGAGGGAAGAGGCAGACTGTAGAGCACAGGCAGCTGCAGCGATAGAGGGAGGTTTGCCGGAGCCTTGACCTTATTTTACATGTTGAAGTTGATGGAAAGGAACAAGCACTGCCATCACAGTTTCTCCCCTCTCTCTGCGTGTCTCATGCAAACACACACAAAATGTACAAATGTGATCACACGCTCCCCCTTGCCCTCGCAAATGTCCCCTTAAAGTGTCTTTCTTTTTTTTCCTTTCTTCCCACCAGCTACTCTGTGTTATGAAATTGAAGGTCTTTGTCATTTTCTGAATCTCAGCACTCTAAATGTTCTCAGTGTTATGTGATGTGAATGTGACTCACTGTGTGTCTCCTCCTGCGACTTGTAGGTGGTGACCTCGGGAAAAAACAGCAGAGGATACCACTATATCCTCGCCAACCTGGTGAGAGCTCGCAACATGAAACAATCCAACACAACACACAGTAAAAAACCCAGAATAACACTGCTCAGTGTGATGCAATGCAGTGCAGAGACATGCAACACTCTCAGTAATATAGTCAAACTCAATATGTAGTGATGATAGACTTACAATTGAGTCTAGTAATTAAACCGAACAAAGAAATAAGCTAATAATGGGCAAGCTAAAGCAGTTTTTAAATGCCTTTTCTTTGCCACTAATGATCCCTTGCTCCAGTACCAGCCACTTGTGCTCTTTGCTCTCAGGGTTTTTCCAACATCAGCCTGGACAGGGTCTTTTCTGGTGGAGCCAACATCACAGGCTTCCAGATCATCAACCCAGACAGCCCCATCGTCCAGCAGTTCCTCCAGCGCTGGGAGCGCCTGGATGAAAGAGAATTTCCAGAAGCCAAAAACACTCCACTGAAGGTCAGTGAGGCATAGCTGCCGATGCATTTTATTTAACATCTTCAGAGATACTTTTTCTCTCCCTAAGTTAATCTCTTTATGTTAGTAACTCTGCTGAGGCAGAGAAAAAATGTCAATCTTTTCAGTGAGACGTTGCTTAAATAACTTGTCACCTGCTTGTCCTTGAATAGAGGCAGCTTTCATACTCGCGCAATTTTTCTGTCAATCATAATGCGAGGCTTTGATTTTACATCAGCAGCACTGTTCTCTGTGTACCAAGTACTGCTGCGGAAATAATAACCCTGCTGTAATAGTAGTGCAGTGTTGCATTGGGTCTGCATGATGTCAGTGGAGTTTTCTTATGGCCTTTAATCTCAGTACACATCAGCGCTAACCCACGATGCCATCCTCGTGATTGCGGAGGCTTTCCGGTACCTTCGGCGCCAGCGAGTGGATGTGTCTCGCAGGGGGAGTGCGGGAGACTGCCTCGCCAACCCTGCTGTGCCCTGGAGCCAAGGCATAGACATAGAGAGAGCCTTGAAAATGGTAGGGCTGAGGGAGTTCACTGTCTCTGTAAACAGAACAAATGTGTTTTTTACATTTTGTAAAGCACCTGATTTGTGAACTTCATCACAATCAGTGCTGTAACACTTAACCAATCCAGCACCATGTTTCATTCCATATAACATATTTCAACTGTATTATTTTATAGATACGCCCATTCCTTAATTATTTCAATGTGAGCAAATGAACAATTTAGTGACTAGTAAACTCACTTATTCTGACCAAACCATCTCTTTGGCTCACCAAATAGTCAAAGCAATGTTTCCCCTTGCCTTAAAGATCTGTCACATCCACTATTTTTGCAGTATTTTACAGACTCGTTGCCCCTCCACATTGATCTGATTGGTCCAAAGCCAGACCTCACAGTCACTCTAAACTTGCCTTCCACAACACTCAATGTCTCTAATAGACTGGGAGTATCCAAACATAATGCCAATGGAAATATGTATTGACAGACAACACACCTGGGAAACCAAAAGGCGCTGGAGAGAACTTTGGATGTCATATTTCTAGACTAAGACTATTTGTTGCATGTTTTCATGTGGAGTTTGCTCACTTGCTTTATGTTAGGAAGCGGTGTTATCAATCTTTTCTTGGTGTCTGGCAGGTCCAAGTACCAGGTATGACAGGAAACATACAGTTTGATACATTTGGTCGACGATCTAATTACACAATTGATGTGTACGAGATGAAGACAGGAGGCCCACGGAAGGTAAGTGAGCACATTGCCTCGTAAACATCCGTCATAATTTAATTATGTGTAATGAAATACTCAACGTGGGGTTATTATATGATATAGACATTTGCGCTATATGTTTTGAATCCACTAATGAAAAGTTTCATAAGTTTCAAGCAGCTCTCAGCTCTCTTGGCGTGTTGGCAGTACATGAGTAGCACTGAAGGGTTGATTCTAATTTGGACAGAAGCTGCCAGTAGCCCAGTCCTGCAAAGCAAGCCCAAATTGTGCGAGCTCACATTCCCTCTGAGATTTTAATCTGGAAAACATCCACTGAGAATCATTTGAGCCCTGCAGATGGAAGCTAAATCAATCTACAAATTTTTGGGGAGTGGTAATTTAGATGATGACTCAAAAGGCGGAAACATCATGAACAGCTGTATGTGTCTGCAGTGTGCTTCCAACTTTTGTATGTGACAAGCAACAAGCAAAGTGTAATTTGTGGGCTCACTTTGCAAGATTATGAGTAGCTGATATTGTGTGTATATATTGTCAGCATTTTCCTTGAGGAAATCCTCTGACACGGCCTTTAAACGACCCTCACAGTAAAACTCTCGATTAAACCTCACACTAATGAAGCTGCTCGTTGGGTTAGCAGATCTTGTAAGGCAGGTTTTACAGCTTCAACCCCAACAGCAGTGTTACACTTGCACCTGCCTCTGTAGCATTAAAGTGCAACGGAAATTAGATTGCATGTCTACTTTGTGCTACAGCACAGAGATCTGCTCTGTCCATTCTCCTCTTTTGACAAAATCAGTATCCAAAAGGGAGGTAATTAATATTTTTTAATTATATAGCCAATAAGAACATTTTATTTTACACTATATTTGAATACAAAATAGAGCTAAGAACAGCAGCACACATGTGCTTTCAGCTACAATGTGTCCATTTTGTCCACAAGCATGGACATGTCTTGGGGGTGAAGTGCACTCACTCAGAAAAGTAATTTATCTAGTTGGCTTGACAGGTGTAGCACTCGTCGATGTCTGTTAGTTCAGATGCTGAATGATTACGTCCTTTTCTTCAATACCACTAACAAAACACTGTCTATCCCCTTATTAGCTTGTACGCTACAGTTACCAGAGAAAGTGTGTTCAAACAAACATGTATCGACCTGCCCCCTCAGCGGCTTGGAGGCTAAAAGGTCATTTCTGATATATGTCCAAAGTTTTCCCCACTTTCAATAATTACAAAAATATTTTCAATACATTTGAAAATCACTTTTACAATGATTGTTGACAGCAAAAAGGAATAGCTTTTCTAATTTCAGTTGGACTTTTACATTGATGTATCTCCAGATAGTGGGGGTCTCACTGAACCCACATGATCCCTCAGTGCTGTAATTGGGCTTTGTATAAGTGGACAGGCCAAAGGCAAAAACAGTGCTGTCTGAAAACACCCACAGACGCACACACAGACAGCCACAATGCTGTTGCTTGGCTAGCTCCCTGACCCTGAACTCTGACAAGGTCCCCACAAAAGCTGGCACCAAAAAGAAGAGTGGCCCCATACTGTCCACATAGTTCAGCTCACAAGGCAGCATACATCACAGCAGCCCACACATCCAAACTCAGTGTGAGACAATCTGCAGTGACAACAGAGTGAGTACTGTGCATCGCAGCTACCAGAAGTGGGAGACGTTGACTTCTTCTTGGCTGAATACACCAGAGTGTAACAGAAATAAACACAATGCAGCTACTGGAATCATCTCAGGTTGAGTAGACACAGGCCAGTGTTTGTTTTTGTGTTAGATTATACTGTGTGTGCTTTGTGTAGTATTAATATATCAGTAGAACAACCTACTGCACTGGCTAGATAAGGCACATTTAGATTATTAGGTTTGTCTTGCTGGTATTAATTTTATCAGTCTTCGAGTGCTCTATTAGTGCTGCTTTCTGGTTATGTAAGAGAACATTTGCTGAGCCAGATATAGATTACGCCTACTCTGCTGAAGTGTAGTCCAGGTGAAGTGAGAAGCACCACTACAAGCTTTTTATAAAATCATACATAAGGCAAAACCAACACTGTCTCCTGTTGTACAGATAGAACTGTCCAACTCACATGTACTTGGAGGCTCTGCTGTAAAAAATGTCTTTCTGCTTCTTGTAATAACTGTGAACCTTTATGTCATTTTCAGATCGGCTACTGGAATGAGTACGAAAAATTTGTATATATTATGGATCAGCAGGTCACCAACGAGTCCTCTTCTGTGGAAAACCGAACAATTGTGGTCACTACTATTATGGTACACTCTCAAGCAGGTTTTAAGTGTTTCACCTTAAGATTTCTGCCACTCAAGGTCAAGGTGTCCATTGTTGCAATCTGTCCTGGGAGGGTAGAATTATTTTGTTTTGAGTTGCTTTCCATCCACTCACTACATGTTGAAACAGTCGATTCACAAAGAGTGTTTCAACTGTATCCGTGTGGGTGTCAAAGCATTTTGGTTTTTTTATATTACAGTGGGCTGTTGTAGTAGTGACATCACAATAACGGCTTTGGTAATGATAACTATAGAGATAGACACCATCGTATTTACATTCAGTGCATACGTAAGTAAAAATGTTTCCCTCTCATTAAGTAAACTGTCAGTGACGCTCCGTGTCTCACTGGAGACATGAAATGATCTGCACACAAGGAGGACGTAAACAACCAAAGGCTGCAACCTTTAGCTGTTTATCCCTTTGTTCAAATTTACTTAAACTTACTTAAAATTGGCACTGACTTGTAATCTATCTGTTGTAGGTACCTTTAAAACCAGTGCTCCCTGTATATCAGGCTGAGGGTTAGACACAGTGCTAGTTAGACTAGTTACAGACAGCAATCACAGGTTAGTAATCATCAGCCATTTTTAAATGTAAGATAAGGTGCGCCTTATCTTACATTTAAAACCTGGCCTCTCGTTCCTTCTGACTTTGCTTATTATGTTTCCATCTTAGGCAAATTCAGAATGTAATAGTCATACATTCTCATTTCAATGTCCAGAAACTCATTATCCTCATGACCAGGCAGGCAACAACATTCAGAGTGAGGAAGGAAAAACAGAAGAGTAGTGTCATTGCATTGTTTTCTCACTGCCAGGCATGCCTTTGATTTGAATAAAGACAACTATTATTATTGAAACTTCACTGTAATGTCATTAACTTCATGTTGCTTTTCTGACATTTCTTACATTCCATAACTATAAAGAAAATGCCATATTTAATGAAAGGTCATCCTGTTATTATAGGGATGCGATTCTTTCATTTTGTCTTTTATAACATTGTACAAGACTGCAGAATAGAAGAGAAGGTAAAGAAGCACTAGTTCAAAGAGTTTCCCCTCTGGGATTAATAAAGTATTTCTGATTTCTGATTCTGATTCTGATTCAAACAACAAAGGAGTCAAACTGTTGGATACTGTGAAAGCATCACCTAACAGTCTCCTCTATAGAGGACTTCTATTGTAAGTCTGAAAAACATGTCTATGCCATATGACAAGTAAATCACCATTGCTGAATATCCTCAAGGTGACATCAGCTCATCTAAAGGAGGTTTAATGGCAAACATGTTTTACGTTTTGGAGGAATTCCATTATATTTTATTGAAATCCAAGGCACAGAGGTGATGTGGAATAGTCAAACAATATAATCAAGACAAAAAGCAGATTATTTTATTGTCATGATAGTAACGAATGCCAAGAAAATCCAATCAGTATGACAATTAATTTGGTCATACAACTACTCTTCTGATGTGGCTCACACGTTTTTATGCTTAATATTTCTTTGATGAATGAATTAATCTCTGATGACTTTTATCTCTCTGCTGTCACTGGCGTTTACTTTATGAACTGGAAAAGTGCTCCATTCAGCTTGTCCTGCTCCTTGTGCCATGCTGATGCAAAGCACATGCAACCCACGCCTATTGCCCATTTCCACAGATTTAGGTTGTGGATGAGGTTAGCATGAGGGAGTCCCGACATCCTGCTTTGCCTCCTTTATATGTGTAAGATGCTTCACGCCTCCCGCTGGCCCGGTCGGCCTCTTTACTCCAGCAGTGGCCCGCTTTTTTAGTCTGTCGAGTCCCCCAATAACACGCCTGTAACTGACGCTGTGTAGATCCTGTCTTACATCTGCATCTGCTGTTTGTCTTTTTATGTTCCCCACATCTGTTTGTTTGTCACCCCTGCATGTGTGCATGCTACAGTATCAATCAAGGCCTTGTGAGACCATTGAGGTCTGGCCACTGTGGATGTGTGCTTTCTTTTCAATGAACTCAAAATTATGTCTGATTAACAGGAAGCGCCGTATGTGATGTACAAGAAAAACTATATGCAGATGGATGGGAATGACAGATATGAAGGCTACTGTGTCGATTTAGCTTCTGAAATTGCAAAACATGTGGGGATAAGATATAAGCTGTCAGTTGTTCCGGATGGAAAGTACGGTGCCAGAGATCCAGAGACCAAGACGTGGAATGGGATGGTGGGTGAACTTGTTTATGGGGTAAGTGTCAGTCCGCCTGTGTAGCTCATAAGGGGGAGGGGGTAACTGTTTATCTTTTATCATTTCCAGATGCTTAACCTTCGTATTTGTTCAGATTATTGTAAAGTATAGTAAATGTCTTCATGTATCCTCAACATTTGAACAGAAGAGTTTTATAAAACTCACTCAGTCCATTTTTTGTCAAAACAAACCAAGCACATGTGATGCGAGATCATAGTGAATATTACCAATGTAAAACATCAAACCTGATCAATTTCACTCTTCTCGTCTCGCCAAGTGAATAACATTTCCTCCATGCCATGATCAACAGAGGACCAATGTGAAAGCTGTTGTCTTAAAGTAGTAAAGATGGCAGCAGCTGGCGAAGAAGCCTCGTTAAATAATCCCCCTGTTCTGTCATCATTTTACAGCTGTATTACACCTGATAATTCAAAGATTATGGCGTAAATCAGTCATGGAAAAAAAACATCCAATTTCAAAACGTTAAAAAAATATGCTGCACTTTGGTCAAAGTGGGCTGAGTGAATTTTGGGAAGCCTAGAAACGGTGAAATTGCCTAGACTGGTTATCATGCATCTTGTGGCTCACTCACACTTGAACTGGCTTTAACAAGATGATTTGCATCTTTTATGAGACCTCAGCTGCTGAATGAATAATGTAAAAAATCTCACACGGCAGACTGGAATCTTAAAAAACAAAAATACAAACAGCGCTTCAGGTTTTTCTCCTGTAGCCCTCCCAGGATTAATGGCTTAGACAGAAAGAGCTGACCCCCCCCCACACACACTAATAATTACAAAGTCACTGCTACAATTCTGAATCAACTCTGAATTTGTATTGTCATTGACTAGCAAATCAGATGTTAATTAACTCATACAAGAATAAATACTGGACACCTGCTTTTGGCTGAGACCCCTCCTAACTTTATCTGAGATATTAATCCTATGTGTTAGATATTTCCATATTTTTATGATCAGTTACAATACTCACCCCTCAAAGCACAGCAAACGATTGTCACCGCAGTGAGATGCTAATTGATGAGCCTGTCAGGCGTTGCAGAGGATCTGATGGAGGTGAATTTCACAGGCTGATTCACATTTCACTCACTGCTTACATAAGCTCCTCCACCTCTGTCTTCCAACCTTCTGCTTGATTCATGGAGGAGATTTGGATCGAGACAAAGACATTAGCCAACACAAATGCTGAGTGACTCATTTTGAAATGGGAGGCTTTATCACAGGTCTGCTATTCAGTATATTCTAAGCTGCTGCATTTCACCGGGTCCAATCTGTTTACTCCATGGATTCACTTTAAAGCTGAGTGCCTGGCCATGTACTGTATATGTGATTATAAGACAGTGTGACTTATATATAGTCATGGTTACTGACTTTGGGTTTATCAGTATGTCCTTTATTAAATTAACATTTAACACTTTGGTTGGTTATTTATGGTTTGTTTTGTAAGACTAACTCCCAGTGTGCCTGTTTCCATTTTCACAGAGAGCTGACATAGCTGTGGCTCCGCTAACTATAACGTTGGTACGGGAAGAAGTGATAGACTTCTCTAAGCCCTTTATGAGCTTGGGCATCTCCATTATGATTAAGAAGCCTCAAAAGTCCAAGCCTGGGGTATTTTCCTTCCTGGACCCACTGGCCTATGAAATTTGGATGTGTATAGTTTTTGCCTATATTGGCGTGAGTGTGGTGCTCTTCCTGGTGAGCCGCTTCAGCCCTTACGAGTGGCATCTGGACGAGAACGATGAGGTCAAAGACCCTCAGAGCCCCCCAGACCCGCCAAACGACTTTGGGATTTTTAATAGCCTGTGGTTCTCCCTGGGTGCCTTCATGCAGCAAGGATGCGATATCTCACCAAGGTTGGTTGTTGTGTTCACTCTCCTTCACCTCTCAGTTGTCCTCATCATCTCTGCATTTTATAGTCCCATGCATACATCTCCATCCTGCCATGGTGCATATAGGTTATTTTGAGCTTTGGTAGTGCTGCTGTCCACCTAACCTCATGCTTCACTGCACTGCCCTTCCATTTCTTTCTCTGAGCAAAAAAAAAAAAAACTAATTTCCCTATGCATCCATTTGTTTTGAAGCTGCATGCTGGCAGTGATGCTTTGCATCCACAAAATAACTTATATCCACCATGCTGAGGGCTGTAAAATGCACAGGGGTCATTACATTTCATTCAAAGTAGCTGCTCGAATTTCTCATGACTCTTGGAGGGCTACCGTGTTTTTGCTGCATGTCCCATTTTACGGTCATCAATTTGGTGCATATAATGTATTTTGTGTGGCATATTTCCCCAATACGATGGCCATCCAGTCACCGCCTCTGTTCATTCATCCATCCATCTCTTTATTCATCACTGCTGTGGTGTGCCTGACCTCTTCTTCAAAGATTCTTGCCTCTGTCATCCTTTCTTCTGGGACTTTGGAAGATTGCAGATAAGCTGGTCGAAGAGGGATGACAAGAAAATTCAAGGAAGTTTTTGCAGTTTCGGATTAGTCTGACATGGAATAGGGTGATTAATGATGTGCCGTTGGAAAAAATGTGGGTTTAATAGTGTGACATTCAGCATTCTTTCAGCTCAATTATTTTGTAGGGAAACACGTTGATTAGTAGTATTCACTAAGAGGAAACATCTGATAAATAGGGACAAAAAATGCAAGTAAAAAGTGTATCTAATAATGCTCACATTTAGTAACAACACTAAAAATACACAAGAAAAATCAACATTACAAAAAATCATTTAACAGAAATATTTTGAGTTAACATACTTTAGTTTGATGATACAGTGTAGTTTGTAAATGACAAGTGCATCTAAATAGCTTTTCACTGTCTATATTGCGGATTCTTAACTGCACAGCGGGATGTCAGCATGGTAAGTTGTCCCATTAGTGGATTGAGACGGCTAATAGCTGCATCTGACATTTACAGCTTTGATGGTGCAGGCTAAATATACTGTAAGCTCAGGTACCCAGGTCTATAGTTGAGCATAACTCTATTCAATGCTGACTGCAAACACAGTGGAAGCAACTTCTGGCAAGCTGGACTTTGCAGAGTTGTACACAATATATATAATAACAAATCTGTGGAAAACAATCAGTTAAGCAAGAAATGGGGGCTCTTTTTGGCTCCAAAGTACATGCAGTATTTGAATAGAAATGGCAGATTCTATAATTTTTGCTAAACAGTGCTATATAGCTCTGACATAGGCCAGCAGGTTTCAGGTCATTATCATCACCAAGTGTACTGTCTGTTTTCCACATCTAATCTCTACTGCATTTTTTGTGGCTACAACTTTGCCTCTGGCTCAAACATGTTTAGACCAACTCATCTCAAGTATGGTCATTGGCCTTAATGTGATGTCATTCTTGATAATCATCCCTATTATAATTCATTTACAGATACACCTTTAACACAATCTGCATGATATAAATGCCTCTCTGAAACCTTGATGATGGAATCACAACATACAGTAGGGTTTGAGGACAAACTAAATATTTAAAACTCAACAAGGATAGCATAAGTACTTGAATAAGCAATGAAAACAATATATCCAGAGCAGTACATCTGCAATGCAGTGGTGCGTTGCAAATGGATCCTCGTTTGAAATGAAAAATTTGAGCAGCACATTCAGTGGAATATGTGTGTGATCGTGGAAGTTGGGGATGGTACCAGAGAGAATAGTCAAATTTAAATATATGAACCCAGGGTTGCACTGCAAGGCACAGATTTAAAGTTGGAGCCTTTACGCTGATGTGAAAACTGTGAAGAATTGGTTAAAGACCAGTGAGCAGGATGGGATTATCTGTGTGACGGAGCCGTTTGGCTCATCACACCCTGACTTCAATAGCAGCCAGAGTCTCATGGTGCTATAACTTCAGACTTGTTCTGTCCTCTCTGGTCTAAATTTGTGGTGGAGAATGTTGCATTTTACAACCGATGCACCAAACACTGGCTGCAGCTTTAAACTAACACATACCACAATTAGATAAACTTACTACCCGAAAAACACCAAAATGCTCACAGTTGTTTGGTAATGTCAGGTTTAAGACCAGGACCTGCTTTGTTTCAACAAAGACATCAAATATACACAATATAGCAGCACTTGGGCGAACTTTGAGAAGTTCTTGTCACTAAATTGGTTAACTGGACAATATCTCCAAAAAGTATAACAGTCCTCAAGTTAAGGAGCCAGGTCTGACCTAAATCTCTGAGCTGATAACGTGCCAAACACAGGAGACACAGTGGAAAATGATCCTTCATCCCCTCACTATGAAGATTTGAGCATGCTGCTCTCATGTCTCTCTGTCTGCTCTGATTCGTCCTCTCAGGTCTCTGTCTGGGCGTATTGTCGGAGGAGTGTGGTGGTTCTTCACCCTCATCATCATCTCCTCCTACACGGCTAACCTGGCTGCCTTCCTCACTGTGGAGAGGATGGTTTCCCCCATCGAGAGTGCCGAGGACCTGGCCAAGCAGACAGAGATCGCCTATGGGACGTTAGACTCCGGCTCCACTAAGGAGTTCTTTAGGGTGAGTGTCTCAACTGGCCGTCATCCATGCTGTTGCTGCACAAGAGCTGCTCTAACAGTAGTTAATGTTGGCCACAAGCACAGAGCAGAAGAAGTCCCTGGAGCTTTCCGGTGGATTTTGATTTATTACCTGCCAGGTAATAAATCGAATGAATAATCAATAAAAGAATGTCTAGAATTTAATTTTTTCCCTGATACAGCACTTGCAAAGTAGGCTACTAATACTACAACAACACTTGATTAATTCAGTACATCATAAAACAGTGGCACACAGTGTACTGAATACTGAATAAAGTTTGACTAAAGGAGTAAACAGCTTATTTTGTTAAGTTGTTTAAACGACTTTGCTTTGGGATGGATAGCCAAGATGAGCTCATATTTTAACAGTGTCAGAACAGACCATCAGTCCTACTATGACTACCACCAAACTAAATTATGGTATTAGGCTTCGGAAGGAATGCCTGTTATCAGCCTGGTTGCAAATCCATTTTGCCCACAAATTTAACTTTGGCTCGCTCCATCAAAACCAAAAGTTAATTTTTCCAGGTTTACACTTTCTGGCAACAGGAATAATTTAGCTACACAACTGGGATAATTATACTCCCTCGTCCAACCATCAGTAGAGTCATAAACCAAACTTTGATTAGCCTCACTGTGCCTCCGCTAATATGCAGATTCATTTCTATCTTTGCTACACAAAAGTGCATGGGCACAAATATTGTCATCAAGGTCTTACAGTGCATTAACGTCTTGTAATAAAAAACAGATAAGGCTGCAGTCTTAAAAACCCTAATAATTCAACGTCAGTTAGTGCTGGCCATTCAGAAAAGTTGGTGACGGATTGTGTAAACTTGTAGGTCTTGTAATATGTAAACCATTTTGAGATTCTTCATCAAATTGTAAAGCTGTAGCTCTGTCTTAGCCTCTGAATCATTGCCCACGTCTCTGATTTGTTCAGCATTTCATACGGAATGAAATGACAATTCAGTCTGATTGTCAGGCTACTTCTGTCTATGTGTTTAAAACTTTAGGAAAAAAACTTTTTCAGAAGAATTACAAGATGTCAATATAATTCACATTTGTGGGCTTCTGTCACAAAACGGCAATCTCAAAGAAGACGTCCTATTCCTCGGAAATAGAAATGTCATTCACATCCAATGTCCGGCTCTGAGCTGTGTCTATTTTTAGTCCTAGACGGTCTCTTGGTGTGGCTGCTCCGAGTGAGTCTGAGACGTTTCATAAATACAAACACAGGACTCCGTTAGACTTAGGAGTGATCAGGAAGGCACTGTGTGTTGGTTTCAGACTATGCCTCAGTCCACAGGGAGTTATCTTACAATCTCTTCTGAGATTTACAGACAGCTTGTGTAAATATGCTACAATAGAGTAAGGGTAGAACAGCATGATTCTGTCTGTTAGGTTTGGTTATCTGCTCCATTTTACACTCACTGCTGGCAGGAGAGTAGAGTCAGTCCAAACATAATCAAATAAAAGCATACATATCTGTCAAGATAAAAGGCATGAAAGACAAAAGAGACAGCATTACCCTTGAGACGAAAGATTCTTATTCTTCTTTGTCTGTTTAACAGTGTTGAGGAACGATTTTGCAGGGATGTGACCGAATGGAGGCATGTGTAATGCTTCTGTTACCCAACTCATTTATAAAAGTGTTATAAAAGCAGAATGGCATGGTCTGCTGTGCCAAGCTGAACTGAGGCCTAAAAGCACTGAAATGGAGCAATCACCATGATCAGTATGGAGGAGGTCATCAGTAAACTCGCTGGCTTCTGCACCGCAGCGCTTTAAAACATTACTTAAACTTAAGAGAAATGTGGCTGTTCAAGAAAATACTCTGTTATGCAAAGAGAATGAAAATCCAACAACAGCAGTAGAATTCAAGTAGTTTTTAAAGAAAAATTACAATTCAACTAATATATCAAATTGATCATTTTTGAGGCTCCCTGGTGATTCATCACATTAAAAGCAGCTCCATAAGCAGCGGTGGATGTGCTAATCCATGATGTATTTGGCAGGCTGTGATTTGTCACAGGTGTTCCTAAGGACATAATTGACAGGCTTGTAGTGACTTCATCCTGAGTGGCAAATATTCTGCCTTTCTTCCTCCAAACTGGAAATGTCAGTGCAGAGGAGCTAATCTAAGCAACGGTTATTGAAATCTGGTGATTCAAAGCTAATGATTAATAGGAGCTGTAAATACCTTTTACAGTCATCGGCAAAAAGGGGACATCACTTGATCCAGATCACACAGCCGAGGAGGCTGCACATGATGTACGATGATAACTAACTTTATTTTTTAAATTCTCACTTTTATTCTTTTCTGGTTATCAGAAAGGATTTAAAGCATGCTTTGTTCTCAAACCACTGGGTCTTTTTCACTTTTATCCTCAACTGGATTGTTCTTGTTTCACAGGGAGCATGCTGGAACTATTTTCCTGTAAAACCACAACTTGTCATTTTTACATTTGAGCTTTTGTAGAGATTTAAACAAACGAGATACAATGTGTTAATTAGTGATCTTTAGAGGTTTTAGTGGGCAGATTTTCTAAACTTTGGAGCGTCAATCTAGCTGTTTCCCCTTGCTTCCTGGCTGTATGCTAAGCTAAGATAATAGTCTCCTGGCTCCAGCTTTATACTTAACGGACAAACGTGAGAGTGGTAACGATCTTCTAATCAAATTCTCTGCAAGAAAGCAAATTAAGATAGTTCCCCAAATGTTGAGCCATTCCTTTAAAAGAAATCTCTAACATCCAATCCTCATGTGTGACACACAAAATCAATTATTTTGTGATGGATTTAGTTTCCGGCATGTTTCACCTGCCTCTACTTACAGTTAATTAGTGATTTTCTACATTTGCCAGAATTCCTTTCAACATGCCAATGAGACCGACAAGTTACTCGGCTCATTTAGATGTCTGCTGTACTGTGTATATATAGAGGTTAAAGGGGTGACAGTGAATAACATTAGTAAAAGTGGGAAAAGAGAGCACAAGTAAGTAGTAAGAGGAAGGTTGTATGGGGTGCTGTTTGTTTACTTTCTATTATAAACTTAAAGTGTGTTAGGGATACATTTTTCTTCAAATACTAAACGAGCCATGCTATTATTTATTTAATTTGTTCATTTGTTTCCACTGATCATGAACATACAGTTTTAATTACATACTTCACAATGCACGTAACTCATGATTGCATGCAGATAAAAATAAAACAGCACAAAGATTACACATGCTTTGTTTGGCCTGTCGTCTCTGTTTTGGGATGACAGCGTGACAGACACACAGAGGGCCATGAATCACACTCAGCCCTCCAGTTAGCTGCTGACGGATGAACTGGTAGCTGGAAGTATTTGAGTTTATTTCCAGAATGGATGAGGGGCAGTAAAAACGAAGTCCTTGCTGGCCAGAGGATATGACCTGTTTGTCAGTTAAAAGATTGTTGTGGTTGCACTAGTCATTAATTAAAATGAATGTATTGAATAATTTGTCTTAGTTAGGCCGCGGCTGCTGTAGTGAGAATTATGACTCTGACCGCATGAGGAGTTTCGAGGATTTCAACACAGGTGACCAACCTGCTCCTGACAAGCATGTGTCTTCGTGTAACCCAGAAAAGAATCGCTGTTTTCACACTATGGTCAGGCCTGTCATCAGCTATTACTGTCATGTTAAGAGTGTTTACATGAACACTCAACTGAACTGAAATCGTGCATATGTCAAGAATGATTCACTTACTAGCCTGAGCCCACAATCCATTACATCTCCGGTGAATTATTTACACAACACAGCCATACACAACACTGAGCTGACATAGTTTGTCAAATCACGCTGATGTTTTCCTTTACTTTTACCTACCAGATGTGATGTGGGACTGACTCACACAACCACTGAACATAAAGTCTGGATACAACCAGTCACGCAGACTTGATTCCTCTGTTTCAAATACTGCAAATAAGCAAGTAAATACATACGATAGTGCCCGGTTAGCAAGGACATCTCAAATAATTAAACATACTATAAATAAAGCAACACAGAATAGCATATTCAGAAGAATATTCAATTTCCAATTCCAACTATAATGTGTGTTTTAAATTAGAAATGTGTTTGACCACCAATAAATGATAAAATTAAACTAAAATGTTATATGAATTAAATAACATGATTTGACTTTCTCTGAGAACTTGTTCACACTTACTTCCTGTTTGCCAGAGTGATTATGAACCTGCCTGTCATGCCTTAATCATGATCCTGACATGCAGCCCCTTGAAGACATGTGGAAATATGAAAAGTTTCAACTCAAAGTTTCCTCTTATGCGCTTCTCACTCACCGAGCTCAGGAGAAGGTCACATTAGCCCGGTTTAATGCAGCTTCTCTATTTTCCCCCCTGCATTGTAGACAGCTGTGTACTCCAGCTCCCTGGTGACCGGCGATCAGCCTCTCGATGGCCATTTTTAGCAGCGTACTGAGTGTCAGAGCAGGGCTGTGCTGTGCCGTCAGTCTAAGGAGAGTAAGCAGGTCAAATGTGTTAAAGACAGTGCCATTACAGAAGCAGTTCTGTACTCTGTCAAACAACAAATAGCGCAAACTATTTGAACTGGTATTTGGCTTAATATCATGCAGATTCATGAGTATCATGTTGGAACAGGTGACTATGGAAAAATAAGTGCCTGATCACTCATGATTTAATCTTTTTGGAACTTATGTTAATGTGTAATACCAAATTAAAGGAAAAACACTGAAATCCTGAGAAATTTATCACATTTTCAAAGCAATGAAAACAGTTTTATGAATAGTATTATCTAGTATTATGAAACATAATTAGATCAACTTATACAGCACAATATTATACAATATAAGTTAAAGAGACTGACTTCAATACTGGGAATGATATAAAAATAGATAATATCAATTTGTTCGAATAATTATAATTTAATATATTAAACAATAACAATCTTTAAAACACAAATTACTTAGTATAAACTAAGCCCAAAATAAATATATCAAAATGCTAAAATACGAAAATAATAAACTTCTAACTGACTCAGCTTTCATTAACAACTTGTGACCCTGCACCATAGATGAAGCCCTGACATGACCTCTAAAAATTCACTTAATGCACTTAAAGATTCAGTGGGGAACCTACAGTTGTACAATACTTGTTGATGTCTTAACACTACATACTTTATTTTAAGTTGTTGATTCATCAGGCTGCACAACAGGCTATTAAATCTGCACACATTTAAATGTTGCATAAGCACAATAGTCAAATGGACTGATAACATGGATGTGTGAAACCATGATGATTGTGACTCCAGCTGTGACCTGCAGGTAGGGACACAAACTGAGGAGGAGGAGGTCACTTCTGTCTGTTAAAATTGATACCTAACATGGCCTGCATTTTGCTTCTGCTGAGCTTCCAGATTGTCAGACTTCAGGCTGCTGGCAAAAAGCCCACTACCTCAGCTGCACTGTTTACATGTAAAGGGTACATCCACTCTGAATTACAAGCAGCAGAAAGCTGTCAGTTCACTGTCCTCTGTGTGTTGAAATGTTTAAGCATATTGCTCTTCTGGTCACGCCGATTCGACATCATGGACTGGGGCGGGGCCAGGAAGTGCAGCAGTTATGTTTCGTGCTTTAAAGGATCAGTTCGACATTTTGGAAAATACGCTCATTCGCTTTCTTGCTGTGGCGTAGATGAGAAGATTGATAACACTCTCTGTGTGCGTTAAGCATGGAGCTAGAGCAGGGAGTCGACTATCTCAGCTTAGCATAAAGACTACATTTCTGTTTGTGTGGGGACTAAACGAGATGTAGCGTGTTAATCAGAGAGCATTCGAGGTGCTGGTAGACATGCTTCTGAACTTTGGCAAGAAACAGGTTAGCTGTTTCCCCTGCTTCCACTCTTTATGCTAAGGGGCTGTATGAAAATATATGTTTTCCTTTCTGCTGAAGAGAGGGGAGTCTACGGTAGACTTTTTTTAATCACTGATTTATATTTTATTTCGTTCTTCCCTTGTGAGATTCATTGTAGAAAACGAAACAAAAAAACACAAATAAAAGACGATTATAGGACCAATGAGTCAGTTTGGAGAAACAAAATAGATGTTGGTCTTTAGCATTAGTAGCAATTTAATATGATCCCTCCAGAGAGTGTGTTTGACGCCTGTTTATTCATTTGGTGGCGGTGATAGTTGTTGATTTAGTGTTATGTTTGCCATACATATATTGTTTTGAGATATTGGAGGGAGGGTTTTGCAGTTTTGTTGTAAGTCAAGGAGAGGGTCCAAAGAAAATATTGATAACTCTTAAGAGGGTCTTGCTCTTCTAGAAAATGAAATATCAGATTCAGCCCCTCTCCACCCTTCAATCATTTTCGTACAGTCGCTAAACTAAGTTAATCGCCTCCTGGCTCCAGCTCCTTTTACTCAAACCCACAGCTGTTCATTATGAGTGTTTTCATGATTGTCGATGTTTAGTTAAGTGCATAACTAAACTGTTTCTGTCTTCTCTCTGTGTCCTCAAATGCAGCGTTCCAAAATAGCAGTTTATGAGAAAATGTGGTCATACATGAAATCAGCCGAACCCTCAGTTTTTGCCAAGACAACACCAGACGGGGTTTCCCGAGTACGAAAGTCGAAGGGAAAGTTCGCCTTTCTTCTCGAATCCACTATGAACGAGTACATAGAGCAGCGGAAGCCATGTGACACCATGAAAGTGGGCGGCAACCTCGACTCAAAGGGCTATGGCGTGGCTACACCTAAAGGCTCTGCATTAAGGTGGGTGGGATAATATAACAATATCCTCTATGTTGTTATAGTATTCCACCTACCCTGATGTCCCCTTTTGCCATTCTCTTCTTCCTCACTCCTTAATTCTTCTTTTTTTTCTCCAAGTGCATCAATGAGTGAACAGTATTATGAGTTATTTAAATTTAATTAACACGTTCAGCCATTTTCTGTTCTGTCCTATGTATCTGGTTTGTGTCTCTGTTACTTTCTTCTCTCTCTTAAGGTTATTGGTATATTGGTCACTCTCAGTAAATCCATTTGAATGTTGATGTGCACTGTCACCTACCCCAACCTTGTTTGTTTTGCTCTTTTCCCTTCAACCTCCCCTCCCTCCTGGTTTCTGTGGTGCCCCTTTGCATTGCTTCCAATTCAACACTGAAACATGTCTTCTTTGCTAGTTAAAATGCTGGTCTGTCAGTTGTGATGAATGTTAAGCTGCATGCTTGATGTTCTTATTTCTAATTCAGCAATGACAGAATGTCCCCATCCCGCACACTTCAGTTACAAGCAATGTAACCCTCCATGCCACCTCTCTAATATTTAACATTTTCTTTGCTGTAAAAATGCTTCTTACCCTTCCACACCAGTGAAATTCTTTAGCAATTTGTCCCTTCCGTGCTCCCCTTATGAATCATGGATATTAATCACTATTTTATACTAATATTCTATATTAGATTTCTCACGGACCTGTTCATTTTCTTACAAGTTATGTTTTATCGTTTCAAGAAATGCTGTAAACCTGGCAGTGTTAAAACTGAATGAGCAAGGCCTCTTGGACAAATTGAAAAACAAATGGTGGTACGACAAGGGAGAGTGCGGCAGCGGGGGAGGTGACTCTAAGGTCAGCCTCAATGTCACCAAAGTCGGGTATCCTAGAACAGAGTAATCGGCAAGGCTGTAGTCACTGACTGTAGTCTTTGAGCCCAAAATCTATTTGTTTTTCCATTGTTATCTTGTAACTGTGATCAACTGGGAACCCTTTACTTGGCTAATGGAGGAGAAAAAAGCCCAATAATGTGAGATAAACCAAAGTGCAGAAGCAGGACAGAGGAAGATCAGAAAACTGATTATTCAGTGATACTGTACTGTCCGAGAAGTTGTTTCTATGGTTTTGGCCTGTAGTTATGAAACGCAGAAACCATCTTCCCCTCTGTTTTTTTTATATCTACAGGCCAACATATATGTGGCATTCAAACTGAGGCCAGAAGGACTAAAGGGAAGATCGAATCTCATTTCACGATCAATACCTCCAAGTCGAACAATGTATGCACTCTCCAATCTGCCGCCTGGGCGTTAGGGCAGGCACGGGGAACAGCGTTGTCTTGAGGGGACTAAGCATCGCAGGCAAACGTGAGAATTCTAATGACAGAGTGACAACTAACGGTCCAAACTTTTTTGTCCAACATCCTCTCACCGAAATCCAGCGTAAGACTGGCAGAAACCTTTGGTTGGTCTTGATCCAAGGCCAGTCAAAGTCGATCCATGGCCACCCTGACCTGGTAAACCCTGCAGTAGTAGAGTGTAAGATATGCCCAGGGGCCCTGTTTGTACAAGAGGATTTGATTTGAATCTCATCTTTTCAGATCATTTTTCATAGTGAGCATAAAGCTGATGTACAAATAACTGAGTGAAGAAGTGAGTTAAGTGTGCACATTGCAATGCTGTGCACATCAGGCTCAGCACTGCAGAAGAGCTGGGACCTTTTTCCAGATCCTCTAAAAAAATATTCACTGATGAGGATTTTTTTTTCAATCAAATCTGTTGTACAATCTTTCTATAAATGAGGCCCCTGATCTTGTGTTTCAGACGCCAGGGCACTGTAACAGCCCTACTATCTGCCTCTGCTCTTCAGCTTGCATCATGACCACCGTACACCTGGCATATTGTGAGAGAGGAGACAAGGCAAACTTTGCTGTTATTGACTCGAGTCATCCATTCCTGAGTGAGCAGGATATGGATACTACCAGTGGGATAACACAAAGAATCCGTCTCCTCTCACTCGACCCCTCGGTTAGACAAGAGCTAGATGATCAGTGTAACACTATCACATCTGACTGCCACATTTCTTCTTCCTCATTTCACTTTCAGAAATGCACGTGTGGGTAATTTAACAATGAGAGGGAAATATATTGTATGTAACTACCACTGAGAAAATGTGACATTCACACCATAACATTAAATCAATTAAATGTTGTCATTGGACCGCTGAAATCAAATTCAGCATTTATTGTTATATATACTAAAAATCACTAGAGATATTTTAATGTTTTTATTTTCAGAGATGCTCACTAGAACCAAACTAAACTCCAGACTGAAGGTTAAATCAAAATTTACATCCTTGTAGGTAATTTATAGTTTATACTATGTGATGTTTATTTAAAGTGACATCATACAGTATATGATTCATATGTCTTAATCTGGCCATGAGGGTCAGTATTGTGCATGGGTTTTTACTGTGAGTTATTCTGTGTGCTCATGAATGTTGCTGTTTTCTTGTTTTGCAGACAGACTGAAGGGTAAAGTTCTGAGGTGACTTAAATCAGAGGGAGTGGAGGTTAAGTCGACCCTTACACTCTGACTGAGAACAGGTACAGGGGGTGGACACAATAAAAGAAACACCCGTACAATGTATCAAATCCAACAAAACAATAAATACTATCTGTGTGAAGCTTGTGGGTCTCATAAAATGCAAGGTAATACTACAACACAAAGTATGACCCCTTAAATTACTATAGAGGTGAATCAATACCTCTCTGACACAGACTCAGTGTAAACGGAACATTATGAATTATTAACCTTCACAAATGTAAGATTTATAGCACTAGCTGTTGCATTGCATTGCAATAGATTGCACAGGTGTTCGTGATAATCTGTCCACCCCCTGTACATAAGCAGAGGGTTGGATTCATACTCCTTTGTTCATTGATTTAACCCAAAACGTGATTAACATTTGAGATGCGGGCAGCAACCAGCCTGAGAAAAAACAGTTAGGTCTAATACAACGGAAATCATATTTCATATTGTCATAAAAGTGTTTTAAAGTTCTCAAAATTAGTAATGTTAAAACATTTCACTCGTGCCCTCTGAGGCGCTTTAGGCCTCAAGAGTATCAAGTCACTTTAGATTATTGTACATAGATACATCTATTAGCTTCCTGGAGACAATCACATAAAAAACACTGCCAGATTTGAATGTACTGTAATCTGATTGGTCAACTGGATGCATAATTAACGAGCGTTTACATAATCAGACAGTCACCAGAGAGAGGATGCAGAAGTGAGAGCAGACAGAGTGTCTGCTGCATCCAGTATGCTGGTGCTGCTGACTATTGACTATATAACGATTATGTGTGTGTGTTTTCTGTTTTTATGTCTTGAACATGAGCTCCCTTTTGACCTTAGTACAATAACACATGAATTTAAATTTCCTATTTTCATATGATTTTCATTAAAGATTAAGTTTTGGGTTAGGGTTAAAGTTTTAAGTTTTAAAAACCATATAAACTATGAACATCAGAAATCTGAAACGAGGCTTATAAGTTCTCTTGACAGATACATCAGCACACATAACCTCTGTGTGACTTACTCTCCAGTGTAATGTGTAGATTTTGCTCAGTGGGCCCTACCTGTGGACCTTAATTCAACTATGAGCTCAGTTTCAGTGTTACAACAACTCATAATCGATTTATGTTTGCTCGCTACATTTCAGAACATTTTGTATCTGTTTGTAAAATGGGGCTGTAGAAATTCAATTAGTAGCTGTAGCAGCTGCGCATTATTCTTATTCTTGGTTTTTGCTTTCATTTGAGCTCAGTACCTTGTAAATGTGGGTCAACCCAGGTCTGATAAATCCCCTTTTTTTATCTGTTTGAGTTCACTTTCCGTGGAGCTGTGAACTACAATTACATCAGAGGTTTGGGACAGCTCACAGTGTTTTTCTCTTTGACAGTAAATGTCAGGTGCAGTTATTCACCAATACAGACAACACTGCAACGGGCAACAGCGCAAAAATACTTTAATGCTGTGATTTTGTGTCTCTGGGACAAAATAATTACAATCCCAAGCTGCTTAGGGACTCAGATGTAGTTTTTTCCTATTTCTCTTCGTAACGACAGTGAGTGTTTTTTTTTCCACCTCTCAAGTCCTTTTGATTTCTCTGTAAGGCTCCAGCAGGGATGATGGCAGTTATTTAGAGCTGTACACTTTGAATTTAGATGTAAAGTCTTGTAAAGACTAAATGTAATTTAGGGTATTTTCATCCACGTACAAATTTCAGCTAAGTCCAGAGGTTTCCAGTGTATAACCAAACATCAAACATGTGCTTCCAGCTATTGCTATAATCAGTTTCTATGCATAGAATTACTGGATATATATATGGATGAAATTCAGTTTTTATTGAGGTTTTTCAGATAAGAAAATATCCAGGGAATTATTTTAACATGCGAACCTGGGCAGTGCACTTCACTATATTATTTAAAAGTCCATGGCCACCACCTGGTGGTGTGTCCGAGGCCTGGGTCTTTATCTGATGACCAGCTGATTGTTTCAGTTCACAATTTTTTTTCTTAGAGCAGACAAAATGTAGATTTATAATTTATAATAACAAGAGAAAAGGCAAGTCAGAAGAGTAAATCATCCTACCCACAATGCTGTGGGACCGGGTAGACATTATCCAACCACAACCAATCATAATCTTAACTAGCCAGTTATTTTGTGCCTAAAATCTATTAAACTGAGGAAACAAAGTGCATGAATGTAAATTTGACACTGAATCAATGACTCCAGCCACATTTTATTGTGATGAATACGTTACCCTTAAACTCAATTATTATGACAAATTGGCGGTTTTTAGCCAAATGGATGAAAACTGCCCACTTAAAAGCTTCAATTTTTTTGCAGTTCATCCTCATAGTATCTCTAAAATGCATCATAAGACCATAAAGCTTAAGGAAACAAAATGTGTCATTGTCCAAATAATACAATTACAGATCACCGTATGTAGGATCTCACTGCATCTAGCTTGAGTCATGAAGTGTAGCAACCATTTAGTTCAAAGTTAATGTTTGACTCTGTCGCTCCTCGCTGCTCCTCTGCCAAGACAAGTCAAAAAGTAGTGAAACTGATGAGTCTGCATCAGAAGAAAAAACTGATTTTAAATTTGGTCCCCTGGTGTGATTGTTGGTGCAGAAGTGGGCTGTGTGACAATTATAGTTTGTTGTTGCATTTCAGTTCATGTATCTTAGTTGCTATTTGTCATCGTAACTTTGCCTTTCAAAGAGCTCTGACTGGAGAACAGGATTGCAGATCATCCACCTAACATCATGCATGACTTCTTTTGTTTTGGTATAAATAATCAGGAAACATGACTTCTATTTGACATACAAAGAACACAGTGGTGAATACAATATATTTGATGATGTTGGATTACAAACGCTGATCTTTTTTCTGAAAGGAAATAAGCATGGAAATCTATCAGTCAAGGAAATTGAGCATAATGTCTTGCAAAACAAAAAACCCAAACTATGACTACCCTCGTCAGGGATTTTGGTCAGAAAAGACTCTTAAAACCCAGTTTTCTTGACCTCATGAGGCTGGTAACAATTCAGAAACACCCTTAACTATAGATAGTTAAACTGATAAACCCCGATCTCTTCAGACTGGATTCATATGTTTGGAAGCAGGATCTAAATTATCACTTCTGCTCTCCTGATGGGTACAGATGTTTCTCCGTGTGGGCATCACATTGAACGCTCTGCTTTTGAGACTTAAAAGGGTGATTTTGTGAGACATTAGCCTCTAATAGCTGTTAATGAAATTGAACTGCTGTGTTTTGTCTGTTAGTCAAGAAAGGGTTCCTGTTAGATCCACTTTGCTAAACATCAAAAAGGCTGCCCATAGCAAAAATGTGTCCTCAGCAATTACTGCCTCTGTTTTCTTTCATTCTGTTGAAGCTATGCAGCAGCTGCTTTATTCTGCAAGTTCAAATCTTTTCTCTTCTTGTGATCAGTGTGTGCCGATTACTCAAAGCGATATAGGTGGGGTCTGGCATGCTAGGGTAGTCATGGATTATGAAAGGTCATGTATTTATATATATATATATACATATATACTGTAGTTTTGCTTGCTATCTGTGATGTGTTGGCCAGGACCCTACTCTATCGCTTTGCACAGTATAAAGTAGTTAAAAAAGTTGAATAACATAAAATAACATATTTAAATGTTATTTATGTTATTTCCCACGTGAAGAACTCCTGTAAACCTTGCAGTATTGAAACTCAGTGAACAAGGCATCTTAGACAAGCTGAAAAACAAATGGTGGTACGATAAGGGTGAATGTGGAACCAAGGACTCTGGAAGTAAGGTCAGTCGCTGCAGGTCTTTTTATACTGATTGCAAAATGCATTTTGACCTAACTGTGCATATGCAAACATCTAAAGCACACATTCTCTCAGACGTGTTAATCAGGACATGACATATATCTGAATACTTGCTTGTCTGCCCTCAGAATAACATGTAAAAACCATTAAATACTAGATTCACTTTACATAGTCTAATATATTTACACTCTGATCATAATTCATTACATTAACATGACTTCATTACTACTGTATTTAGACAATTCCAGATTTGTAAAATTGCAGCATGATTACACCATATTTTTTATTCATACCATAAAATTTTTGAAAAGTTGAATCATAGAATTGAAACCATTATACTGCTATTTTGTTATCCAAAATGTTATTGAAATTTAGTTTATTGGTGGTCTTCATCATTTGTATGCAAACTGTGTAGATTAACTCCAATATAACGGGCTAGTTCCCCAAAGGCATCCTTATTCTGACAAAGTCCAAACTGACCTTTAAATACCATCTGAGCACAAAGTGGTCAAATAGTATTTAATAGTCATGTCTCATAGATGGAGTGTCACAGTAAGGAACCTTTTTTTTTTTTTTTTTTACATCTTTAATTAATGTAAAGAAGTAACTTGACTTTTTAAGATATAAAAAGGAGAATTTAGTGCCTTTAGGACTCCAAAATGTCCCCCAGGGTTAGAATGCAAATGGTAAAACTCACATAAATTAATTTCAATATTACTGTTTGGCTTTTAATAGCAGCAAAATGGTTCAATTCGCCCTCCACAGCTTGCCACTTTGATTGTACAAATGCAATGTGTTGAAGTTGAGCAGCTATGATAGTGAATTGAGGGTTTAATTTGTAGACCTGTACGACCACGACCGCCTTCCGCTAGAAGTAGTCTCGTAAAGAGACCATAAAGCAGGATAGATGGCAACTCTCTCTACATTCACCTTCCCTTTTTGTAGAGTAGAAATAACCTGAGAGGAGGAATTAGACACATTTAAGTTGTTCCAATTTATCTCACTTACAGGCTAAATCAGGCATCTGTATCTCAGAGGGTTTTGTAGACACAATTAGCAACCTCCTCAGAGTTACCGTTTAGTCATAGTGCAGCAGGATGTACATATAGGATTTGTGTTGGTGTGGGTGTACATGTTGTTTGAGGTCAGCCTCAGAGTGCCAGTTTAAAAAAGTCTTAACGGTGGTCTTTACCTCCCCCAGGACAAGACAAGTGCTCTAAGCCTGAGCAACGTGGCAGGAGTCTTCTATATTCTGGTTGGAGGGCTTGGCCTGGCTATGACCGTGGCTTTGATAGAGTTCTGCTATAAGTCACGGCAAGAAACCAAAAGACTGAAGCTGGCAAAGAATGCCCAAAACTTTAAGCCAGCCCCTCCGGCAAACACCCAGAATTTTGCCACGTATCGTGAAGGCTACAACGTGTACGGGACAGAAAGTGTTAAAATCTAGAGGGTATGTCCCTTATTGTTGCTTCCATGCTGTGTCAGTTTAAACATAAAGTAAAACATCATACAGGAACTTATCATTAACGTGATGTAAATGTAAATATATGTTTTATTAATTTCAAGTTAATTCAACTTAACATTTCTAGTTTTTATTTTCAGACCACTTCAGAACTTATCAACAAGAGTTGTTCTGACTTTTTGATTTGCAATGAGTTTAATAAATGTGCTGCTGAGAGTTAGTATTGAATCCAGTCCTCCAGTGCACTCAGAATGTATCTGACTCTAATGTGTGTCAGTGTGCTTTAACATTTGTGTATTGAATTTAATATAGTTTATTGCACTTGTTTTTTTTAACTCAACTCAACTCAGCTGGTTTTATATTTTCAGCAGGGAAACTTGTGTTTTAAAAAAAATGATGTACAGTGTAGTTATGTCATTTGATGCTCAACTTCTGCATCTGCATCTTGGCTTTGCAGAGGTGAAATGTGTCGATTCCCACTGGAGCGTCTGGATGAAACAGCCACTCTGTGTGACCCCGACACCCCGAGGCTGACATCCTGGAGGCAACAGTCTTCTTTGTCATCAGCTTGGACACAAGCCTACAAGTCAACAAGTGCTCATTCTGGGTTGTGAGGCCCGTCACACTAACAGAGGGCAATGACGCAACAGGACTTTTGCTTCTGGAAACATGAGATTTGCCTCTTGTAGTGCCTTATGGAGCATTCAGCGTCATGGCAATGCAATTAAAATTTAATTCACTTGAAAAAAAAATGTGGAACTAGGGCAAAACATTGCTTCAAATGACAATTAGATGAACTGTTGTAATTTCAGTTGTTTTCTATTTTTAAGAAGAAAAAAAAGCCATGATTTTCAATCAAAACATCCTGGAGTACTTATTAAGGCATTTGAATCCTTTACGGACATATTTTTGTGGTGAAATCTTAAGTTGGATAAATGTTATATTTAGTGAAGTAAAGTCATTTTCTTGTTTTACAATAAGACTATTTTCAGTTTCATAATATTTAGGGCAAGCATCAATCAATAGGGTTAAGCACCAATTAAACTGACAACATTGTACCCCAGTTTCTACTCAGAAAATATCAATAATATGAAAGTAGTGGTCATCTGAAACTGCTTAGGTGGTGTGATTTTCAAAGCCTGTTGGACATCATATACAACTGACTGTGTTCACTTAGATGCTTCTTTTAAATCAACCATGTGAGACTGCATTTGTTTCAACTGCCACTATTTTGAAACAAGACCGTTTTTTTATTGAAATGAGGTCCGCTTTTAATCACTTAGTGCCATATTGTTGAAATCAAAAGCATAATAAATCCATAGGGACTAGGAGAGTGACCCCTTTTTATGTATCCGCATATTCAAATGGTTTAAACTGAGCGTATGGTTTACACTTTGTACACACTTAGAAGCTGTTCTCATGTAAATGCAGTATCTGCAGCTGTCAATCTCAACATTTTTTGGTAAATGATAACACACCATAGCTTCTTTGGTTGTGATAAGCTTTCTGTGTCTATGCATTATGCAGAAGGGGAGCTGTTGAACTGTACATTGAGGAAAGAGCTACAAATGAAACGTGTCTGTTTGTATAAGTGAACTTTTTTATAAACTGAAGGAAAAAAACCTACAAATGCTACAAACCATGTACGCCTACATTTGTTTAGTATATCAGACTTTCTCATCCTTTTCTCCCCAGATAAAGTGCATGTGAATTTGGTAATAGTTTGACCAAACTGCAACTTGAAATGGACCCTGGTTTAGATCGTGTCCGATAACGACATTTGATCCAGTTTGTTTTTAGTTTTTCCAGTTCATTTGTAACAGTACCTCAGCCATGAGAGTTGCATGTATGGACACAATGAACCTCTGTGGAGAGGTCATGTACAAAGGATTTTATTACATTTCCTTAATAAAAGCAGGTTTATATTCATCTTTTGTTTTTTTTTATAAAAAATAAACTGTCATTCTGAATGTTGGATCATTTTTACCCGTGAGGAAATTAATCTACTGTCACTCATCAATCTGAAGACTTTGTTTGCTCTACTTCCAGGTTTACTTCACATCAAGTGAGTCATATTACAGAGTTTACTGTTATAACTTCCACAGACAAGCAGGACGTTTCTCTTTACATGCCATGAAATCATGTTGAGTCATGGTAGAACGGAAGCCCATTTGCGCCAAGAAAAGAAGAGATGATAAAAAATAAAATTACTCATGGTAAAATCTAAATTGTGACTTACTAAGCCAAATGATCACCATCATGAGACACATGACAGTTGAGAGTTTTCCTAACATATTGTCGACCGGGATGTGCAGAGGTTCAAATATGAATACAGCAGCTCAAATATGCTGCCACGAGCAGATGATGACTCTTTTAAAGTTGAATTCACTTATCTGAACACATTGAAGATCCGAGGGTCACCATGTTTTACATGCGTAATAGTGCATCATTTTATTTGTCATCACAATAATGATCTGCACTTAAATACCATAGTAGTACCATAAATAAAAGGAAAGAATGATTTAAAATGTGGTCAAATAATTTGCATGCCGCAATTTTGTAGATTAAAGGTAAATTCTGTCAAATCTGACTGTTTTACATGCAAATTGCTGACACTCTAGGAACTAAATATTTGCTGTTTCATCTTCATATTGCGACATAAACATGATCCTAGTAATGATGCACAAATATATTAGGATTTTTAAAATAACACTCTGTTGTATGTCTGGGAACAACACTTTAAAAATTAATCCGAACAATCTTTATCATATCGTGTTGATCATCACAGCCAAAACGCTGCCTGTATTGTGATTAAAAATGCGGAGCTCCAGATTTGCCAGACACTCAAAAGGATGATGCGTGCAGTCGTTGCCCTGGTTACCTGATGTTTTGGATGGAGACTCCAGGAGAGAATCGGTTGGACCAGATGATTCTGAGAGAGTTTTCAGCGAAGCCAGTTTTAATTGATCTACGATTTTTTATGGAACTGTCAACTGATTTCAATCCGTCCATCTCTGACACGCCCGTTGATTTGCACTACAGAAGAAACTGTGTAAAATGATTTCTCATAATCAACAGGTTTTATGTGCATGAGCACAGAGGTTTCTGAGGTTATGTTGCAAATTTCTGCCATGTGTAATTGTGCATTGACAGTACACAACATCATTCAAATTAGAGAGTGCAAATAGAACAGATACCTGCTGGCCTTTAGAGGGGAAGAGAATTTTTCTTTTTTCTCATGTCTATCATTTCACCTATTTACCTGGCATAAAGGGGGTTTCCATATTTTAGAGTGAAAAGGAGATTTTAAAGGTATGTATGTTAGTTGCACTTCATTTAACAGGTGCAGTAATTTCCTAGTCATTTTCCTAAGACGTTTTCTGGAAAGAACTATGTAATTTGGACCAACTTTCAGGGAATTATTTTCATTTAGTTAGTTTCATTTAATTGAAATTTAAGAGTTGATTTTCAAACTTAATGACTGAGAAAGGAAACATTATTCTCCACATTTGCTGAATAAAACGCTTGCCTATACACAGATTTCACATTTGGCTCTATGGGTTATGGAAGCAGGTCATTGGAATTAACTGGAAGTGCACACATTGCACATTTTCCTTACAATTAATAAATTTGTTTTTTCCCCAAAAATGTTCCTGACTTTACAGTTCCTTTCTAGAAACCTTTTGGAAACTATGGGACCCATAAAATATATACATAATAAAATGTCTAATTTTAGAAGGTGTGACATCAGGAAGAAAACCTGCTGTAAAAGCAGAGTTGGATATAGAGTTAATGACAGAAGGGCAAAGTCTTTTAGGTCAACTATATCCTTATAAAAGGTTCCAGTCAAGTGTCAAGCTAGCCCTGTAAGACTCACCACCTAAATGTATTTCTGTTATTGTGGTCAACAGGCTACACTAAGAACAAAAAGAAAATGTAAACTGAGGGACGAGTGTGAGTTTAAACTGCTCGTTTCTACCATCCAACTAGATATCTAAACACAAACTGTAAAATTCAAAATTCAAACCCAGTTTGCACCGGCGTTGAATAACTTCCTGATGGTGGAGAAGGAAATAAAGAAAGAAAGGTAGGAGACAATATCAAAGTGACACACTAGGAAAACTTTCATTTATTGGTTTTTTTGTTTTGTTTTTAATTATTAAAAAAAAAGCTTACACTCATTGAGTACAGCAGATAAAATCTCCAAAAGTCATTTCGAAACAGTTGTATTTGGAGTACAGAGTTTGAGAATTTTTTTGTTGGATTGGGTTTTTTTTATTTTTTATTTTTATTTTACAATTCTACATTTGAATCAAGGTTGAACTGGCATTTTTATAAATTATGTAAAAACCTGATTAACACAAAAATCACAAAAGGACTGTAAGGGACATCAACAAAAAAAAAAAAAAAACATGATGTGAATTTCATGTTACCCTCTTTATTATTGTACACAATATACAAACTGGTACTATGGATCATTTTCCTCACTTACGCCTACTGTCTTACTCGGATTAAAAGGTGGAGATAAATAAATAAAATGTATCTAAGTATCTCAAAAAGGATATGAGGTCAGTGAGTATGGAAAGCATGTCAACTCCAATAAAACGAGCGAAAAGCAAAGCCTGACAACATACAAAAAATACAAAGTATCAAGCATGAGATTATTGAATCCATGACCAGATGTTACCATAAGATCATTTCATACAGTAACCACTTTTCTAATTAGAACAACAACAATGTGATTAGAGCAGCACATTGTGCCCATACTGAATAATAAAGAAAATACAAAAACATTTCAGATGATTTACTGTATACTGAAATGGAAAAATAATGAGGTGAACTGTAAGTTGAGATAACTACAGCTAACAACACAGGGGAGTTTACAGCAAAACAACACAGGCAGAAATGAGCGTACGAGTTAACAACATAGCACAGAGGGAGTTGCAGATGTCTTGCAGATAAAAACACAGCTTCTCCAGTTCTGCTGTGGATCAGAGGACGAGAGACAATACATGAAATACTGACCATATAGATGTTGTATGGAGAGCTATTTGCAAAGAAGCTGAATGCGTCTTACCTTCACTGATTAGTGCACATTATCTGTGCTTGTCAGAGGATTTATGAGTATGATTGTTAAGGGAAATGGTAATTAATCAAATCACTGAAATGCTGACAAGTACTGAATTACTGATTGTCAAAAAGACGAGCCTCGAAGCATCCAGACTGCTTCTTTTACATCGTCTAACTGTGTTATCAAAAGGGTGTGATCCAACACAGGGTGACATGATGTAGATCAGGAACCCCAAAATAATGAAAGCCTTTTTTCCCCATTACAGGAAATGACAAAAACTTCATTAACGCACATGTAGAGTGCCAGTGTGTAAATAACTGCCTGCTATAAAGTGAGTGAGCAGCAGTATTTGCGACATAATGGCTCTTCGAAATGTCCGATTGAAATGAGATCCAAGTTAAAGAGCACATGATCAGTTTAGCTTGTTTCAGAGGGGGCTGAGGACAGAAATTAGCCTACAGTTAAATGCGCAAATGAGAAAAGTTGAATGGTTATTGGCTGAGGATTTGCTTACTAATTATGTTTGCAAGCAAGTCTTGTTTGTTGGCTGGCTGGCTGGCATCTAGTTATTGCGTCTGAGTGTGTTTGGTGACACATAAAAGATAAAAATGGAGGTAATTCTCTCATAATGGAAACAAATGGGAAACAAATTTAGTGCTGTGAGTGGCTGAAGTGAGCACATGTTGAAATGCTGGTGCACCACTGCACAAATGTTCACATCGTTTTAAAAACAAGCTCATTCGTCAGTCAGTGATGACCCTACGTGGCCTTGAGCAGAGAAGGTAACCCCAACTGATCTGGAGAAGCAGTGATGTTAAAAAAAAAAACAACAACAACAACAACAACAACAACAAAAAAACCCCCCTACAATTTAGAAGGACTCCATACCTTGAAATATCAAAATATTCAGGCTTAACAGTACAAAAACGCCCATAATTATGATTCAGGTGTCACGTTCAAGGATATTGCTTTTTCTCTTCCTTTCCTCCGCTGCTGTCCCTCTTCTCTTTCTTTTCAGATTTCTCTTTATCGTGTCTGGACTCCTGTAGCACAAGAACACAGAGAAGCATGAATTGAAACAGATCAGTAGTAATGCAAATGAAGCTACAGGAACATTTAGCAAATTAATCTTTTATTCAAAGAATGACTTCACCTACGGAAACTTAAAACGTTTCTTAGATGAGGGACGATAAGACTACAAGTTAAACGATCGCGTGCGCTACAAACAGATCAGAGTGACACTGGTAGATGGTGACAAGCCGAGCTGACCTTTTTGCCTCCAGAGGACGTTCGCTCAGGTTTCACAGACTCGGCCTTGTCTTTACTGGACGATTTGGATCTTTTGCTCTTCTCTTTTTCAGCTGAAAGCGGGGAGTCACAGGAAGGACTTGTGCTCTTGCTGTTTTTGGAGGAATCTGGAAAGAGAACATCTGGTTACTGGTTTTATTTTTGTGTTTCCCCCCCCCCCCCACACAGCACAATCGTGCACTGTACTTGCTGGGCTACTTCAGATTTGTCAAGAACAAACGTACTAGTTCCATTCTCATCCTTTTTACGTTTGGATTCTTGGCTCGTCTCATGGTCATTAACAGCATTGTCCTAAAAGAGAAACAATAAGACATACAGTAGACGTTATCAACAAATCCTGACTAAAGGGAATTCATTTACTGACTGACAGATGTTAGTTGAGCATTTACCACCATGTATGAAAATATTTAACCTATCTCTTGTTGCTACTCTTAGTCCAACTAATATGAACACAGGAAAAATGTAGAAGAAGAGGTATATAAAAGGAGTTATAAAAAAAGACAAGAAATAAACTTAAATTCACAAGGATGACCTTTCCAAAACCCCATTTCACAAAGTGCAGTGGTCTTGTTAAATACTGACTCTTTTCCTGTCTTTCCGATCCTTTTCTTCCTTCTTCTCTTTGGAACGGCCTTGTGTGCTGTCTAAATCTTTCTTCTCCATCTCCCTCTCTCTGCTCTTGGACCGGGCTACTGAATTGTAGTTGACGTGGTGCTGCAAAGATAATTATATATGAACAGAACAAGACAGACAAAAATATTTTTATCTTGTCAGGGATACCTTTATGAGTGTTAGTATCACCACAAATTTACGTGATTGTGTTACAAATAAATAACCCACATTAGTAAAACAAAACAAGGGTGAAAACAAATAACCACTGAAATATTCTTTAACCCATGATGATCTAAACTGTTCAAAATATTGACTAATAATTATATTTCTATTCATATATGTATTACTGAGATTTAAAATTTAAAAACCACCACATGTGAATCTGACAAAAAGATTTGAAGCATTGAAATATGAGCGGTTTTTAAAGGAAAGAAGTGGGGAGATGTCAACGCTGATGAATACTCTTGAAGCTCAGACTGGGAGTTTTGTAACTAGTACTGATCAAGTTGACCGATTCTGGTTAGAATTGCATTCATGACATCACATCTAAGTAACAGGAGGCCCTGCTCTTTACCAAACACCTGAATCCATTCCAAAAAGCCTTAAAAGCATGAACTTTAACGACACTCAATGCAGATCCGTGTCTCTAAACAAATAGGATTTAACAATTATCACAACATGCTTTGCCTCAATTCCATTGGTCCTATTGGTACTGGAGGATTAGTGTTAGCTCCCAGTGAAAGCAGGACTCAACAGTGAAGCAGTCACAGCAAGAACTGGAAATGTTCTTTAAGATAGTCCATAATCTATTATACAATACAGTGGGCAACACTTTAGTTTCAGTCTCCCTATTTAGCACTTATAGGCAGCATATAAACATTCAACAAAAGGCTTATAACACTATAATGTGGTTGGAAGCAGATACCAGCGTTTATTAATGAATAACCACTATAACTCCCCCTGTGGGCACCCAGAAGTGGAGGCTGATGTATAAACAGATAATGAATGGCAATATAGTAAAACACAGCTGTAATAACATAACTTTTGTTTTTATATTTCATATTATTTGGGCGACTTAAAGTAAAGTGTTACCATACAGGGCGTATATACTTATTTTTGCAAGAATGCTGATGTGGGAATAAGTGATGTGTAGCAATAAATATGGTCCTCAGCAGGCACATGCTATTCAGTGACGGCAAAGTTTGTCATCATAATGGAGAACATTCAGTGAAACACAAGACATTTTAGTCATGTAACAAGTTTTTACCCTGACAGTTTAAAAAGCATCCAACCCGCTAGGACTTCATATTTTATTGTCTTACAACACTGAATCACAGAGACAGTAACGTTGACAATGATCAACAGAATCGGGTACAGATGTGCACAGATGATACCAACATGTCCACATAGAGGCAGCAATTCTCGCTCTGTGTCTATTAATATATTAGCTTGAAGGGGGAGAACACTGATGAAATTATTATTATCGTTTCCCTATTTGTATTGCTATTGTACTTTCTGTTCATCAATATCAAAAAGCCAGATGAGATGTGATTCAATATTGTGACAAACAAAACCTGAAGAGACCCACAACTGTTTGGTGTTTACCTTATGCATTTCTGCATTTTCCATTTCGGGTATAAATTAACTGTAATGACTTTTTGTTGTCTACAATTAATATGTCATCAAGTGACCACATATTATTCTGGAATAAATCAGGGAATGGGGCTGTTTTATAAGTGACTGCTACTATGTGAAAAGATTAACCTTAAAACTAAACTACTCATTATGCCTTATATTAAAAATCGACCAAATGACTGTGTAATGTGAAAAGGAGTTGCTTGTAGTTACGAACCCACAGAGGTCATCACCCAGTTCTATGAAGCCTTTTGGCCTCTTTTAACTGATTGTTTTGGTTTTTACATCCAGGAAATTCTTCTCTCAATCTAGTTTCGTCTGCAAGGAGGCAGCTGGTACCTGCCTGACTGAACACTACCTGCCCGGCACCGAACAGCAGACAACGTTGAGGACTAGCTGGTGAACACTGACATACTAATGAGATGGAGGAAAGTTAAACAGACACAGGATATTGGACTTATCTTTGTCAGGTGGTCAGAAATATAACTCAAAATGAATGCTAATATCGCTTCCTGTGAGCTGGATGTGGAAACAAGCAGTTTGACTAAAATAGGTGATAATATGTCATATGTAGTTATTTTAGCTTTTTCCGCTGCCTCCAAGTGGCCAAAATATATCAATTGATGCCGCTTTAAGGATTAGCATCAACTTTGGTAATGGTGACACACAAATCAATCCACTACTTCTTTATAAACTGCCTTCTTACAAAGGGTGACAATACAAAAAATGGACAGATGGAGAAGCTGCAGTCGTACACATTTTTGGCTCCTGAACAAAGAAAACAGACAATCTGAGAGAAGGAGTCAGTTCAAACCTTGGATGTGGACTCCTTGGGTTCGTTGCTATTGTCCTGTAGGGATGAATGGAGATGACAGATGAGCTGGGAGGGGGTGGGGGGTTGAGAGGAGGTTGTCAGACAGCAGTAGAGAGTTGGAAGAAGGGGTGGGGGTGGGGGTGGGGAGTCGGGGCTGGCCGGACCAACAGCAAACTTCTCGCTTGACCTCTGACCTTCAAGGACTAAGGCTTTGACAAGGTTATTACATAGAGGAGAGTTCAAAGGCTCAACATCTGGAATGTCAATAGTTAAAATAGAAAAACCCTGAGCATATATGAAGTAACTGCTAGTCTTAACTACAGACATGTCTGCAATTTCAGGCAGCATAATATAAAGGTCCTACAGCGCAGCTGGTATTCAATACATCTAAAGTGCAAGTGCTGTAAATAATGTGTGTGTGTGTGTGTGTGTGTGTGACAAATCACTCAATTCTTATGTGCTTGACTGCATCCCTACATAGGTAACTGTTGCTGTCACTTACAGTTCAGGAATGGATAAGACACAGGGAGCCTATTTCTCTGGTGGAAGAGTAAAATAACGACCTATCACAAGCTTCCAGTGGTTTGGGCAACGCTGCAGACGATTCAGGCTTCACCCACTCTTTCCCTCCCTCTCTCTCTTTGTAGGGGCCGGCTTATTTTCCTCTGCATTTTTTGGCTGATTCAAAACTGCGACATTCATTTTCTCCGTTCATCACAGTTGCTGGTGGCTCTGATTTTCCATTGAATGCTTGCCAGGAGGTAGTACGACTGTTGATGCTGATGGCTGGTAGTTGCGGTGATAGTGGGGCCGGCAGGACTCACTGGACACGCATCGTGTGACGTGAAGGCTGCGTGCAGGCCGTTTGAACAAACGCAGATAGAAGGGGGACCGATGACTCAGCCGCAGCAGAGAGGCGCTCCTACAGCAGAGTGGTTTGCTGGACACCATCCGACTCTGCGCTGGATCCGGACACGTCGTCGAGGGGAAAGTAAAAGACTTTACATCACTTTAACCAGGGAATCTTCTCAGCTCACAAAAACGGGAAAATAATCTTGGGCACCATTTCAAGTTGTGAAACACTGCTCTCGATGTGACAAAAAAAAAAAAAATCTTTGCCATCGGAAAAGGTGAAAGCTCTTGAGTTGGCAAGCCATTTGACTTCAGGAGGATATTATTCTCAAAAAGCAAAAAATCCACAAGGAATATAGAAATGCTTAAAAAAAAAAATCTTTCTTCTCAAGGCACACTGACTGCTTTCATTAATATGAAAATAGATAAATATTTCAATATGAAAATACTCAATATATACAATATTCTCTTGGCTAAGTCCTTGAGGGGTTTTCTCCCAATTCTGCAAAATATTATGCTGATGTCCATGGAACGCTTTCCAACTCCCATGGATTTGGTTGGGATTTCCAGATGTCATGCCTGCATGTACGACAACTCTCCTTGGTGATCTTCAGGGCAGCTGGAATGTGCAACGGCAGGGAACGCTCCGGCAGATAGAGAAGAAACGGGCACAGCCTTCCTCAAGCCATACTAACCTTAACAGACGAGGAGTGGGACGGAGAAGAGTGACTGTCGAGCTTTCGTCTTTTGTGATCTGTGAAGACAAGAAGAGAGACCTTTGTGTTTAATTGAGCTGCACGTTCAACCTTCAAGAAAAGCTTCCCTGTATCCATTCATGACTGACAGACATGTTGCAAGGGGCGAGAAAATTCCTATTCCAAATTTCTCTTTAACATCTTAGTTACATCCGTGTGATTTAATATCGTAAAACAGGAAAACAACCAAGTCAGAGGGGGGTGAATACTAATAGACAGTGTATGTGGTCTGACAGTGCAGTCGAAATGTTTCCATACTTTTTATGAGCTGTGTGGAGAACACAGCAGTATAAAGAGACAGACAACCAGAAAGGCTCATTACCCCTCTCAGATTCGGCTGACTCTGATCTGGGAACTGGTGACTTGAGGGACCCAGCCACAGCGCTCCTGTCTCCTTTCTCCTTGCTCTTGGACTCCTTGATGGCGTCGCGCTCCCTGGACAGCTCCACGGGCTCCCCGTTGCCGGCTTTGGCCTTGTCGTCTTTGCTGCTCTTCTCCTCGGCCTTCACTTTCTCCCTGTCTGCCTTGGGGGTCTTCTCCTTACCCTCACGTGCCGCCCGCTCCTCCTTCCCCGCTCTCTCGTCTCTCTGCTTCTCCCGACGATTCTCCGCCTTTGTCTCAGGAGTGCTGCCTGGTGTCTTTTCTTTTTTTTCTTTTTTCTCCTTTCCGCTCTTCTCTTTGTCGTCCCGTTCTTTAGCGGCTTTGGTGCTGCAAGGGGATGAATGTTTCCTTTACATTTTTTCATTTATTCAAAAATTTTATATACAAAATTCTGCTCATACTAAAGCAATATTTATATTCCTTATGAGCATTGTATATCACAAAATTTACAGGCAAAACCAACTAGATGTATAAAGAAACATGATATCAGTACTCAGGTGTTGATGCTTTTTAGCTGCGACCAGCAGCTCTATAGCTAGCTCTGTCAGTCAGCCCACAAACATTTTCCCACCCTTTGGCAGCCACAGATTTAGCACTAAGATGCTGAAATTTTGTGTTTGTTCTTTCCAATTGGCTCAAAGGGGGCATGGCAATGGGAATGGCTTTGCAGAAAGACACACACACCATTTTGCCACGTCCCCTTTAATAACTCATGAACTAGTTGTCGTCGACAGTTGAGGGAGGCATCACTGGACCAGGCAGAGTTCCTTTTTCACTGGTGACGGTTTGCCCCCTTTAATAACATTAACATTTTCTAGTACACGCTTGTGAGGTTGTGTGTGAGAGAGAGAATGCATGAACGCCTGGATGCATTGGCGTACGTGGTCTAAGCTATCGCAAATCTGCGCTTGTTCAAAGCTTTGTTTGAGATAACTTGGTGTCATAGCAGCTCTCAAGATGCCTACCTGTTGAGAGCACCGTTCCCGTTGCTGGTGGTCACTTTGGCCGCTGCACTGCTGGCTTTGTTCACTGGCTTTGTGGTCACCTGAGATTTATCTTTCCCCCGATCTGCATAAAAATAAGCCAAAAATAAGAACTGTATGAGCACAGGATTTATTAATGCCACTGACATGCATATTAGGATCTGTAGCACCTATTAGGTGTAAAATCAACAGCAACATATATATATGCTGTAGCAAATTGTATACAGAGCTGTATACAAGAATCACGATATTTAGCTTTTATGGCAGTTAATCTATTATTTATATTTTGGTTGCTCCGATTCTCTGAAACCAAACTTTCAGGGGGAAAATAATAAAAAGATAAACAACAACAACAACAAAAAGCATTTTAATATTTATCAGATGTAATGAAACATCAAGTCTGAAACCGAAGGATTCAGCAGTGGCAATGGCGAAGATCTAAGTTAAATCTGGTAGAATACCATAATGTACCTGGTTCCTTACTTTTGAACTAATAAAATTGTCAAGTATTGCATTCGAAACAGCCTTGCCATGTTGGTAAATCACTCACCGCCATCCTCTGATGCCCCCTCCTCTGTCTTGCTTGTGCTGCCAGCAGGCTTGCCTGTGCTGCCGGGGCCGTTCTGTTGATTGGCAGGGGTGGCACTGCGTGCTGGCTGGTCCTTGTGGTGAAACTCATTCTCAGGGACCATGTGCACCTTCTGGCTTTTCAACCGACCTGAATAACTGTAAGATGCATAAAGGGTTTGCAAAGGCAGAAAAAAAACCCTCAAAAGAACTTTTGAGTGTCACACGGTATAAAAAATATAAAACTTTCAGACGGCAACAGGTAACTGAGCTCAGCCTACCATGTCCACTCTAGAGCAAAAAATATAATGCACTGGCCATCTTGCTAATTGTTACAATCTTCAACAGCCTGTCTAACCATCGCTTTCCATAACAAGGCTCAAACATCTGGGTTACAGTCACCACTTGCCACTCAAAAGGTGTCTCAACAGATATTAAAATAAAGCATCTATAAATTCAACAAATTAGATAATGCTTTCTCTAGGACCCATCTTCCCAATTTATTACCACATTTCACATAATGTATGTTAACTGTATGCTCCACAGAGAGCTGAACAGCACACAATGCTGTGTTACCCCATTGCTAAGGCATAGAGGTCTGGCCTCTTGTCCTTCTCCTCGAGGCAGATCTTGTGGACACGGCACTCCAGTGCTTGGCCCAGGTTCAGGACCTTGGGGTAACAGGGCAGGATCTTGGTAAGCACGATGAGGATATTTCGGATGTGGGTGTAATCTCCGGTCTCCAGGCAGTGAACTGAAGCCTGGATGGAGCATAGAAAGAGGGACAGGGTCATAGACAAATACACACCTTCCATGGAGCTCTGACTGCCATTATCTAGACGAGAAGAAAAATGAAGATAAAGAAACTCACTTTAGTCAACATGTAGTGCCATTTGTGCACCACGTGCCTGAAGTTCTCGTAATCTAGCTGATCTGCTTTGTTCCCTCCATCGAAGCCTGTGGCTCTGAAGATGGTCAGGAAGCCAGGGTAATTGACGCACTCCTATGACCATACAATAAGAAGAGACATTCATTCCTGGCTCATCTTACATCAGAAAATTCTACAAATAAATTGAAATGACAGGTGTGGAGAACAGGTAGAACTGGACACCTTCTCATAGATTGCGCGGTCGCTGTGCCAACGGGTCACCGTCTCCAGCATGCAGCAGAGGAAGCGTCCGTAGCGGTGAGACTCGTTCTCCGTACAGCTGGCCACAGTGTAAATGATAGCAGAGAACACCTGCAGAGTGACACAATGTGTAACAACCTATAATGTTAAAAAATCGAGTTGCACAAGTACAAAGTCTGCATACATTTTGCTGGATAGTGTCAAAGGTTTGAAGCTAAATATCTCAGAGCTGCACTTAATTGTGGTCTGTCTGAGTGAATTTTACAAAAATGGCCTTAACAGGCCAGCACTTACTAAACATCCCTTTCAAGCTTTAATTTATTGGTGCACTTGAGTGGTCGTTGAACCACCCTGTGGAGTTTTGACACTTACATTTGTTATTTAGTGTTACTTTAATGGATATTTCTACTACCTCTCTTCTGGTGACTGTGCCAAATTAGAGCCTTCATTAAATCACATTATTAATGTTTATTTTTTTCTCTTCTAAAGCACTTTGTAGCTTTAAGAAGACTGCTGTAAAATGTAGTTTAATTAACCATCATCATCATAAGTGTATACGAGTCTCTGTATGTATGTATAAAAAGTGTCTTACCCTGTCATAGCACAGGAGGGTACAGAAGTTGGGGGTCTTCTGCTGGTGGACCAGCTCGACAAAGCGGGCACAGTACACAGCGTCGATGGAAGAGAAGATGCAGCGAGGAAACAGACAGAGCTGCAGGAACTTTGTTATGGTCTCGTTCTTTGTGGATTCTGTCAGAAAGTATTTAAAGTTGTATTAGTCACAGACAGATAGAGAGTAAAATTAGATTTACCTCAAATATTGATGCTTTTGATGATGGCAATGACTTGATCAGATTTGTCTTGATGTCCACCTTTACTACATTAACAAACATATTGTTTCTGAAATTCTCTTTGCTTGTAAAATGCATGAACACTGTGTCACTAACCCATATTTTTGCATTGTTATAAATCTTGGCCATCTGTTATATAGTTCTGAAAGCTTCCATGAATGTAGTTTTAGTTTTTAAAGATCAATCAAACTCAAAAGGATGCACTGTTTTCTTCTCTCAAAAGAGAAGTCACAGGGTTGAGGAAGACCGTACATATGCAGAGTAAGATGCATCAATACTGTCACTGGCATGAACATAAGGACACTTACTGGCTAACAACCAGTTGTCTTTCTCCAGTTTGAGACGGTGTAGAACCCTTTGGACGTGCTCCAGCTGCTTCTTCTCCTCCTCCTGCAGTTTTTCCTGCAGGGCAGTGCAGCGTTCCTTCTCCTTCTTTTTCTTATTCAAGGGCTACAAAGGAAGGAAACCACGAGAGTATTCACACCATAAATACACACTGACAGTGGTCTATAATTGTGCTCTTTCACATTATCTGTTCTACAATCACAGAGTCTTGCCCTCCCTTGCATTAGCTGCTTATTGTGAACTAAATGTATAGGGATTCTACTGCGTCAATGGTCATGAGTGGTGTTTTAGTGTGGGCTGTGGACCAACTACTCACTATCTCCGGGTTCTCCTCGATGGCCTTGATCTGGGCCTTGAGCTTGTTGACCTCACGCTCGTAGGCCGGATGAGGAACAGCCAGGTCATACATTGTGAGGGACCAGAAGGTGGCGTAGAACTGAGGGCGGAGGTCGTCCCAGACCCTGGCCGGATGGAGGGACATCACAGCCTCATGCACCGGTGTCATCACCTGTTCACAGGCTGCCACGTACTTGTGTACCTTCTGCTGCTGCCGGTTGCCTTTCTCTGCCTTCTTCAGCTCATCGTACTTAGACTGTGAGTAGAGAACATAACGTAAGGGCACCACTTTCTCCAAATCAAACAAAGACCACAGTGTCTTGATTTGAAATAGTTTGCGATAAAATACATTTATACACATAGCACAAAATGATTATATAAAGTGACAAAATGCAGTTATAGATACAGTTAAGTGCTGACCTAATAACCTACATCATTTTCTATACTTTTCACACTTCACAAACTTACAAAAAAGGTATCAATAACCACATAATCCCCCCACTTCATTCATCAGGCCTTGAGTACAGGCAGCTTTAACACAATTTCAAACATTTTTTTATTTTTTGTTCCAATGATAAGGATCCGCCTTAATCACACAGTTCCCCCCAAACTCCAAAATACATATTTCCATGACCTTGTTGTAAGCAGTTTCATGTAGGAACTATCTGTAGAAAGAAAATAGTTCCGACATTAACGTGCTGCTCACAACAAATCTGTGGATTATCTTGATTTCTGAAAAGAGACATTGCTGTTGAGTTTTTAAAATGTATTTTTTAGCACTTTGAGCACCACAAGGCAAGTGCCATATAGTTCCATTATATAAAAAAAATGCAGACATCTCTACAGGAGATAGCTCCAAAACCTGGCAAATTACACCCAAACAGCCTAGATGGATAAAAAGCAGTACAGGTAAGAGGAAGAATATGTACTTTTGATTTTAGGGTGAACTGTCCCTTTAAGGCAGTTGAAAGGCAGTCTGTTGAAGAAAAACTTCTGCACCATGCTCCACTTTAGGTTAAGTCAAAAGTCAAAATTTAGCCAAGTCAACTGACACGAGCTTGAATTCTCAAAACGTGGAAGAAGAGGGAAAAGGCAGAATGGTGTAAACATTTTACACACAAGTCTACAATAAAAATCTGACTTCGAGAGTATCACCTGGCCAAAGTGTATGCCTGATCATTGTCTAGAACCTCACTCAATAACAGAAACGTGATGTGATGCACACTGAAGCTCTGACAGAGTAGTCCACTCACCAAAATCTGATGGGCATACATTGGCCGAGACAGGAAGAAGGCAGCATCATGTGGAGTGTGGAACTGGTTACAAAGGATGTCAATGGAGGGAACCCGCTTGATGTAGTCCTCTGTGCTTAGGTTTGAGGCCAGAAAGCCACCAAACTGCACCAAAGTGTCATGACACTGCAGGAATACAAATAATTGTGTCAGAAAAGAAAAAGAGAAAAAATACAGGTACTGTTTAAGATGTATATTGTTAGGAGGTGTGAAGAATGTTTGCAGGTATAGTTTATTTTACTGCTAATTGATTTGATTAATGTATTAATACCTGGTCATAGAGGTGTCCAACAAGTTTGAGGTGTTTCTCTCCACCTTCTAAGAAAACCACACCATTTCGTTGCTGGGCCATGAGCAGACACAGTGGCAAGGCCAATTCGTGGTCCAGTAGCACATCCTTAAGACGTTGCGATGACTTCTTAGTGTTCCTTATCTGGCCAAAGTAGCCACCCTGTTGACAAAGTCACATCCATAATGACAATGACGTGAGCTCAGGTGCAGCACACTACTCCAGGTGTCATACAGATCTTACTCAAGAGACTCAGGGAATGGTAACTGTTCTTAAGTCTATATACCTCAGCTTTGAGCTGCTCCCCTCCAGTCATGGCCTCTAACTGCTCTGAGGTCATCTCATCTGTGATCTCAATGCCAGCCATTTTCTGCACCACCTCTTTCAGGATCAACAGGTCAAAACTGCAGGGAGAGGAGGGACGTATAAATCAAAGCAGACACATTTAAGATTAAGTGTAGAATGTGACGTCAACATCTCCTTAAGATAATTGTAGGACATTATATTGTCAATGTGGTTTAGCAGGTTACTGGATTTGTCATTTGGAGCTACTTACCTCTTCCCTGCTTTTAGCTGGTTGGTGACATACTGAAGAAGGCCTGCCAACTCAATTGGGTACTTTCTGAACACGGCTCCACACAGACTTGCCAGGCCTTGGTTGACAAGAGGAACAGGCATGTTAGATATTCATTAAAACATCAGTTTCTCTCCTTTTGCCATGCAAATGAATGATGTGACTGCTGTACAGTAAGAGGCCAGTTAACGGTGAAGCCACATACTCTGAAGCCATGAAGAAATGGTGGTGTCGTCATGCTTCATCTTCTCCTTCTCGGGATTGGCCAGAGCCTCAATGATGCAATCTGAAGACGGAGTTAAGCGGAACAACACTGAAAACACCAAAGAAGCCCCCTTTACACTTATACCTCACTCCCTCCAACAACACATCTGTTGTTGCGGACTGAATAAAGTGGGAACAGTGTAGGATACAGGCCAAGACATCATAGTTGAGGGATGTGAGGTATTTCAAGGAGTCCACCACTGGAACAATGAGGTTGTCGTACCATTGGATCTGAGACAGCATCTGATATACAACAGGACAGAGGGGGGGGATAAAACATCACCAACTATGGAGGATATACATTATACCTGATAGCACCACTTTACCTCCACTGAGTGGCCAAACAAATATGCTTAAAAAGGTGGGGTATGCCATTCTGGAGAAATCCAATACCATGACAAACAGCACGATACAGAGCGAACAATGACACAACAAGTAATGTAACGAACATTAGCTAGGTTGTGGGTTAACAAACTGTACCTACAGTTGCTGCTGCGAAACTAAAGGCCAGAGAGGACGAGATGTTTCCCAGAGCAGCACAGCAGCTCCAAACAGCGATACTCACAACTCTCCTGCTGCTATAGCGAACGTCACAACAACAGCTTATCTTGGCAAACTAGAAACTAAGCTGAATTTCCATGGGCAGGTCATTTAACCTGATACAAATCATGGCTGGAATAGTGTTGTGTGATTCAGTCTGAACCACTTTGTTTATTTCCCCATTTATAGAGCCAGGGCTGTGTACAAACATTGTTTTTTTTTTTTTTTTGAGCGCACACAGAACAGACAGCTAGCCAACCGTGAGGAGATATTCACTGAATTTGACAAAAAGACGTGTATTGGATTAGAATTGTATACCCCACCTTTAAGTCATCCTTATGGTATATGTGCTTTAACACTTCAATATCCACAGATCAGGGGAGTGAACTCAATTAGAAAAGGGAGTGTGTTTCAAAATACATGAAAATCTCATGCTTAAGCATACGGGCGTATGGATATATTATAGCACAATACTTGAAATGTAGCTGAAAATGTTTCAACTGTTTATTCACATTTAATGCCAAAGAAGGAAGAATGTTAATATTCTGTTAAAATGATTGGAAATGCAAAAGACCCAGTATTGCGTATCATAGCACAGTGTACCAACCAAGTGATTATTTTCTCAGTGCAGTTGGAACACAGTCCCAATTTAGTGAGTTTTTACAAAGTGGCTTTTACTTGATTCATGAATGCATGACTTGTAAGCACTTCGCAAAGCAGACATTATTGCAAGGGCCAGAAAAATGTAACTGGTATGAGCAAGGTGCTTCTTACTGTTGAACATTGTTTATTTTCTCCTGCAAAACCCTGGAATTCATTTTCTTTGGTGACATCATTCAAAATGACACTAAAGTTAAATAAAATAAATCACACTTACATAATCAAAGAGGATGGTGGGATTACTATGGCTCAGCTTGCCAATCTGCCTTCCAGATTGTTTCACATTCTCTTTGGTCAACCGCCTAGGGAGGGGAAAAGAGGCACAAGACAGGAAACAGCAGATTAAAAACACAAGGCGACAAGGACTCAGCCTTAGAACATGGGGAATGTGCTCTACCAGCTGAGCTACCAGGGAGACCCATAGACTATCACTTTTGTAAGCTTCAGAGCAATTGGAAAATGCTCTTATGGTTCACAGCTTAAGATGAAAGCAGTCATCATCAGTAGTCAAGTCATCGATTTTCTTCAATAGCAGAACAGTGTTAGAATAATTACTTGACCAGCACAAAACACCATATTCCAAGTCCCATTTTAAATTCTTATGCTGTCTGTGCTAGAGCGTCCGTTCAATACAGCTTAACTTGAGATGGCTGGTGAAAAAAACAACACTAACACATCTCTGCATGTTTTTACTATCCTATCTAGTCTATTCTACTGAGTGACGTTTTATCAAATATTATAAGATTTGCAACTTCATACACATACACCTCATTGAGGTTATTTGCTTTGGCATTTTTAAGTCAAGTCAAAATAAATGACCGTAATACCAGATATTAGCAGCTAAACAGTCCAAGACATTTTATGGAATTTGTTCCTGAGTATTACTGTGAGCAGGGTGAGCAAATTAAGTGGGTGCTTCTGTTAAGGAGAAGCAGTAGGACAGAAAAAAACAAACAGATGGCCTTGATGTTCTGATTGAACAGAACTTCTGCTGATAGTGTGGTGTGTTCAAAGTTGAATTTATTGTCAAAAGTATTTCACTATCTGAAGCTCTACGCGCTCTGAAGTGACTTACCAGAGACGACGGTAAAGTTATGTGTGATGCAGGGAAAACAGAGCTGTATGTTTCCATACTGACAAACTACATATACTCGACTTGAATGAATGGGAAGGGCTTCCTATTCATTGAAGGTTTACTTGATCTTTTTTAAGTAATGCAACAGTCTGCAGAACAGAACAGGAATTAATTAGCTGGGAAAAAAGAATATCTACACATTTTATATAACTACATACACAATGGGAAGCACGCAGACTACAAGGACACAAGTACTGACTTTGAGTTGGGATTGGAGATGCAGCAAAAGTCAACCAAAAGGTACAGAAATAGTAGTGGCACAGTAGTGGTACAATGGGTTCTGCAAAGTGCCTTACTTCATAATGTATTTGGCTCTTTCCACAGTCTGAGCTTTGACTTTAACCAACAGTGGATGGCTGGAATAGGTCTCATTTTTCCACTGTCCATATAACCGGTACCTGAGGAAGCACAGACAGAGGAAGCACAGTTAAACTGTAGGTTTAGCTACGCAGCACTCAAACATTGGCAGGATTGGCAGAATGGGACATAAAAAGGCAACAAGAATGTACAACAAAACATTTTCACAGGAAGGTTTATAGAAACAGTTTTAACATAAACAAAACATGTCTCCTTGCTAAGCTTGTATTTCAAAACTGCATTATGTTAAACTGCCATTATGTGTGTGATTATTTGCCAAAAAAAACAGCAAGGTTAATTTCTACCTCATTTGCATTCAGCCATCAGTTTAATAAAAAACAATCGACTAATTTGCTGTGAGTCACATTTGGAGCAAGAAATGTCAAGAAATGTTTAAAAATCCATGAAGATGCATCAACAAATTCAGTACAAAGAGTAAGCCACTGTAAAATACACAGACACAGCAGAACATAAATGATCTGTGCTACTTGTCCATGTTCAGTTCGTATCAAATCCTTGATCTGACAGTGTTGACACAGTTTGGTTTACAAGACAGTGAAATCATTTACAAAGTGCGACCATGTTCTTATTAACTACGACAAACTGAGAGACAACTAAAGTAAATCAAATCCTTTGGGAGTCCAGAGTGTCATTGCTCCTCAGCGGAGTGACAAAATATTCAAACAAAGGCTCTAAAAATAAAACTCTTCCATTATTCATTATTCGAAAAAAGATGGTTTGCTAAATACTGAAAAAATGCATTTTAGTTTTTTGAATGTTTGTTGGAGTCTCTGTGATGCTCTGATGAAATGCCTTGTGATGACACAGCCAACCAATTTCCCCACAGAGACAAATAAAAGTATATCTATCTAAACTTGGGTTAACAATACGCTAGTAAATACTATACTGGAGCATTGCCTGAGGGTTTACTATCTGACAACTCAATTAAACAGTGTCACATGTATTGTGTGTGTGTGTGTGTGTGTGTGGTGTCTCACCTGTGCTGGTAGGGAAAGAGCTTGAAGAGACCCCACAGTTCCTCAGACATGCAAGCATTACACTCCATCAGAGAGAGAGAAGGGAGTAGCACCTGGTCTGCAATGCTCAAGAAACAACTCAATAGTGTTTCCTGCAATGAACATACAATCAACATGAATATGGTCCTCACAGTAACATATACTACAGAGATACGGTCAGATCCATTAAAGAAAAACAACAGTGTTTTGACTCAAGTAATCTACAGTGCAGTCCTATAGTCACTTAGAAAGTTTTTTATACTAACCATTTTGTCTTTGACATCAGGTCTGCCATCATTTTGGTACTGAGAAGCAAAGGACACCAAATACTATTCAAAACAAGATTTAAGTTGTAGTGGAGATTTAATAATGTAATCGTTATTTTGTACCTCTTTCATGAAGGCCTTGCCCAGACGCACAATCTTAGCGAGGAGGATAGGGTCATGGGAAAGGTGAGGGCCCAGGTAGCCGAGCATGCTGAATGTGTCCCTGCGTAGGTCCTCGAAGTTCTCTGCAGGCCGAGGGGCCCGCTTGTTCCGCAATGGATGCATTACACATCCCTTCGCCCCTTTTGGGAGGCCAGCCCTGTGAGGAACAGACCAGTGTGTCAGAGCCTGCCTTTAATTTTATTTATTTTTCAGTTTTGGCATGAAATGTTAGAATTGAGAGGAATTAAAATACTCAGCTCAAGCGGTGGAATAACAGCTACACATGCATGCTTTCAGGTCGGACTAGACATAGTTTGCAGTGAAACATGGAAAAATTCGCACCTTCTGTAAAGAGGCTCCACCGTCAGGTGCACAAGCTGGCAGAGTGCCAATGCAATGGCCTTGTGAGAAGTAGCATAGAAGGAAGGCATCTGGTCCATAATACTCTGGGCGTGGTGCCAGTCTCCAATTCTAAGTAGAGCTTCCAGCAGACCAAGCTTCTGGTTATCAGGTGGCTTTGGGCACAGAAAAGAGCAGCAACTGAGTATCTGTGTTTTATTAAATACGACAAAGTTCAGTAACCCTCAGTTAGAGCAGAGCAGTGGCAAAAACTGAGCACAGCTACTGTCTCACTCCACTCCTTCAGAACAGGCTTATAGTTAAAAATGCTTCAATACCTTCTCATTCTTCTCCTCCTCCTTTTCTTTCTCCTTTTCTTTGTCTTCACTTTTCTCTGAGGGCAGCACAACCATTACCAGTTTGCGAGCAATCTGCTTGGCCTCTGAGATATCTCGTTTGTGTTCCTCTACGATGGTGGCATCTAGTGGCATAAGCTGGAATGACAGAGGCAACAAAAGAACTGAGTTTTCAGTGAGGGGACACATTTTATTAGAGAGGCTTCACACTTGATGTAGGTGAAATAACACTAAATTGTGTATTTGACACAAAGGTCGGATATTATAAAAAAAATGAATATATTTGTCATATAAATCATCCTGTAGAGGATGATGAACAGCTTCTAGATTTGAAAAACTCATATTCCCAATCTCTGATTGACACGTTAATTGAATGGTGAGCTCTATTAACTAATGTGACAACTGGACTCGAGCTGTTCTTTTCCCTTACATGTACGTAGAGATCTTCCAGCTCTATCAGGTTATGGTGAAGCAGAGCAGCAGCAATGTGGTAAAGTGACTTGGGGGTTTCCTCATTGGGCTCCTAAAGAAAGACAAGAAAGAAAATAAATAAATACATTATCACTGAAATCAAATATAAGAAATATGGTTCATGCTATAATCTTGGGGTTATAGTTTGGGATTCTTTGGACAGATCTCTGTCATATAAGATATCTCAAAACAATAAAAAATTACTAGGAAGCATTTTGAAATACACAAGCAGGCTATGGCGTGCGTATATTTAGCTTTGGACTTCCCTGCTTATTGGACACATTCTAGCTTTAATTACCCATTCTTTATATTCTCACCTGGTAGAATTTGAACTTAAAGCCCAGGATGTGGCAAAGGGTGAGTGGCTCACACATGTAGGACTTGATGAGAGACAGGAAGAACTCATCTTGGTCGGATCGACTCTCATACACCTCCAGGATTATGTCCAAAACACGATTAGGGTCTAAATTGAAACATCCTGCAGGCAGAAGACAAGGGAGAACTAAGCAGGCAACTGGTAGCAGACACTAGTTAGTCAGTAGACAGTATTTATAGAACACAAGGATAACACCTTTTCAGAAAGAGTCACAAGGGTCTTCAAAAAGAAAATGTAATTGTTAATTTGAGAACAGAATTTACAATATCTCTATTTATAGGAGAGATAAATAGATAATGAAAAACTCGTCCACACAAGTCAGTCTTCATTTAACGTCAACAGGTTGTTCCAAAGTCTCAGTGCTAGTGAGGCCAAAGTCCTGAAAACTCTTGCCCATCTAAACAATATTCCATGCATGTTCAATAAGATTGTAGATGTAGGATAAGACATAGTAGCACCTCGTTCAATGCAGAAACCCTGAATAAGACTTGTTTGGTACCTATGAGGGACTTGATGCTCTCCAGGATAAGATGGCTGGTGATGTTGCCGGAGAGGTCTTGGCCAAGCTCAGTGATAAGTTTGGCATAGCCCTCGTTCTCCTCCCTTAGCAAGTTAAACTTCTGTTGCTTGTAACTGAGAAGAAATAAAAGATTACACATATATTGGATATACATTGTGAAGCATAATGAGTATTCCCAGTACACTGAAATGCACCTCTTCTAGTTATGTATGTTTACATCTATACTTACAAAAGCTTAGTCTTGATTTTTACAATCTTCTGATTGAACTGATGTGCTTGTTTTATAAGTCCAAGAGATTCAAGGGTTTCTGGATCCAGTCTCTCTTTCAGAATGACCTCTGGAACAAAAAACTTAAATAAAAACAATTAACTAGTTAATTAATGAATCTGTTTTAGTAATATATTATAGACATGAGTATCAAAATCAGTAATGCATCTATGACAGTGGTATAAAGTTAATATAAGCAACTACACTGTCTCACATTCAGCACGATGAACATTTTTTAATATCAATTAAGTGAAACGCTAAGTCGTACTCAAGCTCTCGTATTTTGTTGATGAAGCGGATGCAAGAATTGTTTTTTTTTTGTCAGTTATATAAAATAATTTGATGTTAATGCAGAAACAATATTCCTACCAAACACGCTCCCACCAGTTGAATGTAGTGGTCACGTTTGTTTTTTTCTTCCAGTGCACCAGTCTCTAAATCTGTGGAAAAAACACATTATAAGAGTAAAGAAAGTCTGATAACCACTAAAAGCTAGTATATTATATACTATATTTACTTTTCTTACTAATGCAGTACTTCGGATACAATATCTTAATGTTTAAAAAAACAAAACAAATGTACCTAGTATACTGAACACATCTGCTAAAATTGATGGCATGTCATCCCGGAGTTCCTGAAAGCAAAACAAAAGTTAACTGAAAATATTCACGCTGGAAAAAAAATATTGCTGACACAATGTTGTGTCCAAGTCAGTATCATATCAAGCTCTGTTTGTTTACCAAACTCACAAAAATACATGGATTTAAATTCTACGCCACTGTCTTTTAACATTTGAAAAACAAATAAATGCCATATAGCTTTGCATACAATGGTCAGTCTGGGTGAACAATAAGTACTGAACTTTCTGTGCTGACACGTAGCATGATGGAATGAAAACGGGTAATAAAACAAAGAATAAAAGGTTGTCTCTTTTTAAATATATATACATATATATATATATATATATATATATACAGCGCAGCCCGATCTTTTCACTCAATATTGATGGCTCCATCGTCAGTCCCTCCACCCAGGTACGCAACCTTGGAATCATCCTTGACCCCACGTCAACCAGGTCACAAAAACTGCCTTCTTCCACCTCAAGGACATTGCCCGTCTCCGGGCCTCCTTGTCCTTTGCCGCTACAGAAACACTTACCCAGGTCTTCATTACTTTCAGACTTGATTACTGCAACAGCATCCTCTACGGTTCATCTAACAAAATCCTCAATTAACTTCAATACCTCCAGAACTCCGCTGCCAACCTACACCTCCACCCGTTGCCGAGATCACATCCGCCCTGTCCCTCAAAACCTCCACTGGCTCCCGTTTAAATACATGATTCATTTTAAATTACAACTCACCACCTACAAAGCCATAAATAACCTTGCCCCTCCCTACCTCTCCGACCCCCTTCCCGATCACAGCCCTACCACCCATTGCCTCAGGTCCGTGGACGCAACCACACCACAAACCACTCGGACCAAGCTCCGGACCTGGGGTGACAGGGCCTTTTCAGCTGCCCCACTCTCCCTCTGGAAAGCCCTCCCTGCCATCATTCAAACAGGCCCTCAAAAGCCACCTTTTCAAGCTTGCATTCCCCAGTTAACCACCTCTCCTTCTCTCTCCTTTCCTCCTTACAATTCCATTTTTAACTAGTTATTGCTTTTATAAATTAACTTACCTCCACATCTCCATTCCTTCCGTCTACTTACCCCCCTACATTTTATGATTCCTTATTAAATAATTTACATTTCTAAAAAGTAAGTAAACTTTTTTATATATTAAATTACTTTACCCTGTGTGTTCACTCTGTAAAGCAGCTTTAAGTGCCTAGAAAAGTGCTATACAAGTTTAATATATTATTATTTCATTTTAACTCTTAAGTAAAAATTCTTTAAAAAGCATTTGTACCATCATGTCCCCAAGGACGCTGGCGACGAGTTCCAACTTCAGGTTCCCCTGTACAACTTGCCAGCAGAGCTCGTATAAGGCGGCCTGTATATCTGGAGGGGTAAACAGACCAGACACAAGGCACAGTTCATCTTAAACTGAATTGATAGAACTGACATGAAAATACTCTTCAATATTAAAAGTAAAAACAAGTAACAAAGACAAAAACTGACCTAAATTGGGTATTAATATAAAAACACAAAAATTGACTGCATTAAGTATTCACCCACTTCAAGAAAGTATTTAGTAGAGGCACCATTAGCATCAAATTAAGCCTAGAATGTAAGTGGCTATGTCTGTGTCACCTTTGCCCAATTAGATGCTGCCATTTTTCTCAATTCCTTTTTGCAAGTCTAGCCACAAATTCTGAATTACACTGAGGCGCGGTACTTTATCAGACATTCAGTAGGAAACAGAGGTGCATCGCTAGGGATGGAAACACAAATAGATAAATGGATAATTATAACTAATGTAATACTACTTACCTTCCATGCATGTCTGTGTTATGACAACTTAGTCAAAACATTTCAGTTTGCATTCACACTTAAATGAAATTCACTGTTGTGCAACAACAAAGTCACAGTGACATTCAGCAAATAATTTTACTGAAGCAAAGACACTGGTGTGACTGGGCAAGTTACAGCTTGACTGAAAGCTGTCATATTATGAAAAAGCTATCTGCCGTATGGCAGTATTTTGAGAAGTTGAAGAATGAAAAATGGGTTTGTGAACAGTGTAAAAGGAAACTAAAATTTCCACAGAGCCAAGTAGCCAGGTCTTTTGGTGCCATTTAACACTGCAATTAATAATTATTTTATTGTTTAAAACAGGAGATGTTTGGCACAAACAAAAACAGCCTTATATGTATAATGTCGACGGACAAACAAAAGATGTGTTTAACAGAGCTGAAATCATTCAAAACTTACCTCTAATCTCACTTCCATGATCTGTTTTCTCTGTAAGTTCTTTGCAGAGTTGTACGCTATGAAGTAAAGAGACAAAATTCTGGTCAGTAATTCTGCATTCCAGACAATGTCGGAAAGCTGAATTTCTCAGCTGAAATTTCCAACTTCTGACCTCAAAGCGTTCCAGGTGCACGACGTCAAAAGTAAACAAAAACCATGGCTGGCCGTGACAAACTGGTATTTCTTTGGCAAGCGTACACACAATTTTGAACTCTCAGCAGTGCAGCCTCCTTGAATATATAAACAAAACGGGGGAGGAAACGACGACGCATGAACAAACACCAATGTAGGTCTACATAGCCTATTATTTTAATGGCAATTTTATACTCAGAAATGTATCTTAATATTCTGTTCACTAGCCTAACACAATACTGTAGTCTACAAATAGGCTACACCCTACCCTCACACCCTACCCCCTTTCCCCTATTCATTGAAATGTAGCCTAATGTGTGCTGCCAGTGTTGGGTGATGTCAGACAACAGCTTCTTCATGAAGTCGGGGTACATTTTGTTCAAGTTCACAAGTAGGAACTCTGACTTTGAGCGGCGTTCCTTTGTACTCTTTCTAGTAGGTTGGACATTTTTGAGTTCTGAGTTGTCCAGAACGCAGCATTAGGCTAGGCAAACATGACAATCCATCACCTGCCTATTTTTAATATATCTACAGTCTCTCTTTATACAGCTTATTAAATTAATTCCCACCCATGAAAAACAATGCAAACATAGTGGCTCCACTGGTTACAATTACCTCCACACCAATATTCTTGTAACATCTGGATTACTTATGCATTCAACACTACGTCAAGACCATACCCCATCTACAATATTCCAGATGAAATGAGAAATTTGGATAAGAAATGGTGGCTATTCCAAAACTTCAAGGAAACTTTTCCCCAATCGGGATGTGTCCCAGCTGACAGCACCAAAGACCTAAACTCAGGGCTGTCCTCATTGATAGCTCAATTGGCCTCAAAGAACTAGAGCTGACAAAGCCAGACTGAGCAGGCACTTTGTGTCACCTCAATGTCTTCCTTTACAACTTACAATTGAAAACACCACAATATACTAGCAGACTACCTCTTCCACCGATTCAACGTGCTCAATCAGCTTAATGGTTGGCTAAGAGGACTGACTAGTGATAAATGATAGACGCGCTGCGAGAACCATGGTACATGGTCAGTCAGAGATGCTCAATGGCACCAAACTGACAGCGGTGTGTCAGAGCTGAACATTTTCACTACGTCAAGCGAAAAGGTACGGTACTAAATCAATTATACCCTGGCCTCTCGGACTCTGGTTCATTCCAATGTTTCATTGGCATTAATGTTAGACGCTTGTGAAGAAAATACTTTATTTGACCTGAAAAACAGTGGTTATGTAATAACAATGTGACACTTTGATTATGAGCACATGGAAATAGCCCTTTCACTTGCTGCCCACCACAGAGATGTCACTGCACAGGATGGAAATGACAGGGAGTCTGTAGGGCTTGATGACATGGGACTTTTAAGATAGACCCTCAGACAGGGGGATTTATCACTGTGCTGCCCAAACAAACATGCACTATAATTACATATTTAGCTGTTTTGTGGGAAGGGAAAAAAGTTAACTGAAACAGAACATTTATTCAGCACTTTATGTGGCTGCTGGATTGACTGAATCTTTATTGCTTCAGTCCTGTATTAAAGTCAGGGACACAGCAGAGAAGGAATATTATACATGATTTAAATACATGTATGAGTATTCCTCTTGATAGGCACATTTTGCACATTGCAAGTTTGCTGCAACTATCTTAAACCATTTTTTGTCAAAGTGCTATGCTTTATGTATAGATCACTACGGAATGGAGTAGTTTTGAGTTGGTGCATCTCATTGTAGGCCTTACTTAAGTATGCAAGGCCTACAACCACTAATAGCAGCTAGCAATATGGATGAGCCTATTGTGTCTGCGCCGGTACGTGATGGCCGCGCTCAAGAAAATGAGTGAAAACCGTATTCACGCAATGTTTTCACTTTTAAGAATGATAAAACTAAAAACTCCATTCTGCCCTATATATTGATTTCCAGGTTTTTTTTTAGGACGAGCTTCTATGTTGCTGCCTAGATGGACGTTACTGATAAAAGTTGATGCTGGCTGTCCACATCGGGGACATCACTGGATTAGCCCCGAGCGCATAATTTAGTATCGAAATATATCTAACGTTATAACCGCGGTCAATTAGTTAACTATAACGAATGGGTAAACGATAAGTTACAAATATGTAGCTCAACGTTAGCTGACAAACTATACTGTACGATAGGGTTAACGTTACAATCTCCGTGTCTGGTAAAGTCTTTCAGAAGAGAGTTATCGGACACACTTCTTCATTTAAATGTCATTGTTAATGTTTCATACTGCCGTGGCTAGGCAATATAACGTTGAACGCAAGTCAGTCGACATGCCAGATGCCGTAGCTAACGTTACAGTTACCGTGCTATAACGTTGGTTATGTCAAGATCCGTCGTTTCCCTCCACTTGATTAACGTTGCTATTATACAACGCTGGCCATTACGTGGTTTTTTTTTGCCAACTGCACTTCCTGTGTTGGCAGATAACATGGGCTAATTACCTGAACTTTGGCAACAAATTCACTTCAGTTTAGAAGCTACAACGATATCGATGCAACCGGAGGGTGAGCTGACTACATGGATGCTAACTAGCTTAGCGTTGATAGCCACCGTGTTTACAAATTAAAAAAAACGTTCTAGTAGGAGCGTAACGTTAGGCTAGCCAAATTGATAGCATGCAGGTAACGTTAGCTAGTTACATTTCAATAACGACTCCACTTAATAAAATGAAGTAAATCGACTGTATTCGCAATCAAATTCCGACTAAGTTAGACGATTCGCTTATTTAGCGTTAGCGGGCCACTTGAAATGTTTTCTAGCTTGCTAACGTTAACGCTTATGTTAGCCCTAGCGAACACACTTGAAAGACTAGCTACGTATTTTTTGTTCGTAAGCTTATATCGAGCAACAACTGTTAAACACTATAAACCCACACACTGTGTTGAAGTTCAGCTTTACTCACAACTCGTGTTTTCCTGATTTTTCCCAGTTTTTGATCCATTCAGCAGGGAGGATAAGTGTCGCCATCTTCCATACACACAGCCCGGATGTCTAATTCATCATGGCACACACAGGGTCAAATGTGGTGGTTAGCAGCTGCTGCTAACGTTAGCTCACTGTTGCATGTTGGGACGCTGGGGGCTGCCTCGGCTTTGTTCATACCGAACTTTGTGTTCCACGAGGGGTAACGTTAGTGGTCCCACCTCGGTGCACTTCAGTTCTCAGTTTGGTTCAACTACTTTAAATCGTAATTAAGCAGACTGCCAATGTACTTAACAATTTAACGAGTTAAACTATATTTAGCTACTCGTAAATAACACAATTTCAGACACAACTTTTTTGTGCTTAAGAGTTACCTGTAAAGGTAAAGCCATGTTTTCCAAAATCCCCACTGCACTTCTGTTTAATACATTGAACGATATTGAGATATTGATATTGGAAACTATTCAATTTGTGAAACATGGGTAAATGTTGTCAGTTACATAAAATATTTTAAGAGGCATACATTAAAATGAATGTAAGACAGTATGCTTAAAATGTCCATTGACATGTACACCTAATTTGGAAGTAGGGATGGACAGCCACGTTCTTAAAATCATCACACAGTCGCAGAGGGTTTATTCTGTTCATGTTACATCTCCAGACATAAATACAAATCTTAAAGGATGCAATGGGCACTTTGAAATATAATAAAAACACAAATTAAGAATACACAAATATTTAAATATGTGTAACCATACAGATGTATGCACATTTTCAGCAGTTCAATGCAAAACAGAAACGATCCTAAATGAAATGATTAATGTAAATTTACAGGGAATTTCAAGATGTATTTTTCTCATCTGCCTACCATTAATAGTTAGTATGTATATGGTAATGTTGAAGACCATGTGATCTGTTTCTCCAGTTTATAGTGAGACTCTGAGGAAATTATTGATTTGTTTCTAACTACAATATGAATACACCTTTGTCCAAAAAATCTGAATCTGCCAACCAGGCCAAAACACAGAGGTAAAGAAATATCGCAACAATCCATTGAAAGACAAACAAAACAATGTACTATATGTATACTTGAAAATTAGTAAGTTAACTTCAAATAGTTACATTCTATTTCTTTAACCTTTCTCTAAAGATTCAAGCAAACAGAAACTGCAAATATAAAATGAGCACCGATTCACAATATATTACACATCTGTAACTGTATAATATACATTTCTGATACTATAATAGTTGACTAAAGATTTCTAAAACTTTGTAATTGTGAATAATTCTATATCTCTTATACGCGCAACAGTGGTACAGCAAATAAATTGGTGTTTTAAATAAAACATTTCTGCACACCTGAAAACTGGAAAACACAAACAAAAAAAACACACACCTTTCTCAATCATTTTTCAAATACTTTCTTCTAAAGATCGCAATTATGGCATGTCTATATTATTAGATATTATTAGATACTATACAGTGGAGAAAAAGTCAAGATATAGGAGAGATTATATGTTTAAGGTTGAATCAAAAGTTTATGTATGACACTGTGAATGCTCCCAATATTAAAAAATAATTTTAGATGCAGCCATCAATTTGTCAAATGACTACATTTGAGCAATACATTGCCTTTGCATCCATTCTTTATAGAGATGAAAAGAAAATACAAACAGCTGGCCGTATCTATAGTAACATAATCATTTTCATTAAAAAGGATTATTTCAGCATCTATGTGAAATAACATGATTAGAAACCATTAATTTACATTTGATTGTCATTACAAAATATCTATAAATCAAAGTAATCTATAAGGTATAAAAGCAGAACACATACATTTCTAAAAAATACCATCACAAAGAAATCTGAGAATGTCGTATATCATTTGTGGCAAGGCCTTTGAACAGTATGAGACGCCAGTTCACATTATACTTTACCGTGTACATGTTTCAATATATGGCTACATGCCATGCCAGAGTCTACAGTTTAAAAGTACAGCAGGTGAACGCAATATCACTGACACCTTCCCAATGTAATGCAGTCCAATTCAATAGAACTGCAATAAATGCTGTCTTTATGAAGCTTATGATGTTCAAGTTCTGTTTAGATTGCATCAGAGAGGTAATGATTGGAGCCTATGATAATTTCTAAAAATATGGCTGTAAAATTATGATAGAGTTGAATTAATACCTCTGTGACAAAGTGCAGTGTCATTATAGTGTTCAACAACAACTGAACGCTACAACCATCATAAAGGTAGTATTATTTTGCAGGGCTATTATATTTCTATCTACTGGTGTTCATGAAATTGTGTTCAACCCTCCTGTATATTGGCCACTATGTATTTACATTAGACAATTTTTGTCTGCTGAATTAAAAAGATTAAAGGTATATATTATTGATTTGAATTTCAGTCTGTTATTGTCCCCTCACCATGCGCCTGCCACATAATGTCTGCACTGCTTCACTTTAGTGAAAGCTAACATCAAGTTGTTTTTAGGGTAACTAAACAAAAACAGAAACATTTCTGCTGCAGTTTGACAAAAGTCCGGTGTGTGAAAATATCAGAATAAAATTCAAATTCAGGCTCTCCCTCTAAGTTTTAACAAAGTGTTGAAGAGGCAAACATTGGTGTCTCACAAACCATTAATAGTAGTCCATTTTGCTCCATTATGATTTCCGCAGAAAACAGTCATCCATCTTATCTTCCAACACATTCTCCTTGATGAGTCCAACTCGTTTTAGAACATTGAAACATTGAGAACCTAAAGACATACAAAAAAAATGTTTAGAAATCCACAATCTTATGAATAGGAATAACAAAATGATGTATTACATTTTATACATACAGTATAGTCTGTTAGTATCTGGGTAGTATCCGGTCAACAGTGATTTTATAGACATATCTCTGGAAATTTTTAAGCTTGTTTGCCATTAGGGTTGCCATAGGAATCCATTGTAAATTATGTGAATTCTATCCATTGCTATCACTGGCGTGATGGAGAAAGCTACAAATGTTTCGGAGCCACCTTTACAGCCAACAATAGCAAAGATGGATTTTGGGGATTTTGAGTAATTGAGTTACCTCAAGGTAACAGGCTTTAAAATTATGAGCGACCATGTCCACCCACAGCCTCTGCACAATATCAAATATTACATTTACATATTACAGTTAAAAAAAAGAAGCAAATAAGTAAATGGTAATATAAGACGTGGAAAATCCTTACTGAATCATCCATGATGGAAGATGGATCAAAGTAGTCCGGCTTTAGTTCAGTTCTTTCTCTGCGGTTCTTTGATGCCGGCTGAAAAGGAACGGCTCAGTTAGAACAACGCACCACAAAATGTACTGGACATAAGAGACAAAAGGGGTATTTGAACTTCATAGTTTGAAAAGACACGTAGAAAAAATATACTACTTACTAACTGTCGCAATCAAATGCTGACAATTATGCTGATGCACTACAGAAGCTTGTAACATTTACTGTAAAAAACTGTCCATGAACCACCATACGGCACTGCCTGTTTGTATATGTGGTACACATAATTCAGATTAACATTTCTTAAAGCAGCTGTAATCAATATTTTTATAAAAAAGTATCAAATGACAATGTGAAGGAGGTCACACGTAGTGATTAACCTACAGAGGATTATCAGCTGAATCTGCAGCTCCCCTCAGCTCCTTTATGGAGCTTTATAGTGAGTTTCAACTCACTGCTTAGCTGTCCGGCACACAACTTTACTTCTCTGGTTCCCTCTCACCGCTCCCATACCGTTGTTTTCAGCAGCAGCAGGCAGCTGTTTTTGGCAAAACAAATCTCTAAAAACCCACTACCTGCTCACCTAATGCCAGACAGACAAAGTTAGCAACTAGCTGGTCAACATAGTTTAGCATTTAGCAGCCAGAGAGCCAGATATTTCCCTTAGGGATTGGTAGAGAGCAAAAACAGAGCTAAGTGAAGTGTTGGACTTACATTTGCCACATAGCCAGAAACATGACTCCAAATGAATGATAATGTTGCTCTGTATCTGCTGGATGTTTAAATAAGCAACTGTTTGCTAACAAGTTCACCATATCTAATTCAAAGGTGATGATATGTCAATATTGTGTTCACAACGTGTTTCCGCTGCACCAAAGTGGCCAAAAAAGCAGTTATTATAAATTACCAGATCGATGTCCATTGTGTCAAAATCCATGCCCTCATTGATGTCCTCTGATGACATCATCACATCCTCCACTATTGGCTCCTCATCATCCTCCATGAGTCCAGAGCCTCGACGACTGAGGGGGACACATAAATACTTGTTAGGAGATTGCGCTTTTTTCCCATACTGTCTCTATTGGCTGGATGTTAAAGGTAAATTCCCCATCTTTCATCCACAATTCAAACCTATTTAATGTACTCTGAACAGGAGTGCCATCTCACATCGCTTGCTGCATGTGGTTCCTCATCTTGGCGTAGTGCATGCTAACCCGCTCTTGCTGCTGACGAGCCTCAGCTTGTTGCCTCTGCGTCAACATCCAAGTAACCTGGGTACTGTGGGACAGTGTTCAGTATTTAAAATGAGATGCTGTAAACAGCAGCGGCATTTCCAAATATTCATTTCAAGGTAAGGTAGAGGAATAGGTATGTAGAAAGGTTAACGCACTTGTAATCAATGGCAGCCTGGTGGTTATGGTGTGGCTGCTGCTGGGGAGGCACAGGCTGATGGGGATGCTGCTCTGTTGGCATGGTGTATGCGGCAGTGTAGCTGTCCTCTGGCCTCATCTTCTTTGGATCCCTCAGTACAGTGGAGGTGAGGTGGGGTGAATGCATCATCACTGGCGTCTGCATGTTCTGCTCACGGTTCATCCAAACTGCATCACTGCTGCTGCAGCTGTTCTCTTCTGCTAGAAAAAGAATTTATTAAATGACAGAATTCCTTGTATTTGGAGAGGAGGTGTCGAAGAGGATCAATGTTCCCTAGTGACTGACACACATTGTTGAAATACACAAGTATGACAATTTAAAGGCAAAAAACCCACCCCAGCATTTCCAACTTTGTGATGGTATGTTTGTCCACTACCACACACATTTAGCAACTTTAACGACAACCTGGTAAAATTATTTCTTTAAATCTAAGAGAGGGGGCTCTTAAAAATGCGTCAAACACACAAGTTAGTATGGTGCAATTTGGTGCAGATGAACTCATTTTGAAACTCAATTCATATAGTACACAATGAAATCTTGATGTGTCAAACTTGCTCACCTTCAGGCAATTTCCTTTTGCTAGCAGTGGCAGGCTTGGACTTCTTACTCCTGATGGTGGACCCTCGACTGCTGATCCCACTGATGACAGACATGGTGTCGTCGTCCCCTCCAGCCTGCAGGGAGTTCCTGTACGAGATGAGGGGGAGCCAGCAGTCCTCTCGCTGCAGAGCCATCTGAAACGTCATGAATCGCTCCAGATACATGTGACTGTGGAAGTGTCAGAATGACAACAGTCACAGTCAGGACCTTTTCAGAGTTCCACGTTAGACTCCATGCTCACCACAAACATAAACAATGGCACAGGTCTTGTGGCTCAAACTTACACTGTTCTCTTGTCCTGCCGAATTAGTTTGCTAGAGAACTCACTCAGGATATCCAAAAAGGCTAGATTGAGAGGTGGACTCCCCTCTCCCTGGGGACTAGGTTCCTTAAAAGCAAACTCAATTCCATCCCTAAATCAAATACAGAGGGAAATAATTAATGAAAAGCTTTGCTCATTGAAATACAGATATCATTGTAATAACTGCGATGCAAATCCCAAAGTCTTGGCTCTTACTTGGTTACTTACTTATGTAACATGGCAATAGCCTCCCTGGTCTTCAACTGATCCAAACCAAAAGTCAACGAGAAGCGTCGGGCAAGCTCTTTTATGCCACAGAAGGCTGACGATGAGCGGTCGACATTGAAGCCAAGTTCGGACAACATCTCATTGAATAACTACAAGAGAAAACAACAGAAACATTTTTTTAGAGCTGGTTTCACAGACTGAGAGGTCTGAATCCTAGACTAAATACATTTGTGATCTGCTGTGACTTAAGTTGGCTGTAGCCCGATTTATTTTTATAATACTCTAGTCTAGAGAAGACCGCCCTCTTCTTCTGTTTTGGTGGCACACAGGAACAACCTTTTGGAAAAGTGATGCCTCATAGATTAACATGAAAGTATTTTGTTTTAGATCATCTGGAAGATTTGCTGGCACCAAATGTCTACTAATGTAGGTTAAAAAAAATTAAAGAAGGCAACATTAAATATGTTAGAAATGACTGAGTCTCCACCTGGATAAAGAATCTTACCGTTTGCAGGCTCAATATGAGTGTCTTTGCACATTGTACTTTGTCGATTTGTCTTGTTTTGCTCATCGTTTCCTTGATGATATCTCCATAGTCATTGTAATACTAAGTAGAAAGAGAAGGAGTACTGTAAGCAAGAAGAATAGGGTAGGAGCAATTCATTATAATTTATTTAAAATAGACGTTTAACCTACCCTCATATACTGTTTAAATATATCTGCTCCAGTGTTCATTTCCACAACATTGTAAATGATTAATTTGCAATAGGCAGCAAGAAGGTTTCTTCGCTTGTGCAGCGCCTCAATTTTACTGGCTTCATCATCCTGCTGTCCATCTGAAAAATACAAATATTTAATTGTCATTAGCAGTCCATGCCTCCTCACTTTTCAGATTTTAGCGTGGTTGGTTAACACAATGTCGACCGATTCTGACCTGTGCTGTTGCTGTCATCATCCTGATCAATGAACACTTGATCCAGAATGAAGTTGAGCAGCTCTGCCTGCAAAGAAGAGTCTGGCGTATAGACCAGAGGCTCCAGCTGTTCCCGGCCTGAAGACATAATTTGGTGGCTGAAGATCAATAGCAGATCACATAGTATGGTGAAGGCCTGGAATAAACACAACACTTCAGCATTTATGAAACTACAGACCAACCACATTTTCCGTGGTACTCAAGAAAGACCATGTAGAAAAGTCAGTCCAATCAGCATAATCCCACCTGTTCTTTAACTGCAGTGTTGATGCTGTTTAGGTAACGCTGACACATTAAGCAGAAAGCTCTCATTTGCTTTCTCAAGGTCACCATATCACCCTAAAAAGAAACAAATGTTCAGTTAGGCAGGCCTGTAAGTGAAGAATCCTTTAAAATTAAAGAGCAAACAGTAAGGATTGTCCAAGTATTGAAAGATATTCCTGTGCCCTTTAGCTGTCAGTTAGTGCCAAAATCAGTCTCTGAGAAAAATAATATCTTAGTTGATATATTTTCTAAGTATGACAAAGTAGAAGATGTGTAAAAGGTGCTTTAAAACTCCGTGTACCTGGTGCCAGCCATGTAGAGAATACCACTTAGCATATACAATCAAAAAGCTTGACCTCTGTAATGAACTCAGTGGTGATGTTCATTTAATAATGTGGGTATTTGGCATGACAGCTAACGTGGAACAGAGTGGAGAAAAATGATTACTAAGGTCAGAGAATGATTTTCACATTGGAGTAAGTAAGCTAATGCAAATGGATGTTGGCTGTCTTGCCAGTTAGGGGGCAATGGGATATTGTAATAATGTATCTATTTACCACATGTATGCACAGAAATGGTGCTTGTTTAACTGATTTCTTATTCACACCTTTCCTTATACACTTATTTTGCCATGTATCCCAAAATAAAATGCGTCACGACTAACGTAAAATACCTTTAAGGAACTGCTGTCTGAAACCTTCGCTAGGTGCCACAGGATGATGTACTGTGTGCACTGCATTGCGTGAATCACAATCTGGGTGGAAGAAGGCAAGCAGATCAGATGAGACGTGATGTTACACACAGTCTGTGCAGTTACTTGTATGTAAGTTATCAGGTTACTAAAAGAAATCAGGTAACACAGGTAGTTGCATATACACGCACTGTAGTAACCTAATTACTCTAAGGCGCTTATGAACGCAGCAGGTCAATAACCATATTCTTACTGCTTACATATCTTAACTGTAGTTGTCATAGAAGACACTGCTTCCTCACAGCACAAATGTGTCTGTATTTTGGGGATGTTCTGAGAAACACTCTGCTGTTATGGCTGCGATACCTGCTCAGGCATATCCCCGTTCTGCAGACCTGTGTTGAGAAGCCTGTAGTTGCTGGTGAAGAGATCCCACTTAGAGAGGTCATGTGCGCTAGAAGCAAGAAGAACGCAAATGATAAATAATACATAATAGCATCATTCATCCAAATGTCATTATTCACATCTTACCTCATAAAAGAAAAACAAAACTCAAGACTTAAATGCCACATAGTATAATGGCAAATACTATTACTCTCTCTTCAACAAGTAACAATCGATTGAAATCATTAGCACAAACGTTTTAACTGCTTTACTTGTGGAAAGCGCTGATCTTTTTGAGCGTAGATAGAACCTGGTAGGCATCATCCTCATCTGGTTCTTCACCCTGACAAACAAGAGATCAAACCTGTGAAATTATGGACATTCACCCATGCTTTCAAATAATCCAAGCAAAGAAAAATCTTACAGCACCCACCTCTTGCAGGAAGTCCTCCAGGAGTCTATTGAACTTGTCTACAAGCTCATCGAGAAGCTGGGAGCGGGCGATGTCCACGCGGTTGAAGATGGTGAACTCTTCATTGCAGAGATAGTGGTAGGTGGTAGAGCAGGCCTCCAGGACCTCACTGTCTGTGTGCTTATCCTGGACCTCCCAGATTTGCCGCAACAAGGCATCCAAATGCTTAACGAGAACATTAAAGCACATCGTTTCAATGACACTGCATGCAATTTACAAGTTGCATAATCTGGATCAAATGTAAAAATGGACAAACCTTTTCTAACCGGCCAGTTGTGTAGATTTCAAGATCAAAGTACTTTGGTATTTGCAGCAAATTGGTCACCTTATCAATATCAACGCAGTACTGGGAGAAGAAAAGAGAAAGGAGTTAGCTTGAATGACTAGGCATCAAACCTGTTGTCCAAATATACAAGTAAACTCTGACAGGTGTAATCACCTTTGCCAATAACAGAGGCAGTGCAACTGCAAACATCTCTGTGATCCGTGTCCGATCATCCAGCTGTGTTTTCTTCTCCTTTGCAGTCAGGACCTTTTCCGTGCACAAAACCCCAACCATGTTAACAACATGAAATTATTCAAGAAACAAAGTTAACCCTCTTTATGTCGAGCATGACGACCAGACGCAGACACTCACCCGCTTCCCTGTGCCTCTGCCTACTGGAGGGTGGCATTCACAAGCCTGCCGAATGGCACAGAGCATGATCTCTACCAGAGCCGTCTCCTGGCAATCATTCAGGGCTACACAGACACACAGAAAGTTACTGACAATGCAACAAAAAGACTTTCCCAGCTGATCGAGTACCAATCAAAGAAAAAAAAAAAGAGTAGAAAGAAATAAAATGATGCATTTGCAAAAAGCTTCCTTTTCACAGCGGTCCCTCACCCTCCTCTCCTGGCATGGGCTCATCCAGCAGCAGGCTGATCATAGTCTCCCAGTCCTTCAACAGCTCTGACGCACACTCCCACAAGCTATCCACCAAGTAGGCCCCATGTTCATGGAGCTGTAAAACAGCAAATGGTTAAATGTTATTTAACCACTTTAAAATATACAGAAATAAGGTCGATTCCTTGCCTAGTATTGGGATAACATTTGATTTTAAAAAAATGGGAAGCAAATGCAATTATCTAATCTAATCCAAAACTAAAATAAGATTTTAACACGCAAAACTAGATTAACAGACTTCTTACAAGGGACATTTTTATTACAATGGGCACAGGGTTGACATCCAGAAGTGAGACACAAAGGCCTGGTCACCTCGCTCTCCAAGAAGAAGAAGACAGTAGTCTTGATAAGGCTGCCATTGAGGCTCTGCCTGCCCCTCCTGGGTAATCCCTCCTCCTCAGGACCTCGACGGCTGAAGAGCCTTTAATCAGCAGCATAGTACAAAAGGCTGTTAAAAATGCCTGGCGAAGGCAGTTGGAATAAACAACTGCTCTGCCTGCAGTCTCTTTGGAAAAGCTATGAGGTAGGACAAACATGGGGCGTCATACACATAAAGACCAGGAGTCAGACATTACCAGACTTTGTGATTTTACAGGATTTTCCCATAAGTTTTCATTTAAATACAACAACAAAAATTTTTTTCACTGTTTGCATGCCTCATGATAGTAAAGATACAGCCTATATGTACATTACGCATGTATTTTGCAGTGTTATTTATATAAGGATACATTGTTTAGATGCTCTGCTGAAGGTGGGTAGATGTTCGATGGATTTATCATAACTCATATTCTTGTTAATACTGTTAACTTGGCACACCAATTCTCTGCACTTTGTTTTTGCTATGAAACAAAATTAACTTTGGAATCCAATGTAAGCTAATGTGAACCCAAGCAGACTGTAAACAGCTTCCTTTGCAACACTTCAGACACTTAAATCATGTAAGGTGATTGAACATAAATGTGTTGGAAATACGATAACCCCTTCCAATAACACTTTAATTGCACCTCTTGGTAAATTTTAAAATTTGCAATAAAAAACTTACTTCTTAAATAGAAATTCTCCTGCTGACACAGCGATGGGTCGGTGTGCCGAGTAAACCAGATGATACACACTCTCACAGTCCTCTGCTGTCAGAACCTCATCACTACTCCTGGTAGATAAAATGCATACATTCTTAGTAATAAGGGCCAATTGAATGAATTTGTGATTGACAAAGATGACCATTAAGAATTTGACTTAAAGTAAAATTTGTGGAATGATTTGTTTAAAATGTTCTCACAGAAGCTTTTAGGATCAGGGAGAAGATATGAATAATGAATAATTCTGCCCATTTTAGATTCAGTAACAGTCACCTCAGCTATAAACAAAAATAATGGAATCTGTGGGCACTAAAAGACAAGGGTAATGTCTCTAATTTGTGCCAAAATATATTAAATCCCAATCTGTAGCGAGATTTTGTGTGTTTATCATGTTGACTTTAATGAGCATTATGTCTTTAGAGTCATATAATACGGCTTCATAAAACAAGATCAGATACAGAATGCTGCCATTCAAGAGAAGGGGAAGTTACTTACTGTAGGACAAGTGTCAGAAGTTTAATGGCTTGCACTGCAACATCATACTCCTTGTCCAGAGTCATAGACACAATGCGGTCCTGTCAATGAGAGTACGTTAGTGTTTACAACACAGTAGCTTAGCTAGACAATCTCCATAACATTAGTTGTCATACCATGCATGGGTACAATGAAGTTAAAATGATCTTATAGTTATCTGCAAAAAGGCAGTGAAAAGCCAGTACATTTCCAACACATTTGATTGGTGCACAAGAAGCCTCTAACTAGTACTAAAGTGATGCAGCTGCTGGCTCACCTTGAAGCGACTTGTAAAGAGCTCCAGTCGTGCGCCGAGCTCTCTGTTGTAGAACAGGCCTTGCAGGGCAGTCAGGCACTTCAGCCGCACCTCACCTTGCTGGAGTCACAGTAGAAATAAATAAAATATTTACCATATTTGAATCCCAAAAACTCAGGTATTACTTTGCCATTACTTCAATTAAACCTGTTTATTATTATGCACCCCTATAGACAAAATATAATGATATAGGTTAATAAGAGTTCCCTTGTTTTTTTCCATTCCTTTGTCACAGCCAAAACAATGGAACAGATTTTGATACAAAGATGATATGGACTACATAACATGACATGCAACAAGAGCGACTAGGTATGGCTTGTATTATGAAGTGACTGCAGGTGGTCTCCTCTGGGGTTAGAAGTTGGTCTAAATTTGGACGCAACATTTAGACATTTTCATAGGTTTTTTTGTCACTTCATCAGCTCTTAAATGAGCTGGTTAATTTGTTTAGCCCCAAACACAGGGGCTCTGTTGGCTCACCTTGTCATGCATTGTCCAGCCAACATACTTCAGGTAACTGTCATTGAGGAAGGCATCGCTGTACAGCTTCATCCACACCCCAATCTCTTCGATACAAATAGCTCGGATTTCAGCAATGGCATCACTGGCAAACACAAGAGAATTGATCATATTCAGTTATTAGGCCTATAACATGGCCTTGTGCAAATAGAACTGTTCAAAACTGTTAATTCTCCAACTAAAATCATATGGACTCATATTGGTGTTGACATTAATTTCACACTAGAGGGCGCCAAAAGGCCAAAAATGAACACTGAACATCCCTGCTTGTTACGAAAGTCTTTCAGTGAAATCTCACAGCCAACATACAGCAGGGAAGTCAATCAAGATTCACATACCGATATCTGTGAACAAACACTCCTTTGAAAATTGCATTCATCATGTTTTCAATTTCATCTTGATTTTCTTGAAGCTGAAAGATAAACACAAAGTAATAATTTTTAAATAATTTGCATGAAAACAGCCCCAACAAATGTCCCTTGTTCCACTGTGAAACACAAAATCAGTATGACTTTTAAGAGGTTCTGCAGGAAGAGCTCCATTCAAAGTCATTTTAGATTTAAAGGTTAAGGTTAAAGGGTACGGGCATTATTCTATGTTTTTCTTATTTTCAACATATGTTGGTCATCCCCAAGCCCATTGGTTCCTTATGAAAAAGAAAATATTTTAAAATGCCTTAAAAATGGCTCACAAATACTTTATAAAGTTTCATCTTAAAAGGCTAAGTCATTTCCCAAACCAGAGGTACATACTACATTGGTTGTTGATGACATTCAGCCATGGACTATAACGCATTTGGCACACTGGTGAGTATTTACAGCAGCAGACTGGTGTATGTGGGATTGACTCGAAATAAAATGAAATGATGAAGGAACATGTCACCCCATGTTTATTTATGGAAACATGGATAACATAGTGTCTATGGAATAAGCAGTATGAGGCTTTGGCTACACAGGCAATACTTAAGTAGCATAGATTCATTGCTGGTCTTGGTCTCTTCACGGGATTTGTTGAAAAATATAGAACATCACCAGCCTTATCATTTAACGAAAGCTTTTAAAGGTGGAAAATGGGCCTCGTGCGAGAATATTCTCATATTTTTATCCTAAACCTCGCTGTGAAGCTTGATTGTACGAGTGTACCAAGTCAGATTCACCATATTTTGACTGGGCATAAATGGCTTGTTTGAGGCTGATGAGTGCCACCACATTTTATATTCACCAAAATGTTTTCAAATAGTAAAAAGACCTTCACACCGCAGGTATTCATGTCCTGCTGTCAGAAATCACCAAACACATTTAGCATTGTGGTGTAAGAGAACCTGAAACATTTAGAAAATATTAATAGTACAGCGGCCAATGATGAGTCATCAGAGCAGCGCTGCATTGTGACAGACATAAAGGAGGAATGATTTAACATGAAATTAGAAGCTCAATAACATCTTTCTAGGCAAAGCAGTCCATGACTAATATGAAAGGCGGTCAACGGGACATGACAGAGATGGAGATATTAGATGGGATGATATTATAGCCTACAGTAGGTTTAATGTTTATTGTTAAAAGGATCCCCATTAGCTGTCACTAAAGTGAGACGAGCTAGTCTTCCTGGGGTCCATAAAATAAAAAAAATCACATAATGATAATCGAAAAGCAGTAAAACATTGTAGACATCATTATAAACATCATAAGAAATTATTCAGAATAAATTACTACAGCGTCACATTCATACAGTAAATATGTCCATTCCCTATTCACAATTTTACAAAGTGCATTCTCAGATGGTACCTGAAAGAGACTTTGCAATTCATTTTACGTGTATTCAGTGGGCAATTATTCCAATGATTGATGGCACGATAAATAACTGTTCTCTTTAAAGCATTTGATTTTGGGCGTGGAAACATCATCTCACCATCATCAGCCGCCCTAGTCAAATGAGAGTGAACCTGATCACACCTAACAATTTGGTTATATAAAAAAACGGGTTGAAAAGAAAAGACAGTATTTCTGAAAATGTAACTGTATTGAAAACCAGCCATTTCTCCACCATTAACCATGAGAGTGCATACTGATAGTGTTTGTTCTGATGGGACAATGTAATACTAAGCTAGCAGCTCTATTTTGGGCAGTTTGTAATTCCTTTAGTTGACCTTTAGGTGCAAACGACCACACAGGGGCTCAATAATCCGGGTGACATAAAATTAAAGATTTAGCCACCTGTCCCACTATGTCTGTAGGGACATAAGAAATGCATTTCCTCACCATGGAGATACCACAACCCATCTTCTTCACTATGCTATCCATATGTTCTACAATGTTGCTGTGCCGGAATATGCCAATAAAATCAACAACTCTAAAAAAAAATCTGGAAGGCCATGATGATGATACAGTGAACACAATAATAAGTGTAAGCGTATATTTTAATTTTCAATGTATTTAATTCAGATGAAGGCTTTATGATTTCAGGACAAATGTGAAATGTTTTTTGCCTATTGGTGAAAGGCGGACTATCTGTACATGACTTGTATGACAGGTCTGAACCACTCCTGAATTTCGCTCGTGAATACGTAAAAGAAAATTGTAAATATGTGAAAATATGCGAAGATTTCTCTTAAATCACTCGTTGGTGAAACATAAGAATGAATCTGTTCGTACGAGTGGTTCTTGCATGAGGCCGAACATATGTTAAGATCAGACTCAACTTTATTGTCACTGCACACAGTGAGTACCAGTTCACTGAAATGCAGTTTAGCATCCAAGACAAACATACACTAATGAAGTACGAGTGCATGCAGCTATGATACGTCATTAATGGAACTATGATGCGCATAGTACGGACCATGCCAATATTTTAGAGAAACACTGAATACATTCCAAAAGCCCTACCGTTAAAGCATTTGGGTTAGATGACTTATTTTTCTTCTCACCTCTTTACGCTTCTGTAACAGGAGCTCCAATCTATCATTGGCCCTTTTTGCAATGACCTTGTTCCTCTCCGCCTCATACTGCCTCTGCGTGTTGTCCATATTGATGCTCAGGTTCAGAGCGACGTTCACCAAGGCTGTCATCAACTTCATGGCTGGCAAAGACGACAAAGTTCAGATACACACCTGAAGCATTGACAGATTCCGGACAATAACAGCATGAGCGTGCAGACAGGCACGGATCAGAAATGCACAATACCGAAACGTGAACATGAAAACTGACCTGCTAGTGTGCTCGTGTGTCTAAACGCCCTGACCTGTGAGTCGGACAGGCCGGTGAGCAGTGAGATCACTGTGTCCATCATATACTCGTCATAGATGATGCTGTACTGACACTGACGCACCAGAACCGCAATGAAGTCACAGAAGCTTATCCTGAATTTCTTCCACTGTGGTCCTGACAGAGTTAATGGATAGTCACCGCTGTCCTGTTTGATGATAGCAGAGAGATTTAGGTCAGGAGGATCACATTCGTTTCATACTGTTAATTTCCATTTATGTCTGCCATATTAAAACATCTCCCACATATCTGCTAACAGATCTGGAGAGATTTATGGTGAGATTCTTCCTTTTATTTCAAATTCATGTAAAAACACAGCCTGCATCACCTCCTCGAACTCCTCTGTCATTTTTCGGATGATTTCGGAGTTCTGCATATGTCTGAACATCTCTCCACTCACAGCACCTATGTGAAGAATTGCACAATGGCAGTAAAGTTCACCATATTCTTTTGCTTTCAGGCGCCCAACCCGCCCAACCTGATTTAGACACATCACATCAGATACTTACCTTTACAGCCAGAGCACTGTATAAAGAAGTTAATTAGGTCCAAGAGAGCAATGTCCCTGTCATGTTTGTATGCCTCGATCCAGTCATCAACGACAGACTAGAAAGTAAAACAAGAATTTTTACCACATGATTTATTCATGCATCAAATCCAAATACAACAAAAGAAAATGCATGTTAGAGTTGATAATGTGTCCCATTAATACAGCCCCAATACAACTGAATCAATGTCCAAAAAATGTAACCCACAGCTACCACACTACTCAAAATATTTTCAAAACAAAGCAATGAGAAGATGAGAAGAAACTACAAAACAAGACCTAATCCCCTCACCACACTACTGTACCCACCTGTGTGGCACTTTTCCCCATTTTAACCACCTCGAACAGGGTCATATTCTCCATCCCGTTCTCCTGATGATGGCCATTCACCCAGCCAAGACCAGGGGCCCTCCCTGCTCCCCCACCTTTGGCCTTGTCTCCAAGCGCCTTCTTCCCTTTCTTGGCTGCCTGTTGGGGAGAAGGACGTTAAATGGAAGATGAAAGTGTGTTATTGTGTTGGCATAACTCTGAGCACAATGCGCATGCATTTAATGTGTGTGTAGACTGAAGAGCTTATCAGGTTACTGGGAATTAAATATCTGTCACTGTGTGGGACTAGATCACATTACAGACATTTGATGCAGATAGAGATGCGGCATTAACTTATTTTCTGATCAAACACAGCTGCTGCATAATATCACACAGTTTCTACACTGTGTTAGTCCTGTGATGTACTGGGAACCAGTCCAGGGTGTTTCATTGCCTCCCACCCAATGCATGCTGGGATTGGCTCAAGCCTCCCTATGACCCTGATTAAACATGGACAGGAAAATTAATATATGGTTTGAAAAACATACCATGCCCTTTCCTGTCCTTGCATTTTTGCCATCGTGATCCTCAAGGTCAGTATCTGAAGACAACTGAGATTCTGCCTCTCTGTGCACAACACATAGTCATTATAACCACAAAAGAGACTTCAAAAATATGTTTCTAGGGATAACATGACAGTGTACATGCATGTGTAAACAACACAGTCAAAGACATGTTTAATTTCATAATACATTTCTGTGATGCACTCCTTACTGAGGAAATTGAAACTCTGTGTGCAAATCCTGCGCTGCTATCATTTCTTTAACGTCATCTGGATCTGCTGGAGTAGGTGCTTCTACTGCTCTGGACCCGAAGCAAGAAGGTATCTGCATCGGGAAAATAAGACATAGCAGAGGAGTTTTATTGACGAACGACAACACTGACACTGGCTGCTCGCAAACAAATCCCAGTACATGTTATATAGGGCTCACGTGTTTGTTTCTATTGTCAGAAAGCGCACATCAGGCCTTAAGATGCACTAGCCTGGAAATGCATCGCTCAAACACCTGGATGACAGGAAACCTGTCTATAATGATGATGACCATGGAGAGATATTCTGTTTGACAAAAGCCAAAAAGTTGTGGCTCATTTAACGTAGCAACAGTAACTACACTGATAGCCAAGAACCACAAGGTATAGGAGTTGTTTACCTGTGAACATGAGAAATCTCCCCCATATATATATATATACAGTAGATTGTGAAATGCAAATGAAACCTGCTGCATTTACACTTTAAATAGGACCCTGTGCTGTTGATCAGTGTTTATCGTTAAGGCCAAACAGACATGATGGGTGCATTTCATAGTAAAACATTTGCAAAGCTTGAAAGGACTTGGGTGGAAATAATCAAATGAATGATGGCTGAATTCAATTCAGCTGCTTCGGTTTCCTGGTATATTAGGCATGCTGGCTCACTGTCACAACTTACTGGGACGCTTGAATAGAGCCGAGCCATCGTTAATGATGAACTGCTTTTCTCTGTTTTGGACAACTGGCCAAACAGAAAAGGCAATCTGAACATTTCCTCAGCGGCCTGAGGAACTGTGCAACATTTTTCAATATTTTCTGACATTTTGTAGATGAAACGATTAATTGATTAATCTCAACTGATTAATTAATGAAGAAAACAATAATTAGATGCAGCCCATCACACATCTTGGCCAGAGCTCTCCTCAACAACAAAGCTTTTGTTACAGGCTTAATGGGGCTGCTCTCCTGTCACTGCACTGACTCACTGCCACAATTTTGCACACTGAGAACTCCTGCTTTTATCTCTAACTGCAGACAATTCTGCGTTTTAGTGCAGTTCTTTTTTACTCCCAAACTGCACAGTTGGAAAAACAGATAACATATTTTATTATCACTTTTGTCATCCTGTGAATCACAAAATTCTAGTTGTCTATGGTGTATTACTACCTAGTGCTGAAGTAATTTAATAAATGAGATTATGAACATTATGATGATTGATGTCACTTTTAAGAGCTGAATAATAGTTTGTCATTCATTTGATAAAAATACCAAAAATGTTCTAGTTAACGCATCATATAAACAAGGATTATATGTATTTTATGCACGTTTTATATTTTATGCATTTCACTTAATTTCACATCATTGTTAATCAAACAGTGAGGGTTTACTGACTGCTGCTCAAGAAGCAATCTGAAGACATCAGTGTGGACTCTGTTAGCAGATAAGGGGGATTCCATCAGAGTTGATAACTTTGGAAAGCACCAGAGAATGTGTAGGGAGCCTAAAATTAAGTTCAATTGCTCGGTTTTAACTAACAGTACAAAGGAGGGAATCGACAGAAACAACCAGTACAGATTTTGTACCGTGGCATTGCAAATTTTAATCAAGCACATTTTTATATGAGGTCTGAGGGCACTGTGGGAGTATTTGCAGATGGGCAGTGAAAATTCATTCAATGACTTTTTTAAAATCACACCTTTTTTCTTCCTTTTGTAAAGTGAAATGCAACATGAAGAATGGGGGGATATTAGAATGGCAAAATGTGTAGCATTAATGTTGGTAGCCACACGTGTAGACAGGTGTGTCTTACTCCTCTCCTACTGTTAGACCTCTACTGACCTCTTGCACCAAAGTTGAACACAAATTGTGCTGAGTTGGACAGGTAGCTCGTTTTCTAAAGGCAAAATTGGCCAATTACCATTCGTCAGGTAGTATTATTACTATTCATTTTCTGGGCCCACCACAGTAAATAAACAGCACACTTAGTATCTAGGAGACATTACCAAAGCATTTTAATGCTTGAATTATAGTTTAATCACAACATAAATTAAATTAATGTAAAACATACAGCATGTTCAAGTTATATTTGTAAAAGAATGGCATACTACCAATGTCACCAGTGATATTATGCATGAACAATCAGTAATAAACACAAAAGTAATATATTTATAATATGGTGATTCTGTTATAAATATTTTGCCTTATTCTTTAATAAAGTTTCATGCTCTTACAGTATTAACCTGACATGTTGTTACAACCTCTCAGCTGCTTGGACTGAGGCATGTGCGCGCGCGCGCGGTCTTCCAAACTGGGACAGGTTGAACCCTGCAACCTTCTCTTTCGTTTGGTTTAACAATTTCCCTGTGATGAATGAAAGTGTCTTTAGTTAATGAGCTACCAGCTACTCGCCAGTGCCTGTAGGGCGGTGTGGAGAGGACTAGCCTGTCTCGCCGCACATACTTTCGCGGGTAGTGCGAGGGGAAATAACCCTAAATGGTTCTATTGCACAACTGTATGCATGTTGCCAAAGATCAAGGTTTATGTTTACTAAGTGCATATAACGTATGCAGATGCCAGTGCTTCACAACCTCATCGGTAATTTAACATTACAGCAGATATAGTCAGAGAAGGGAAACCTGCGGGGGCGTGTTTACACAACACTAGCACATCCCAAAATGCCATGTAAACATGACATGGTTGTTCTTGTTCTGAACAGTCGAGCGGCCTGACTTCGGACTCCGATGACCATAAATGGGAATACATACTGGGTTTGAGTGCGGCAATATAACGTAACGTTACTTTCTTTGACAAGTAACGTTAATGTAATATTATAAGTATTTACGGCAGGTCGTTGTGATCGTGAAATCTAACGTTACTGCGAATTTAAAACGAGATGATCCAAAAACAAATCTGACACGCGCAGTTGTATACTTCCGAACTACAAACGCAACTACAGATGTTTCGGAAACTGGTGATTGCTATCCACTCTCAGCTCTCCCTGACGTGCCGTCTTTGCTACGACGGCCAAGCAGCGCTGTGGCTAATGCGAGCTAATCTAACTAATACGTGATGTTAACCGAGACATCACATCTTGTTTTCTACCTTTAGCCCCTCCCATTGACTGCTTTATTTGTACCGAGCAACGAACGTTAGGATTCGGATTCAATTTAGCATTTTCAGCATCAGATTAGTTGCTAGCCTAGCTAGCATTACCGTTAGCTGTAGCTAGCTGGCTGGCTAACGCGACCATTAGCTACTTAACACCACCTGGAAAGATAGGTTAGGTTATTATTATAACGTTCATTCTAGTTTATTCAGATAAAGTCGCATTTCTATGTTAATCACTTCTGTTAACACTAATGTCAGGTGCCTGGCCAGCTAACGTTACCCTGTAACGTTATAACAGCATCAATGACAAACTCCGTGGATGTTAACGTAACGTTAAGATATCCGCCATTTTACCTCAAAACTTACCTCGTTTTAAATCAAAGACGGACTGAAACACAAATAATCCAAACGTTGCGGACTTTGCAAAGAGGCTGCTTTCGTTAATTTCCTCCACAAACTGTCATTTTCCAAATCTCACAAATAATAGTTTTATTTGCTAGCTAACGTTAAGAAGCTCCTTGGTGGCTAACATAGCAAGGCACAGTTTGTATTTTCGTTGTTATGCATGCAGCACACACACCACCTGTCGGTGGCACCGTGAACTGCTGGTAACGGGCCATATCATCTCTGTCAGTGCTCTCAAGCTTCCCACTTTCCCCCCCTGTGATCACAGCTTGACTGACAGTCACCATAGGCCTACACAATGTTTGAGAAATCAGCTTTTAGATCCCAAGTTTATTGACTCACTGTGATGGAAAATATCCACTTCAAGCAAAAACAAATCGGTCTGAGTATGCCTGTCTGTGATTGGAGAGGTAGCCTACTGCATATGTATCATACACAAATTTAGGCACTATATATATATATTGCACATACAAATGTATAAACATAGAGACCTATAACCTCAAGTAAAGTGACCACATTGGAAGAAATTGTGGGCTAACTAATAACCTGACTCTCAGTTTGACAAACATTAACCCCGTTTTGGCCCACTCTTTGTGCCTCATCTGATCGACTTATTTGGTTGATAGATTGATTACATAAAAACATCTAAACATATACCCCATGCAACCCATACTGCTATTGTACATTCATTTACAAAATACTACTGTTTTGAGGTGCACTGCACTGTGGTCAACCATGAGTTGTTTGACAGGAGGAATGAGTGCTCTCTAAATATTTCCACACCATCACTCTTTTATGACTGAAATGAATCCCAGATCAAAGTCACCTATGTTTACCTGCTCAGCCTATTTCATGTAAAGAGCAACCTGCCCTCCTGTTTTATCCATTCTGTGTACTCCTATGAAGTATTGTAGCAGGTGAATAAACTATCACTATGCAAAAAAATGTATACTTAAAACATTATTTTTAGTAACTAGCATCAATATATGCTACTACGATATATACTAATTTACATCTTCAAGATGTAGGTCAGTTTGATAAACCTGGACGCAAAGTGAAATCATTTAGGCTACCTTCTGATGCAAACAAATCAACAAAAGCTCACACCATATTTTATTCAGCACCTAATAAGTGGTGTTAACGCCTAATGCATGAGTCCTGTTTCAGCATAAGCTAAATGTTGGACTTATCATTTTCTCTATTCAAAGAAATATATATTTAAAGCTGGCGGGAGTTGCCCATAGAAATCTTTACTAATCTTAACTGATGATAACTCCAAATATATTTCTTACAATGGTTACATACACAAACAAAGCAGACAAGTGGAAGAAATTAAGCTCCGTCTTTTCACATGTAAAATGTTTTATCTCAGTTAATTTTTGTTCCTTTTGGGGACTTTTTTTTTGCCTAACAGCGGTTTCTGATTGTACAAAAACGAGAGGTATTTCTTGTTTTTCATTATTTTTATTGCTACATTTTGGTTGTTTAGTTCTTGGTTTGGGATCAGGACTGTCTTGACACTGGCATGAAGATATTACATAGACTGGCCTTCAGACCAGAAAACTCTTAATACAACTCAGAATGAATACATCTACTACTAATGTTATGTTCATGTTTGCATTTGTAATAATCACACTGATATAAATTCATATATTGATAATAATTTTCATACTTATATTAACACTCTTGTCAGCCTCTGACAGTCAGTTCTTAAAGTTCCGTTTAAAAACTTAATTTAGCTGATATTGTGTTTATGAGTTGCATTTCCCCCCCAAACATTTCAAGATTATGTTTTGCCTTCATTTAATAGGAACAGCTGAAAAGAGACGGGACATTTTGGGAGAGAGAGAGGGGGGGGTTGACATGCCACGTGCCAGACTCGAGCCCCGGCCGCGGCGGCAGGGACTCAGCCCTGCGCACGGGGCGCACGCGCCACCAGGTGAGGCACCAGGGTGCCCCATAATCCTAAAATTGTGTTTAATCAAATTACCAAACGTTAATTGCAACTGGATCTCTGGGCAGAACATAATTAAGTTGCCATGTTTAGTAAAAGAAACAGGGGGTTATTTGGGCCCCACACCTATGTTTTGGCCCCTGAGCCCCCTTGGGAATGTAATCCAGCCATATAGCTCTGAAATGGCTGTTTTTGCTGCAAAACCCCCTTCTCCAAACGTTGTACAAAGTCAAATCAAAACACTTAATAAGGAAATAATCTTGGATGAAAAAACTCCTCTTCACACTTTTGACAGCTTTGACATTTTATTGTTCCATTAATCATATCTTACAGGTTTTGTAAGCAGTTCCAACTTGAAAAGCCACCAACTGTTAGTAATTATGACTAATTCTATAATCCATGTCATATCTCTTTCCTTTATATCAAAATGCATGTATGTATACAGTATGATCCATTCAAAGCCATATCTTCATAGGGGAGTGGAAGATGGGATGGAAACAGATGTGATGTAGTGCAGTGTCACACGAAAAACTCGAGTCACACATGAAAAGGAGAGAAAACTCTAAAATTCTGGCAGGCCACATGGATAGGGGTTTGATTTTTTGCTGGCGAGGTTTCATCTACATGAACTCGTTGAGGAAACTATTTACTGTCCCTTCAGGTGTCTCCTCAAAAGGCTGTCCCACACAAAAGGAAGGCACCACGAGAAGATCAGGGTCTTTGATTTCGATTTCAACGTCCGTGTAGCTGTGATAGAGTGACACAAAAATGACATGGAGATCTTTCAAGGACATTCGTTACAGCCTGCGCAGCCAACAGATACTAGAAAGTTGCATACATAACCCTGGAGTATTGCCCCAAGCATTTAAGAACAATTCACCAACCTGAATAAGAATGTTGTGGACTCACAGAAGTAGAACGTGGTGATAGGCAAACATCCCATGGTTACAGACATGGAGTAATGGCCTGAAAACGAGAAAGACAGGAAAAATTCATATTAATGTCACACAACTGTCACAAAAAAGGCACAGGTATTATTTTATAGCATCTCCTTCACCTTTCGTGTCTGGCATTGACCCTGTCCATACGTTGACTTTTAATCCCTCTCCTTCAATGGATGGACTCCCAGTGTTTACCGTGGATGAAAACGTTGCATCATCAGGAATATCTAGAGGGTGCTGGGTGCATTCCAGTGTTTTTTTCTCACAGCTCTGGTTTTTGCTGTCAATCTCATAGAAAATCCCCTGCCAAGTGCAGATAGAGTTTCAGATGTCAAGGCGCAAAACAGCATCAAGTGAACAGTGCGATTTTTTCAAAAGAAAGAAATCAGTTACCTCATCAAAAAACATCAGCAGATCCAAACCTAGGGATGTGTTTGTGGGTTGGCTCTCATTTGATCTGAACCGAAGTTTCTTGCCCATCGAATCGTAAGTGAACGCACCAAATGCTCTCACTTCACCCTTTAGGGACATCTGGTTTCATTCAACAACATACATTCAGAGAGAAAGAGATAGGGTTTAATTCTATATTTTTAAATGCTATAGAAATTACCAGAGGAACAATTGGTCTTGAAAGACAAACTGAAAAAATACTCACCACAGTCATGAATCCTGTCATATTGGGTGCATCTGAAAAACAAAAAGTCAGTTAGATGGGTCTTACACATGCTGATAAGAAAATATTAGACACCTTTTAAAGTAATATAACCATAGAGTTGTTTACTGTTGACTCAAATAGGAAATTTAGTGATCTTCAAGAGCTGCCTAACTCACGGACAACTCAAAATCAAATAACCAACAGAACCAAAATGATGGAACTACAAATTCTTACGACAAGGCTGATGGTGATCTGCATGGGTGGTGGCAGTCAAGCACATGAAGACGAAGAGCGTAACAGCTGCATACATTTTCCTGGTCCAAGGGAGTCACAAAATAAAGTTCGAGATGGCAAAAACAACCCTAAGCGCATCTACCTTTCAGTGAAGTTACTGCTGCTTTTATAGGGATTAAGGCCAGTGCAGTCAATAAGTATTGCGTAAAAAGACCCAGGACCCAAGACTTCAAACATCAAGCTGTCTAAACAAATTAGCCCCTGTCCCGGCTGGTGGTGACCCAATAAAATAATTTTCTTAGGCTATCTTCCCTTTTGGGATTGTGCAGCTGTCCTCAGATGTTTTTGAGCAATGTTTATCTCGGCCTGTCCCAAAATTGCCTTTCAGGGTGTCGTATGTGTACAGTAGGTCAAGTGGGAATGATTATGGGGGATAATCAAGGCTCACATGAGGGAAATAGAGCTGTACAATGAAATACAATGATGATATGGTTAAGAGGTATGCGCTGTAGAACTGTACTTAAGTTTGAAAAAAATGGATGCATCTTGTGTCCGTCAGAAACTGAAACCTTTCTTTGAACTTTCTGTTCCATAATGGCAGAGGACTCACATTTCCTGTAACCTTTGGTTCCACAAAACACTTCCTCCTTACTCAAAGATACGCAGTTGTAGTTGGTATGGATGCAGGTCCCTAAAAATTCTTTAAGAATCCCTTCAGCAAACCAGAAAGATCTTCATTATAGAAAGGACATTTTATTTCATTGCATGTCATTTTCTTTTTTGTCAGGAGTAGTCTCTAGGCCAGTCTATGTAATATGTTCATGCCAGTGTCAACTCTTTTTAGGAGTGGAACCAAATCCCATCAACCTTTATTTGATGTGTTGTCTCAATAAATGGTCTCTCTACCTGTGCCAACTGTCAACTGAAATCTTCCTGCATGATTTGCCCTCTTGAATGTATTTATAAGTGATCTTAAAAGATATTAAACTATAGTGAAGTATTAAATTGGATATCCACAGTCACCTAGAGAAGAAAAGACACAAAGTGACCCATAATGGTGACTAAGAATCATTTTACGCGAGATAGGAAACTGAGGTCTTAAGCTTTACAGAGGAGAGTTCTTCACCTTAGTGCAACTAGTATTCTCATATTCTCCTGTGTTTTTAAATCAGTGTTTGAAGCTAAACTATCCAAATGTGAACCCCTCCAGGTTGTTTCCCTTTACTGCAGTGTTATAGTTCTTACACAAGTCTTTGTGTGTACAATCCAGAAACGTTGAAGAGATTTTTTTTAATTATTAATTTTTAACCACACGTAACAAAATAAGACCAGGAAAAAGACAAAAAAAGGAAAAGGAAGGGTGAGAGGTGTAGCCCATGGACCCCACAAAAGGTCAGGTGCCAGCACCACCACCCCGTAAATACCCCAGGGCAGAGTGCAGCGCAAACCTGGTTACAACCGACAGTTTAGCTTATACCAACTGACAACTGTCTTTATGGCAACAAATGTCTATGTTGAATTGGATTCCTGAAAGAAAAGAACATCTTCCTCGTGCTTTTACTGAACAAAATTAATGCTTTGTGTTTGATACATTGTAACCCTTGGTATCAAAAAATACAATAGACATACATAATGAAGAAAAACAGTCACATGTATGAATATTATCTCACAATGTAATAGTGAACTAACACATTTTAAAACCCCCAGTATAGGCTGAGGAGTCTTGGCCAGCAGTGAATTAGGCCGGCCTCCTAAACACCCTTACCCTTTCTTTTATAAAAGTGATCCAAACTAAATAGAAAGCCTGGGGTGTTTATACCAGGTCAACTGCACGAGCCAGGGCAGAAATCTGTTGTTGTCGCAACTACGCTTTGTGCAGCTGTCTTTTGTTCTTCTGCACTTCTAATGTCCCTGTTGTGCCAGTGCTTTCAAGCAAACAACTCTGTGTACAGACAGGTGAGAAACAGCAGTAACTTGTTTATCTCATGTATGCTGCAACTCTGTTGGCCTGCCATCACCTCTGATGTTATCACAGTCTATAACTTATCTTACCAAAAACAAAAAATATGTGTAACATTTTTAACTATCCATTGTTTGTATTCTTTGGTCAATATTAAACCAGTGAGCATGTTCTTTATTGGAAAAAGGCTGCATATATATGCATGTTGCAATTTAAAAAAAAATCAAAGTTCAAGGTTAAAGTCCAGTGCATTTTAATTTGTTCAAGCAATCATTTATTTTTCACTCTGATCATTTCACCCAAGCAATTTGGTCAAGGTCTGTTATTTTTAAATCAATTGATTTGACTTCTATGAACAGGTAAACACACCCACGGTTTAAATGTTGTGATTTAGAAATGAAATCTTTACTAAATATTTACTATATTTGTTATGCATTATTAATCAGCAGTAGGATTTTTCATTTTTAAAGGTTTAATTGACTTTGCATTGCCTAAGACTAACTATTATTGTTTGATTGCTTGATCACAGCAGATATTTTTCAAAAGCACAGGTATTAATATTAGCAATATCCCAGTTCTATTTACGTGTGTCACAGTGACCCTGAAAAAAATAATTCAGCTATAATCAAAACATATTCCGTTGTTACTGTTTAGGATTTTTAAAATCACAGTATAGCCCTTTAAATACCTGTATAGGAAAATATCTACAGTAGATGAATCATTTTAGTCATAAACACGTGATTAAGACAAACTTCATTTACAATAACCTGAATAAGAGAACTGGGCCTCAGAATAGCATTAGATGGTTTTAATTGAAGAAGTCTCAAAATGGGAAGGAAATGCATAACAAAACTAAAAGGGATGCCTGAAACCACAAATGAATGAGACCGAAAATAGACTGAGAGTAAATTGTGCATGTCACAAGGGAAATTTAACATTACTGTATGAAGGGAATATGGGGGAGGAGGTTATGAAAATGAGGGAAGCCCTTCTCCTTATGCACCCCATCCCCTTCCATTGACCACATCATGACAGTTCAAGAAGAGCGAAGCATTTTCTTTTTCTGAGAGGAAGTCGGCTCAGTTCAGAGTTGGTACAACGAACCTTTAAAGCTAACTTATCCTGTGAGCTGGTGTCATGGTTGTTCACTTTGACCTCAACTAAGAGCAACTTAGATAGCAAGGCCTTATAAATTAAAAAAACAAGTATACAGATGCCTTCTGGATGTCATTGATGACCTTTCAATGAATTGTAGAATGTTTTTTTCTGTTATGAAAAGACAAACACACTCAGTTACAGCATAAGAATCCGATGTGATTTTTTTGAGTCAGGGGTTGAAGGAGAGTTTTGCGGGCCAATCCAATGGCTCTTATAGGTCTGCAGACAGAGTGAGCTTTGGACCCTGCTGAACATTTACAGTAACAGTGACAACCTATGGCCTCAGTTGTGATAAGTTCAGTAAAAAGAAGCTGCCCTGACTTTCCTGCTGCCAAGCAAAACCCACACTGATATGCCATAGTGAAACTGCCACACCACAAAGAGGTCAGTTGAAATTACCAACTGTTTAGTGTTTCTAAGAAGAGGAATTTTATTCAGATGTTTTTATATTTTGAAAGTAATTGCACAGGGTTATTCTCAGAGGAAAATTCACAAAAAGATCTCGTCTTTGCCCTGACATTTTTCTTTCCCTTTTCTTGACACCACTATGAAATATGTATTTTTTGTCACACCTGTGCACTTCAGAGACATAAGACCACTCTTTCTGCACCCTGAACATAATGTAAGTTCCTAGAATGAGCTAGATATTTTCCTCATGTGTGGTGTCCAAAATGTAGCCTTTTTTAACTTCAAAAACTGACTTTGAGAAGGTAAGTGACTTTGAAGAAGCTGCTAATATTAACCATTACTGTTGTCTAATTGAAAGAAAAATATGACAAATCCATCACAGACTAAAACAATCCAACAATTTTAAAAAAAAAAGAAGCACTTTTTATAAACCAAAACTATTGGATTCTATTATAATCATTTTGTTAGTTTTATTCTGCATGGGGACAGCTTAACAGGTCATAAAAGTATACACAGTATATTTAATATACTTTCATATGTTTAATGCAGTATCTTTAGATTTTTGTTCAAAAACTTTTATTTAGGCATTCAGTCTGACAGCATGAACTGGCACATCTGATTCCGTCTAGTTATTTAAACAGTCAGGTGTAGCCAGTGACGCGCTTCCTTTAAATAAACTCCTTCCTCAGAGGATATACATGCCCTTTACTCTGTGGACAAGGGCTCAGTTGGGGGGAGCAGATATGGGTGTAAAGAAGAGTCTGCTCAGAGATCATTAAACTCATTAAAAATATTTTTTTGCATCTCATCAGGGTTGAATCAAACAAGTCTGCACAAGTGCAGCCTAAAAAAGGCCCCAGTGACAATCAGGCCATACATTCTAATGATAGATCACTTACATCTGACATGCAAGCTGTGGAATGTATACAACACAACTAGAAACTGACTTATTGTTTAATGCAGCATGGTAAAGAGGATCAGCAGCCACTTATTTTGTACACTAAACAAACCTACACCAGATAAATAGACACACCTGTACACATTTTCAAATATATTTCTTTGAAGTTCACTGATAAATGAAAGCTTTAATCACAAAAGAATATCCCCAAGTTGTCATCCCTTTGAATGTTGGGTGACTTCCCATATTGTACTCATTGGATTTATCTCTGGTTGGGAATTTACGTCCAAAGATTTATCAACCCCTTCATGGTTAAGCAATTTTCTAGAAGAGACACCAAGAATACTTTGTAAAGAACATGGCAGGATCAGACTAAATAAAAAATGTATAATTTAAAGGCTCTGCCTAGAGATGTGACTGAAGGTCATACGAGAATCTACAGTTAAGTGTTGAAGTTGAAAAGGTTTTTTCTTCATCATTTTCTTAATAATGATGACTTCGCATGGCAGCAGTGATGCTTCAGTAGAGTCCAGTACTTGACAGAATGAAATATTTAAAGTTGTTTAAAATGAGAGAAACACATAAATAATAATAATTATAATATAAACAAAAATATGAATAATAATGATAATAATCATATCATTATCATCATCTTTATTTAAAGAGATTTATTTTTAACAAACATGTTACAACGCGTGTTATAACACTGCAAAGTAACATGTGAAGTAGGTTAATTGAATGAATTGGTTCATACATGTATTGGGAGTTACAGTATGTTGACTGCAATCAGAAAGTAATAAACTGTAAATCAGAGTCAAAACAATGTATGTTTTACACAGCTCTTAAAGTTCTGCCAACAGAGGGAGATTTGAACAAGCTTTATTATGGTATAAGAATCCAATGTGATTTTTTTTGTTTTTGAGTGAGGTTTTCATTGTGAGTTTTGCGGGACAATCTCGTATCTAATCAAATTCCTAAATCTGTATTGTTTAGTTTTCCATTACGAGCATGAGGTTTGTGCTCTTGCAAAATGCACACGTGTTTGGAGTTTAGACAATCTCTAAATTAATGAAAAAGTACAGGAGGTCATTGAAAGCAGACTGTAATCTGAAGGAAAACTGTTTTGCAGTGACATACAAGATGCAAGATGGTATCATTAGCATAGAAATAGACATTGCAATGTTCAGTTGGAAAATAAATATTAGGTATTGAGTAAGTAACAGGGGCCTAATATTGGTCCTTGTGGGATACCAACCATCTGGGAACTTGATTTGAACCCATCAGTTTGAATTCGCAAGAAAGATATGATTTGAACCCTTACATTAATCCCAAACTATTACATAACTGCTTTGTACTCCTATTCTCAAGTTGTGGAATAATTAATCCCCCCCCCCCATTTCTTTTTTTGCACAGTTTTGCATGTTTTGGTCCATGAATTAAATATTTAAAGTAATTGAAAATTATTTAAGTGATTAAATTAGATATATATTAGATCTACACACAAGAAAGCCATATACACATGTGTGGCATGCAGTCGCTCTTTCACAGTTAGGATGTTCAAAAGAAACTTCAAATATGCCTGATACTTTGGGGCAATACATTTTTATTCCCTGATTCTTACATAAACTAGAATATTGTATCGATGATAACACTATGAGGAACAAGTAACACATGATACTTCTGTCCCAGACCCAGAGAAACACATATATTACATATTTCATAAATAATAATAATATAAACAATAATATGAATAATAATGATAATAATCATATCGTCAGCATTATCATCATCTTTATTCAAAGATTATTTTTTAACAAACATGTTACAAAGTGCTTCATATGAGGCAGCTCATTAAAAACCAATAAGAATTTAAAAAGATAGAAAAACGTATTGGTAAATAAAGATATAAGAAACAATTTCAGCGAATGCAATACCAGAAATAAAAACATTCAGACACAATCAGGATGAGCGCTACAATAAAAGTATCTATTAGGATGATAAAGGCTCTGTCCCTTCTATTTTCAAGCTCATATAATATACTGGGAAGCCAGGGAAAGGGGGCTAAAGTGTGATGTGGTGGAATAAAATACATGTAAATGATAAAATACAGAGGAAACTGCCCTGATATTGGGAACTTTGATAAAACACTAATTTCCAATAATAACAGTCAATGACAATGTTACAGTCACGATGATAGGGGCCTTTTTCTGTTTTTACCTGTTTTTGTGAGATTCCATGAAACTGTGCCATTACTCATTCATCATGAGACTCCTGAAACAGTCCCTTAACATGCACAGTCAAGACCGAACTTCACTGCCAGCGTTTCAGATTTTAGTAGATTTTAACAGCTTGAAAGTCTGAAACATGAAACCTTGCAGAAATAAAGTAGTTTATTTTTTAATTAATTGTTTAATACACATATATGTATTTGTACCAGAGTGTTACCTTTAAAAAGAATGTAAAGGTAAAGCAGTTATTAAAACAGGATGTGAGCAGGCAGAGCAATAATAAAAGTGACATATAGTTCCCATGGATGAAGATTTTACACTGAGATTCCCATTTGCTTTCTTTCCTCATCTGTCTTTCAGCTTCTCTGTGTGACATTTAACTTATAAATATAAATATCCTGGTAAAAAGGTGATGATTCTTGAATACACAACCATAGTCTGTACTTAAAGCCAAGAGGGCATAATTAGACAATATGAGAAACAGTTTATTATATAAGTTCAAAATATCACTTTAAATAAAAGATATTATAGATGAGAGCAACCTAAACATTTAATCAGTGCTCCTCAAAACATTCATTGCCCACAAGCCTCACGCCAAAAAAAGAGAAAGAAATGCATTTCCTTTGTAGCTTTACTGAGAGCTGCTTAAGTGGGCAAATCCAAATGCTATATTAGGTTTCTTACTAAACAGCTTACTCACTTCTGCCTGAATCATATTGGTGACCACAGCATATTGAAACAGAGAGGGTGAGAGAGAGAGACAGGAAAAAAAGAAAAAACTCCAGATCTATAAGAAACCGAAAGCAAGAACATGACAAATATATAAACAGTACATGAGCTTCACTATAGCATGAAGGTATCTTGCTCAGAGTGGCATTCACTGCTCCTCCAAGGTAAGCCCATCTTAAAAACATAGATACTTCAGACATGAGTTTGATGATTTGACAACATCTGAATTGAATTATTAATTTATAATGATATATATTAATTTATATTTAATTTTTTGAATTATTTACTTTATCACCATGTGAGCACATGTAAAAACACAGCAGGCAACTGTAGAGACAGATTCACTGAGTGCACGGTGTGTTTAAGGCAGTGCATATAAATGTCTGAAACATTTTATTTTAATTTCTTGGACACACTTAGTGTCCACGTCAAACTTCAAGTGAAGGCTTGTCAAACAACTGCAGTGTTTCTGTATGCTTGATAACGTCTAGTATTCATAATCAATTCAGTTCCAATCACTATTTTGCTGTTTTATTTGTGTAGAACCAAGTGAGGTTTTGTAATCAATAATTGTCAGAGATCCGTTAGCGAACACTGTCATGGTTTCAGTGAACGAGAAAGATGTTGATTCATCAGGAAGACTGTGTTGCACCAACAACACATGATGCAACTGAATAAAAGGACCAAAATGAAAAGGAAGATTTGCTTCTTTTGTCTACAGTTTAAACTTGACAGAGCCAGGGAACCTGAAAGAATAGATAAACTTAACAATTCTGGTACTCAGCCACTTGTAACAGGACAGCAGTGATGTGGTCTGTAATCTGTAGTCTGGTGATTTGCATTCAGGACCTTGCACAGACATTTTGGGGTGCAAGGCTACAAACAAAAAGGAGACCATACTGAGAAAATGCTTCCTACACTGAAACCATTTAGAGGAATCAAGATGCTTGTGTTTCCATGCATGTGCAGCCAGACCAACTGTATTGAATTGCATAAGAAGGAAAGCATGTATGGGGATGTCGTGTGGCAGGGGTTGGAGGATGTGGGGTGGATTTTCTTTCAGAAATATTAAAGGACTTCCTTTCATATACTAAATATGGAAATTGAGTTCCCATAAAGAGAATCAGTGCACTTACCCGGAATTCTGTAGTTTGTGTTGGAAGTGATACTGTAGGTCACCTTTTTTACATTTGTTTTGACAGTATTGAATACAGAAGTGATACACCTTAGCCAGTTTATACCTGAAAAGCAGTTGTGTAAATCTGCATTTTCATTGCACTGATTTAATGCAACCGCACAGCACAAACAATAGATGATATAACCCATAACTCTGCTCATGTCTCTGTTTCAGATGACTGTGTTGTGGCAGGCTCTCATCCTCCTTTGCTGTGTACTGAACTGTGTGGAGTCCTCTGCTCCATCTCCAGTCCTCCAGAGGAATAAATACAACAACTCCTTTCGTCTCACGAGGTCCACCCGAATCCGCGTCCAGCTGCTGCAGAGGAAATATGTGAGTACTGAAAACGTATTACTGTGAACTCTGTGCACATCCAGCATTAGCTTTCCCTCACTACAAATCATTAATCATAAATATGTTTACTTTAACAGAAGGAGCATCAGTTGGGAAACAAGCATTTTGATGACAGAAGCCGACAGTTAAAGGACCTGCCATTACTTTCTACAGATTTCTACAGCTGGCTAAAGCTGACGGTTAGTATCTGCTTGACTGTTTCAAAACGATAGAACATAGAAAATCACTCACTGGTTCCACAAAACACATTTTCAAAGTTTTCAGAGAATTTCTTTCATTGTTTTGAGAATTGTTTTACATCACTGGGAGAAAACAAAACAAAACCTGATGACATAATCAAAAAGTCTGCTCTTTCAGAACATAAAACTTGCAAAAATTTGAGTGGAATTCCCCTTTTAGAGCTTCAAGCATAGAGTGGGGGTTGTGCAACATTTTGATTATATAATAATGTGCTTGTCTCTTGTTTTGTGCGTTCAGGACTGGGAAAGACTGCATGCTGCATTCTGGGACATGCAAGCCTATTGGAATATGCTGGAGTGGAAGAGAAGACAGCTGGAGAAGGAGGAGAGAGAGCAGATGGCGGGGCAAGTGGTCCGTACCACTTTACCCAAGAGCATCAGGCACATTCAGCTGGACCTGAGGGACCTGATGAGCCAAGTCAGCAGTCAGGTAGCCACAGTTTTTATACTGAAATCCATTCACATTTTTGTCCCCTTTTCAGCACACACACAGACTTTGGAGGAAGTGACACCAAGGTCTAATAAAAATTGTTTTGCTTTCTTCTTCAGATGAGTTACATGAAGAGCTCTTGGATGAAGCCACCCTCTCCTACGGTATGGGCACCCCTGAACCCAGAAACCAGCTCCAAAACAGTGTGGGACAGCCGAGTGGAGGGTTACATCATTCTGAGGGATCTAGACCTTTACCTCACCAAGCTGGCAAGAGACTTCCTCCTACTGGCTTCAAAAACACACATGACTCAGCACTGAAAAAAGAAAGCTGCGACCTTGACAACACCAACATGCACACAAATGGAAGAAAAGGCTGATCTGACAATCGGCACCTAACAAAAAATTGGAATAATAGTACTGATAACTTCAATCAATTTAGTGTTGTTTTTAGTAGAATTTACATGGAGCGCTCTTTAAGTTAGTCACTTTTTTTTTTTTTTTTTTACATGTTATACTGTATATTTAAGGGCTTTCTTGGGTATTTCCCAGAGTTTCTGTCACTAACTGTAAGTTAGCAATAAGCTCCCAGAGCAGTGAGAACACTTTCCAACATCCTCTTTTTCCCCCAAGCTCTCAATCTACTGGACTTTCCAAAGATATATTTACTATTTATTGATATATTTATTAACATACTATTTATTTCAAAGTGGTTTGTTTCATTTCTCCTATAATATAGAGTATATAGAGAATTGTTTTACATTACAGACATTTTATATTTGATATATTTAAATATGTTTGTGTACAATTTGTATGACTGACAATAAAGAAATGAAGCATTTGAAAAAGTGACGACTTCATGTTATGATTTTCTAATCTTTAACAAAATTAGCAATACTTATTGACATTGAAGACATTCTTGTAATAATGATGATATATATGAATTATTAAGGGATCTTCCTTCTGTTGAGTATGTTGTGTGTGCTTGTGGTATCATCCTGTAGGGTACAAACTAACAAATAAGAATGACAACTTCTGAGTGGCAATCCTCCAGGTAGCTAAAAGGATTACTGTTTGTCTTGTTGCTGTTTTCGGTTCCTTCACGTGGTGTTGATCCGAGGCGCAGTCTGCAAAGTGAAATCAGTTTCAACACAGTCAGCTGGCTGAATGTTTTTAATATAAAAAAAAACCTTCCTCCCTGCAGGCTCCACACATGACATCAGAACAGCCGCTGACTCACCACTAGCAGATGTCCTCGTTTGCCTTTGGCCACCTTCAGCTCTGAACCCCTGACGAAATCAATGATTCCCTCCTTGCCTCGAGCCACAGCAAACCTAATACTGCATTCCACACGGGAGGTAACAAATAAAAACAGGAGTGGGAGATGAGTACTGTTGGGTTGGCAACAACCACCATAGAGAAGCAGTCTGACAGGCCTCACCTGCCCGGGCTGATGTTAACGTAGTTCACCTTGCTGGCCATCATGGCTAGTTTAGTCACCAGCTCAATCACATGGCTACAGTGCAGCACCACGTCGCCCTGAGGGACACACAGCTGGATTTAGAGTGGTTGCATAAGTAAGTAAGTAAGTTAAGCCTTTATTTGTCCTGCAGTGGGGAATTGCATTTAGCAACAGCAGGGGTACAGTAGTAAAGCAGCAGTATCACACACACTATGATAAAACAGAAAACCCTAAAATAAAACCCTAAAATAAACTAAAAAAGACTATACATAAGTGGGTTAAAAATCTTTGCTAACAGGTATTGTGTATGGTTGTAAGTGCATGGTTATGCACTTGTAAACAGTCATGACTGCTGTGTCTTACTGTACCTTCTGCTTATTGTCCTCACTGGGCATGTACAGAACAAACATCCCATCACTGAGAGAGCTGACAGAGATACCTGTTTAAAGAGAAAACCTGGTTTGGACTCACTGAACTAAAAAGCACAATCACAATGAATTAATCAGGAATGTTTTAGCCACATTCCTTTGTCAGTAAAAACTATGTTCAATTAATTACTGGTTCAATATCTGTAACAATCAAGCAAAATAGAAGGTCATTATCCAAGCTTCGTCCCCATCTCCTGATTTGGTTTCGTTACAAATGGTTAGCTTATCCTCTCAGTTAAAAGTATCTTTCGTTGAGAAACATTTTTTTCTGTCAAAGCATGACAAGCGTATTGTTCACAAACACCACTTGGTTGCCATGGATATTTCTGCAGAAGTGCACAGAGAAGGTACAGCAATTGAAGTATTATGACTGCTGAAGGTCAAAGAAAAATAAACTTACAAAATACAAAAGAAATGAATATGAGCTCCCTCAATATCTTAACACAATAGCCTACATTTCTCAAATAGCGCACCCCTTCCCCACTCGGGACTGGTTTTCACCTCTCAGAGCTGTGTAGTCAATCCTCTGTTTGATCTTGGTCCTGTCCACCAGCACAGCAAAGGTGTTAGTGAGGAGCAGCTGGCGAGGGCGAGGCTTGAAACCCCTCCTGTCATACTTTATGACTGAAACACCGTACTGAGAAGCACAAGGAGACACATTACTGTGAGGCAGCTGAAAGGTTATGTAACATTTATTATCATCATCATCATCATCATTACATAGGAACAAAAAAGAAAAAAACCCACCTGCACTTTGTCATTCCCGAGGGTCTGGATGACTTTGAGACTGATTTGCTCACGTTCTATTTAAAAAAATGGGAAAGCCTCTGTAAATGTTACATGTTTTTTTGGTACAACTTCTGTAATGTGTTAAGTATCTACAGAGGTAATGAATACATGTATCAACACGTACCCAGCCTGGAGTCCAAAAACAGCCTTCCAACACTCTGAGGGTAGCTGTCTTTCTGATCCTTGAAGATCTCACTGGCTACAACCTTCTGCATCATCTAGAGCAACAAATAAAAAATCAATCAAGATGAAAAATTTGAAGATTCATTTATTAAGTATGGCCATGGCTTCTATAGTCAGTGTACCTGCTTCTTCCATTCAGGCTGGACCCTCCTGCAAAACTTCATGACCATGTTTCTCATGTTTAGCCTCCACAGGTGCTCGGAGGCCTGTAGGGCACCATGGAATTGACAATGAAGAACTTGCATTCATAATTCTAAAGATTCTTACTTGTGTGTATGTAATTATGTCAGTCAGCAGAATGGACCTCTGTGTGTACAGGCTGTTTGTACCTCAACCAGGGAGGGAGGAGGTGTCGGCCAGCTTTTGTCCAAAACACTCTCGGGCAGGTTTTTACGTAGATTCTTGAGGAAGGAGTAGCGTACATGATCCAGGAAATATTCATTCTCAGGGCCGTATTCCTCATGACGGTAGATGAAGCCTTTTATGAACCTGAAAAAAAAGGTTCAAGGAAGGAAATTTACTAGAAATGCAAAATGCAGTCGCAAAAATACATACAGAAACAAACAATAACAAAGTATCAGTCAAGCACCTGCGTATTAACTCAGCAGCCTGTCGACGCCTCTTAGCCCTCCTGCGTCCTTTCATCCCTCGCCACCCAGACTGGATCACTATCACTATACATATACGTACATGCATAAATAAACACCAAGACAACTTTGATACTCAGCCAAAGAGAACATCCCAAGGTTAGTATAGCATACTGAAACAGAAGGTCAGCTGAGGCTCAAATATACATGTCAGAAAAGTGAAATTAAGCCCAATCTACACAAAAAAACACAAGCATGTATGCTCAGATATATGAGCAGGAATGTGGACCATGTGGCCATCCAAAAGCATTTTTATGTGCATGGACATACATTGAACAAAGCAGATTGTCCAAAAATAACAATGGAAGAAAATGCTAAATCAACATTTATGGGAAGTCAAAATGAAAGTAAAAGCCCATCTGAAAAGTAACTGAAACTGAAGTTTGTTTGTAAGGTTAAATTAAATGGTTATAAAATATATAAACATAATAAACCTGATCACTTCTGTGAGTAGTTAGGCCTGTATTTATTTCATTTTTAAGGACACAGTGAGACTGTTCTGTAAGGGAAATGTAGGAAACTGAGGGAGTCGACAGCGCGAGGAGCTCTGACCTGCGTGTCTGATGCGCTGGTACTTGGCTCTCTCCCTGTAGCCTCTCCATGATGTCTGCAGGGTCAAAGCTGGAACACAACAAAGAAAAGAGAGTAAAGGTGGATTTATGCTTTTCCATCGAGGTGTTCCAGAGGTCCCGCTAAGGAGGCCTCGGGCTAAGGAACTGATTCATAGTTCAGAGTAGGATTTATCCCACAAAGGTAATAATTGACTGGGATTCATTTGCTTTCTTTTAAATGTTCTGATTCCCCAATGTTTACAATCTTTACCCATTTTACTTACCTATCTCTGGCTTTTTTGCTTCTAGTGCATCCTCAGTGGTGAAGAGAGTTTTTGGGAAACGGATGAAGATTTTTGACCTGCAGAAAGTGAACAAATAAATTAGGAATCAACACGAAGGTTTAACGAACACTTCAATCCAAACTGCGTTTGAGTATGAATAGTTTGCACTCATACACTGAGTCTAGGTGGCCCCATAATCTCAGTACCCACTGAGCTACTCACAGATCACTGTTACCAAACTCTCCTCCCACTCTATACTCTCCCTCCAACAATACATTACCTGCCCAGTTTGTACTCTTCGGCTTTGTAGCCCAGGTGGTTGACCAGTGTTGAGACGCCATCCGCGAGTCTGCCATGCCAATTGGGCCACGTCTCAGGACACAGGGGCTTATACCTAAGGCCATTTGTATATAATTATAATGACAGAAGGCTGAACATAAAGACAACAGAATGAACAATCACTGAGGCTGTAAGTCATTCGGAGAGAAGGTCAGTCACCTCTGCAGGAAGGCTTCAAAGCGACGTCGATAGGCAAAGCCAGCTCTCCTGACCCTCAGGTTTTCCATCAAGCCCAGGTACTTTACCTGGTGTCTGACCAAAACTTCATCAAACCTTCCTGCAAGGACAGATGATAACGTACAGTGAGTTCTCAAGAACTTATATTCATCAATCGAGACCTGCCTTTATTTCCCATTTTGCTTGTTTTATATGTCCCTTTTAATATTTTGGTGATAGACCTTCTTGTTTTCTGATCATATCCCCTGTGTTAATTTGTTGTTGATGCAAACCCAACACTTCCTCAATCTCTTTCACATTAAAATGCTTCAGAGGGCATAATTTCTTCCCTTCCATGGGAGGCTTTTATTGTGAAACGTCTTCTGGAATTGTCAGGTTTTATTAACAGCAAGATTAACCCCCTGGGGAAGAATGACAGAGTAGAAGTAATAAAAATTAATTAATGAGTGAGTATGAACAACATTTACATTAAAAAGAGAAACTTAAATGCAGTGTCGTGACTATGTTGTGCTGATAAGTGTGTGGAAGTTTGATTTTTATTTACCATGTAAACCATTATAGCACAAGTAACAATATTTCAACAGTTTCATCTATACTATACAACAAATTTACATCACACGATGTAAAAGTGTACCAGGCTGTTTGACATCATTAGGTTTGATACAGCGCACGTAGGATGGCTCTTTAGACATGAGGATCTCCATAAGCTTCATCAGGCTGTTTTTAAACTGAGTGGCAGCCTAAAGGATTTTTGAAAGAGAGAGAAAGCAAGTGTCTTTATTTTCACTACCTATAAACCACAGAAATACTTTTGATAAATAACCACACCTAAAAATGATCAAAAACAGCTTAAAGAGAGATGGAGGGAGAAAGTGAGAACAATTCTCACCATCTCTGGACGTTTCTGGTCTATTACTTCCTCTCTGCGGAAGCAGTGCCTTAGGATCTGGTTGTCTGACTGGCACATGACCTGAGTAGAGACCAAACCACACAACCACATGTCAACACGGCACGCCCCCCTCTTCCTGATCACACACAGAGGTTTTTAAAGGTTGTCGTGACGCTCTACCTTGGCCATTTTCATTATCCTCACCTCTTTCAGGTTCCTGTTCAGCAAATCATTGTTCTTGTCTAGGAAACCTGAATGGGAAACAAAAACACTGCAGTTTGTCCTTAAGGAATCAGCAGGTTGTTGGTCATGCTCTGAAATAAATTGCCTCTTATATGGAAATGAATGCATAAATAAAAATAGTCAACTGGTTGATCTAGTGAATAGTCACAGCTTACCACTGACATTGTAGTTGACCTCTCCGGCATAATGCAGCAGCCTGAACTCCTCCCTACTCATCACCCTGCGAGTTTTTCCATTTGCCAACTTGTGACTGAAAGACACACACACACTGAGATGTACAAACATACATACAAATGTACCTGCTGATATAAGAAGCTGTAGTTAGAAGAGCCTTTGTACTGTATGTCAAAATAATCTTTGTTATAAGATGAAAGCTTACGTGACAAAATGGGGATGGCCGCCCAGTGTGTCTTCCAGTTTCTCTAAAAAGGCCTCTCCAGGCCTCAGACATTCCTCATCCTTAAAAAACAGTCACACTATTTAACTTTACCTACAGCAACAAAGGGTAAGACAACACCTTATAAGGAGACAAACAGATAAACTAGGAGTTGTCATGCGCACCAGGATGGAGATGATGCCTTTGTGCTTCTCCTCTATCAGGTCACAAATGATCTTGTTGTCAAAATATTGCACCGTCTCCCACTGCAGTTAGAGGGAAACATTTGGAGGAGAACAACGTTGTGTTAGTATGGAAATATAAATATATCAAACTTATTTGGTTCGACCACCAAACCAACAATGGACTCACTGCAATTCCCTCTGTCTCATACTCTTCCTGCTCAGATCTCAGGGTCAGCTCGATAAACAGCTGCTGGAGCTTCTCATTGCAGTAGTTGATGCAGAACTGCTCAAAACTGTAGGCAGAAACATAAGGGAAATTAGGTCAAATGCATGCTAGAGTTATGTGCATTAGAGACATTTACTGACAAAGAATTTGGTTTCTAGACTGTGCTGAGAAGCAGCATTGCGATGTGACAGAGAAGGGAAAATGAATACACTCATACCTATTGTGCTGTAGGACCTCAAAGCCATAGATATCTAGAAGCCCTATAACTGAGGAGCCCTTACTGCTGTGGTAGATTTCCTCCTGCATAACATATAAAGTACACAGCATGCAATCAGTGGTAAAACACAGCAACAGCCTCACAACATGGAGATGGATTTTCCACTGCTATCTTTGAGTTGTTATCAGGACTGTTACTGCACCTTCAGAGCCAGCGACTGGTTGATCTTCTCCACCAACCAAGTGAAGGTTCGACCATACACAGCCTTGGCTAAGGCATCACGGGCACACACTGCCTGCTCAAAATTTAGTGGGCTGATCATCTGCAACGCACAGATGCAAGAACAACACAAATTTATAAAATCTGACAATACACACCAAACAACTGAAACATGAGGAACAAGGACAAATAAAAAACCATCACCTCCTCTCCTTTGGCAGTGAGTTTCTTGTGAGTGAGTGCCTCCCTGAGGGCTGAGCCATCAACACCCAGAAGCTGGAAAACAACAAAACATCTGTTCTCAGTTATGGCTTTTTGCGAGTTTTTGAGCATATTTGAACATCCAATAATACTAGGGGGACTGTTCTGACCTTCACAAGATTGTTTAACTGAGTCTCAGTGGTGATATAAGTTTCTCCTTCCTCCCCTTCTCCAAACTGAGTGTTTCCCAGATGGAGAACACTGGCAATGATATTCAGCAATTTCTGAGGTCAGAAACAGGAAAAACAGTTAAAAACAATCTCAGATATTAACTCTGTTTTTTAACTAAATTAATATCTGCAGTCACTGAGAAAATGATCATTAACATACAACTGGAGCCGGAGAAATTGTACTTTCAAAATAACCCTCAGATTTAAATGGTCACCACAAATGCTTGAGGCAGCAAGTTGATGTAAACTTTCAAAAAAATTACTTTATGCTTTAAAAATTGCTTTGCCTCAAGAATCCAAAAATGTTTTTCAGTGAAAAATAATAAAGGTCAATAATACAGATTTTTCACTATTAAAACAGCACATGGTCCTGTGGTTTGAACATGTAAAACAAATTTTGGATTAATGTAGATTTGTCCTGAATGCATTATTGATAATAAGAAATATTCATGATGGAAAATAATATTCCCAGTATAATGCAGATTAGAAGAACACTGCTCGTCTTGGATATATTCCTGTGACTCTGGCGTTTAAAGTGTTCCACTTGAATGTGGCAAATGTGGTGAAACATGGTGAGAACATGAGTGAAAAACAAAAAAGTAATGGTTGTTCATTCAACGCTGTGATTGTTACTGACCTGCACTTCTTCTTCTGTGAAGCCAATAACTGGCAAGGCCTTCATCACAACTTTCCAATTATTCTTGTCACTGATAGAGCTGAGTCTGGGACAGTTGCCCTGAACAAGACAATGAAATATTACACCACAACCGATGGCCTCAGTTTGAAAACAAAGTAATTCATCAAACGTCTGCACCACACACACCTTGACCAGATAGTGGTAGTTCTGAGGGTTCCTTTCCAGGTCCAGTGAGTTAAGCAGGTCCTCGTCCCCTCCGTCCAGAAGCTGATAGAAGATGTGGAAGTTCCTCTCACCGTGGTTCTGGTGTACTACACGTGATTTCTCCAGCAAGTAGTTTAGGATGTGACCGCCCACTGGTGCCCCCTAGGAGAAGTTACAGAAAAAGATGGGGGTAGACAGAAACTGTTAAAAGCAGGTTTAGCACTCAAGAGATTTTAATAATTGAGCTTCTATCAATGATATAACTACACTAACTGCTGTTATCAGTACAGCGTATGATTTCTATAAAGAGTGAGAAAGCCAAGGAGGGAGTGTTTACCCTGAAGTCAAACTGGACATCCATGTATTTTCCAAAGCGGCTGGAGTTGTCATTCCTAAGTGTTTTGGCGTTGCCAAATGCCTGTACAAAGAAAAAAAGCCAGGAAATTAGAGGGAGGAAGTGAAATCAAGAGCAACAATAACAGCAACAAACAATCAGGAAAAAAGTATTTACAAATGACATAATAATATCATGTACTGTGAAGACAAATATGTCTGTGATAGTGGCTGTTCAGCTTGAAATGCCAAAGGTTAAATACCTCCAGAACAGGGTTAGACTGCAGTAGGCAGTCACCAAGGGCAGCCATGTGATCATTAGTGGGGCAGGTGACAGCGTAGTAGAGGAGGATCTTCTTGGAGGCCTCTGTTTTACCTGCTCCACTCTCACCCGATATGAGAATACACTGGTCCTTCCTCTCGGTCCGCATGGCCCGGTAAGTGTTGTCTGACACGGCATAGCTGAGGGAAAGCACGAAAGGAGCATAAAACAGGTAAACCATTTGTTTGTGATTTAAATATTTTATTTCAAAGTCAACACACACACAGAGTTACTATAGTTCTAGTGAGTTTCATGTTAATTATATTAAGGTAGTTAGAGCTGAAACAATTACTATATCAGTTGACAGTGAAAATTATTTTTAGCTGCATTCCTAAAGTTATGCAATGTTATACAGTATATTTATTAAGCTATAGAAAGCCTGTGTGGAGGTTTCCATTTTAAAGCATATAATACAAACATACCCAGCATATTATTGAATGCCCCAAGCCAATAAATCCTGTTTGATCACAGAAAATCAATTTAGTAATAGATGGTTGTCAACATGCCATGTGATCATTAGCTGGGCAGTTGACAGTAGAGGACAAGAGAAGAGTTTGGTAAAAAATGTTTGAGGGACATGAAGTGACTCACATGTGAGGCGATATCTCATAGAAGCTGACCCCTCTGTAGCGTTCCATCTGCTGATTGGAGTAAATCTCCAGCTCTTTGTAAGGGTTCACCGACACCAACACTGAGCCAATATACGTCTGAGCCAAAATATTAGAACACATTCAAATATGTTTCATCACACCAACTGAAATGTTTTGGAACATATGAAGGAAATTGGCTTTATTACGTAGATGAGGTTTTCTTTGAAGCGTCTCCGTAGGTTCTCTATGAAGGCTGCCTCACTGTTGTAGTTTTCCAGCAAGACAAAGTCCTGCACCCCGACCCTGTCCCGGGCAGTCAGGGCACTCTCCATCACCAGGCGCACTCTTCCTTCAACATCCACCTCCTGCAGGAGGAGAGAGAAGGACAAACATTACAGAGAGGTACAGAAATGAAGCACCAGACACACTTCAGCAGTACTGCTGAGAGAAGAAGATTTCTGCTCTTACCGATAACCTTCCAATAGATAGTAGTTGCATTCTTTTGACCAGCAGAGGGCGCAAAATACCTATTCTCATTTCAGCTAGGGTCTGATACATACATATTATGAAATAATAAACATCTGGTGCTCAGTATTAGCATTTATGAAGAGATACATTAAGTATTGCAAAAATATCTTCAAAATATCAGGGCAAATAACTCCAGACTTACTGACCACATCACCAAAACAACGCTCTGTAAACACATGAAGATAGAACGGCTCTACCAAGCCTTGCCTAGATTAAACAACGAAGACATTTAAGGAATCCAAATGATAAACAGTCAGGATATACTCTTCTATTAAGCAATAGTGAGATAGTGTATTATGATGTATGTACAGTAAACACAGCTCTGTATCACCAGACGGGGTTTAACCTGTGCCACTGGGAAAAGTGTGTGTACATGTCAACCCCACTGTGATGGCAAACATTATAGTGCAGACAGGCAATGATTACCTTTCGGGAGTGTGACATTCTCAGATGTTCTCAGTAAGATATTACACGCTCAACCACATGCACAGTCATGCACACATACATACAAAGAGATAAAAATGCCAGAGGTCAATACTTACTGATGATAAATATCCAGACACACGATTCTGTGAGTAATCAATGCACTACACCCCAGCCAAACCAGCTGCACTCCATCTTCAGTATCAAAGATACATTATTGTGTAAAGCCCTGCTGGTTTTTCTTTACGCATGCATTTAAAAAAAAAACAAGCAGAAAGTGGAACAAAGGGGCTAGACTTCCACAGGACTTCTGTTTTTCTTGAATGCAAGAGCCTCTCAAGGGTCTCATTTGGCTGGTTAGTGCCGGTAAAAGGTCATTATCTCTGAGCACTGGGTGCAGTAAAATCCTTAAAAAAACAAGAGGACAACAGTGGAAGATAGCCAAGACATGAGAGCAAAACCACTGGATACTTCCATTGCAGCCCCCCCCCCTCTGCTTCACCTTCGTGTATTGTTCTCCCACTCCTGCAGGTGGGCTTCCTACAGATAGTAATTACAGTTCACAGTCAGATTTTCCAAAGGATACAACTAAGGAATGTTAGGGTCAAGTTTAGGGCAGGAATAGGAAGGTTCAGTAGATACCACTAAATGTTTCTATGTGGGTGTCAGCAGCTGTGCATGCTTTTATATAACACTGAGGACATGTCTTCTTGCATGCCTGGTCAACAAGAAATTTGCACTTCCATTCATGACACCTGCGAGGCAAAAGTGTAATAATTAGAAGTGCAGACCAAAATTGATCCTTACACAGGTTTGTGAAGGTGCAGTGAAGGTGTGGCCATTTACAACATTTCCCCTAATTCTTTGACAGTTTGTCAGCTTTCAATGGTTCAAGGCGATGCGGATGAATTTTTCACTCAATCTCGTAACTTGACTTACACAAGAATATTTACTTGCTTTAGTTTGACTTTTATCCATGTGTTTGGTTGCAGTTTATCACATATAATGTCCCATAGATCAAGGGGGGCTTGCACATTATTATGAAACATAGAAAGCACCTCCAGCATACACATCAACCTTTCATGGTAGATGACATGTAGCAGCACTACCTGGCTCTGAAGTGTAACAGACTGCTTTAGCTTGAATCTTTCATTCCATCTTCCTCAGATCCCGTACCTTTTATCTTAATCTGTGATGTTATTAAAATGTACAGTAGCTCCTGTGCTGACAATGTCTGTGCATTGTCCACCTTCCACCATCTGAAACATCCAGATTTGTGTAATAATCTTGTTACGCTCACATGATTTTTTCTACTTAAGAAAGGCAGCATTGGATGTGCACTGCTACATCAGACTTTCCAAGCAACAAAACACAAACTCAAAAACAGAGCAAACATTGTTTTCAAGGACCTATCTCTCTGCAGTCATCAGTTACATTTTTTTTACTTGTGGAAAAAAATTAATTTTTAGTGATGAAAAGCCACATCCAAAACACTTCATTTTTTCCAAAACATAGAAACACTGCTACCACTGCGGTAGAGGAAATCTTGAAGGATGTGAAAATCCTTTTCATGGAGACACTGTGGCTGAGACACCTTAAGGGCTACATGTCTGGGATGGAGATATACCCAGAATACAATGTAATCCGTAGAGCTTAGTTGTCAGTGAACTGACCTGAGGCTTGGTTGTTACAGCAAATGAGAGTGTGAACTAACTGGGGCTAAGCTCCCGGCAGTGCTTGAGTGTTTTATGATGGATTTGAATCTGAGTACCAGGGAGCTCCAGTGAAATCTGAAGGTTTGTAGGTGCAGCAGCAGTGACAACCAGCCAGGAGGCTAACCTAGCAGTGGGACTTGGCTCCAGGCCCCATGACTAAGCTCTGCTGGGCCGACTACATTCGGATTGTCTTCCTTATAAGGCATGCCCCACCACTCTGTCCCAGGGCGAGCTGCTCTGGTACCACTGCTGGCTCTCTACCACTTATGTGCCAGTAATGGATATGGTGGAAAAATACCAAGCGTATAGCTTATACAAAAACCAAAATACACACTGACTCATACACAGGCAAAAAGAAAAAAAAAAAGAAAAAGTCTCCAAGTGACTCATTCTTCTGTTTTCCCCTCCATGAGGGAGAGAGTGAATTGGTGGATCGGATCTTGTGCCTCACTGTGCCAGCACAGATAATGCACACACACATAAAATATAGTACGTGTGCAGCATTTAACATGAAAACACAACAAGGGGCATCATGGTAGTCAGGTCTTACCCTGCCTTGGTACCTCATCCTGTCCTGTTGTTGTTGGAAGAAAGCTGAACTGGTGGTCTCCCCCACCCCCAGCAGGCTGGTGCTCCTCCTCCCGTGTCGGACAGACTCCTCAACTGTAACTTCTCATCCACCTTTACCTGTGGGGGACAGAATTAGGTAACTTATCCTCTTCTCTCCCCTCCACGTCAGTCACTTTCTCACTTTCTCTCAGTCTCCTTCTCCGCGTCTTTCCTCCTCCTCATCTGGCTCCCCTGTGAGGCCAAAACACAAACAACCCCTCTTGTTTATACCTTCAATTCATCTTCCCTTTGACTGGTCAAGTAAATGTCCGCCTCTCCGTGAGTCCCTCTCCTTCCCTCTAAACTATGCTGCATGAAACAAGGGCAGGAACTCCACTCACACGTCACACAACTGGACCAAAAAAATAAAAAGTGAACGGAAAGTAAGTAAGCAAAAAAAAAAAAAGAGCCTGAGAAACAGAAAGCTGAGAGGGTTTGGAAAAATTTGCTAAGAGCCCCAAACTACAAACATGTTATCACTGTGCAGCTATATAAAAAGGGAAAAAAACAGAAATCACATGATGAGATCTCAGTACATTCTTTCTTTCCATCCCTCCCTGTTTAGTTTGCCCCCTCCCTTTTCTCCCACAAGCTGAGACAGATTCACGAGATGTGAGTTATTGATGTGTTTCACCAGCAAGCCTGCCCGTCTCCCACTGTTGAGTAAAGAACGTTTTTTTTTAACACAGTAACGCTCTAACATAAGATGTGCTGTCTGCACGGACCGTCAGATTTCTCACTTCTTTCGTTCCCTCCCGTTCTTGGCATTTTTGGGGAGTGCTGTCAAGGCCACATCGTCCCTGTGAGAGAACAGCGCCCTCCTCTGGTTTCCCTCGTTTTCTTTCCTCTCACCCCATTTTCCCTCACTCTCTCTCCACGCCTCACTCTCTTTCCTTTGCCAGCATCATCAAATATCCAACACTGAGGAATCTGAATAATGTTACCCAGATGGAAGAAGCCTCTCACTTCTTTTCTCAATCTCTGGCTGTCTCAATATTTCTTCAAGGGAGGAGGAAAGAATCTCCATGCTGCTCCCTCCCTACCACTCTCACACATACTGTATGTAGTGTATATAACTAGGGGAGAATTGACATTGCCACATCTTGTACCTATTGGTACCACTCAGAACCTAATTTTGGTGCCCTGCCTCTTTTAATTTTTTTGGAAAGCAGTCCTGCCAGATCTCTATGTTCCCTCACGTGAACTTTGTCAGTCAAATGTTTTCTCACGACTTTTCTTTCTGAAAAATGTAGCCTCCATGTCCCCTTAGTTTACTCAGTTACCTCATTGCATTCCCCCTCAATTGAATGTGCTCTATTCACACCAGCATCAGCTAAAATGATCAGTCCCTGCAGGTCAATTTTGTATAAAGTACAAAAATCAAAAGAAACTCATACAATTAGATGATAGTCGATCATTTAGTTGGCACAGAAAAGCCGACTACGGCAGAATGGTAGGTATTGTTGTGTTCCCCTATCAAAGCCAAACAGCGCTCTGAGGAAATATTCTGGACAAGAGGTTGGGACTTTGAAATATGAGCTCAGTATTTAGAATAAACTAAAACGAGCCTATTGGAGTTTAAGTTCACAGGAGCGCCATGCGTCCGTGTCTGGCCTGCAGCTGCTCTCTTGTGAGCTCCACTTTCAGGCTACAGGCTTCAGGCTCTGGCCATGGTTTCTCTCAACCATAAGTCATTAGTCATATGGGCTTTAGCTTTGGTCTGGACCTTCACTCGGGACAAATATTGCAAGTAAGACTTCCCCAGCAGCTGCTGACTTCAGCAACACACCTCCCGGGGTCCGATGGACAAAAAGTTCCACCACCACTGTGAGGTGAAGATCACTGGAAGCAGCCATGATTTATTCTGATGACAGCAATTGTCTAAAATTACTAAATAAATAAATAATAAATTTTGACATACACTACACATCTATTGCTCTGATAGGTGTTATAGAAACCTCTGTTTCTGTTCAAAAATACACAGTTGGGCATGTTTGGGTATTGTGTAACTCTTTTGGAGTCATCATAAAAGTCAACTTGAAATTTTCTGAGGTCAAAACCATTCACAGGCGTCTCAGACCGAATGTACAGCAGACAGATTGCTGGCAGCATTTTCTGACTTACTTCTGAAGGGCATCCAAGACGTAGTATGTGTAACCACATGCATGTGGAAAACATGAGGGCACGCTCCTAACACATCTGGCTTGACTACCCTGCACACATTACACATAACAACATCTGGCACAACCCTACTGCCAACGAAATCAAAAAGACACTACAATCAATCAGAAATCAACAACACTGCCACTGTAGAGTGCATCTTCACCACCTGAGCGTATGATGTATCCTCCTACATTACTTTCCAGCTGAGTTTTTTCAGTAAGTGTTCCTATCTTTGTTTAGCAGTTCCTGTAAAAAGGATTTCCTTCCTTGCTATTTCCTGATGTTCACGGTCTTCCTTCACGACCATTTGTTTGAGCTCAGGTCTGATGTGAACTATATCTTTCCAAAATGCAGTTCTATCTCCTGCATGTGTACGTCTACCTGCTTTAAATGGCTTTCTTCCTCAATTGGATTAAAATGCAGAGAACCCAATGTGACGTGTGATGAACTGGAATCTAACGCTTGCCAAAACTGCTATTAAAATATGTATGGTAGGACTGAGCTGACTGATTTTAACCAACTTCCTCTCAGGAGTACACCCACTTACTCCCTACCTCATCGCTACAGCCACGTCTGTCAAACTCAATGCCGAAACACTGTAAGATTTATCACAACCCGCTGCCTGACTTCAATTTCAGGTAATTACATTAAAAACTCAACAACTATTTCTGAACATCTGACACATTATGGAAAAAATCCAAAGAATCCTAGCATAACCTTCCTGTCATAAACTGCCTGCCTGTGTGTACAGTGTTTAAGTCTGAGGAATAGCAACTGTTTCCCTCCTTTTGTATTTAAATTGCTACGGTTTTCCGATTCACTGTAACAATGAATCACAGAGAAATGATGACTTATTTGGGCAGGGTGGAAAATAAGTTGTTTCTGTCTTCTCTTTCATCCAATTCTCCGTCTCCTGTCTCTGTCAGACATGCACCACATAGACAAATGATGTGACATGATAAACGAGACAGGCATCGGTTATAATCTTTAGCACATATCTAACTTATCAAAATCTCCCCAACCTAATCTTTACATCACCAAATGGCCTCTTTCTCTCACCACCTTTGACCTCTTGTGTTGCATTTTTCATGCTTCAATGTAGAGCTATTTAGAAGTTAACTAAAAAATAAATATATTTGAATGTCGTTTGGGTTACCTAACATAGCTTTCCTTACTGTTTATTATGTCTTTGGTAGTGATCCCATTTCCCACCTATTGTCCATCTGTTTTCTATTGTCATTGCACCCATCTGCTTTCCCGTTCACCCCATCCTCACCTCTATAGCCTGTCATGCCCCTGATCCCCGTTACACAACAACGGCTACTTTATAAATTGATCAAGGTGTAAAACAAAACTCATTTGTATATGTTGCAGGAATTTAGAAAATAAAGCACAAAACAAACAAATATCTACTGGGGATCTAGTAATATTAACTCTTCTCTTGATAATAAATAAGTCAGCATGAGGACGAGGACGTGTTTTCAGGTCAATACTGTAATGTCCCTTGTATTATCACTGGGATAACGAGCACGAGTTTACCACTAGATCCATTCCTCTTAATGCTAGGTATTATAAGAAGGCTTAGAGCTCCGCCTAGTGGTAGTAATATGAATTACACTGAACTGGCTCATGTGCCTTTATTTTATTGTGAAAAGGATGGATTGCCATTAAATTTGATTCCCAGAAGATGAATCCTAATGAGTTTGATGACTGTCTACCTTTTCATCTAGCGCCACAAACAGGCGAACATTTCCATCACTCACACTCACAGTTTTTAACAGGATAATTCTAAAAACCAATGACAGAACTCCCACCTGCATGCATTATTTCCCTCGTAACAGTACTTTTACACTGTCACTTTAACTTTTATTTAAGCAAAGGATCTCAATATTTCTTCCACAAACGCCAAGCACAAAAGCTTTAATTAATTTAACTGAAATACAGTACAAGCGTGACAAGAAAATGTTCTTGTCTGCATCTTGCACATAACAAAAATATACACACATGCATACAAATATAATGTACATGCATATCTGAAATATACCATATACATTTATACAGTACATCCAAATATGCCTACCTGGTCTTACTTAATAATTAAGAGTGCATGAACAGCCTCCCTGAAGTTGAAAAATGGACACTTTCTCCCATATCCTTCTCCAGCAGCAGTCTTGCTGGCAGCCACGATTTTGGTTACTTGTACAGCCGAAGGTGAAGCTCGTAGATTATACAATCCACTGCCAGGCTGACTTTTGTTTTCCAGCAGGCTAGATCAAATGCACTCCCACTTGGAACTGCTGAATCCAAAAGGATAAAATTACAGCAGAGCAAAGGTACTTCCTATAAAAAAGCTTGAAATCTTTATAGAAAGTAAAAACTGTGATCACATTAAGCCTTCATTACAAAGATGTTAGAACATTTCAGGCAGTTTTTAGTCTATGAATCCGCTAGGAGGCAGCAACGCTAAAGTTAATGGTATGCCCACAGTAATCAGATATGATACTGATGACTGATGCCAGCCTCTGGTGCAACAGCTGAATGCTAGTGTACTGTACTGTGAACGTGTACAGGCCAACTTATGAATATATGAGATGTGGTTGCCTCCATTACTTCACTGTCTGGATGTTTTGAAATAAAATGTCTATTGAAGTGATATTCCTTTTCTTGCTTTGGACCTTTGGGAAACTCTAAGGCCTCTCGAGGTCCCTGTGCATGCTGCAGTCTCATTTGCCTCTGTTTGTCTGTTTAGTGAGTTTACTGTGTAACCATCACCATTATCAGTGGTGGAATGTAACCAAGCACATTTACTCAATTTTGTGTGTTTCCATTTGATACTACTTTATACTTAAACTACAATTCAGAGTGAAATATTGTACTTTTTACAGCACTATATACATATATTTCACAGTTTAAGAGCTGTTAGTTACTTTTCAGATTAACATGTTACATTAGGAGAACATATGATACGCTTATAAATTACAATACATTGTTAAAGATTAAACCAGAAGTTCTTAGCCTTTTTGGCTTATGACTCCTTGTCATGTTTCATGTTTCTGTCATGTCTATATGTTGTTAGCAGTTCCACCCAAGAGAGAGTGACATTTCCCCTCTGAACTTCTCACATGGTTATTCACATTATTTCAATAACTGTTCAAGGCCCAAAGAGGTCAAATTATCCAATACTTCACACAAAAACAAAGATTAGAGAAAAGTTCAAAAAAGAAAACAGATTTGAGTATCATAACGTAGTTTTTTCTTCTTCCCTCTCGCATTAATCATCTTACAACCCCTCTGATTTATCCTCTGACCCTTTGGAGGGGCCTGGCCCCTAGATTGGGAACGACTGTACAACACTACCTGACCATATAGCAAGTAACAGTAAAATTACACATGGATTCATCTTTATCAACAATCTAATACTGTCTCATATAAATAGTGTATCAGTCACAGTGGCTGTTTTTCGGCAAAACAAGTCATTTTACTTTAGATTCTTTAAATAAATTCAGCTGATTTTTACTTCTGGCTTTTACTTGAGTAGGCTTCTCAATGCAGGACATTTACTTGTAATGGACTATTTTTACATACTTTCACTTAATAAGTTAGGGATCTGAGTACCTCTTCCACTACTGGACTTGATCATTATGATATCATATAATTGCATATCCCACTGTACACAAGTTTGTTGTGATTTATACATTTAACGTTACATCCTTGCTTTTGCTAACCTAAGTTAATATTTGTTGTCTAACGTTACTTATTAAGTTGATTCTCAGTAGGGTTGATTCACGTCCTCCAGTTTAGCGTTACCAGTTTGTCTCTTTGGGCTAAGACAAGAGTTGCCCGTGAATTAACGCCCTCTACAGCTGCCAGCTAAAGCTAAGTTAGCCTAACTGATGGCGGAAAGGTGTGTTCACACGTTAATGGTAATTACGCTAAGTTAGATAGCATTTAAAAAGTCGCTAACGTTTCTCCTCAAACCCCCTTAGGACAAAGTTGCAAAGTTTAAATCACATCTTATCCAACAATTAAATCATTCACTTTACTTTATCACACTTTATGTAACGTTAATACAGTAACATTACTGAAAAATAGCCCGTAACGCTATAACGTTAACGTTATATAAGTTACATAACGTTATAACGTTAGGTAACGTAACGTTAACGTTACATGGATGAGTAACTTACATGTTACAGTTGGTTCAGTACAGGTGTTCCTGAGACCTATATTTTCTCAGGGTGAACGTTTTAAATCTAACGTTAGCTCTATAAGCTTTTGTACCAAACAAAGCGGACACGAACGACGGACACATCTGTCGGTTTAGCCGTCGCTGCTAATCACAGCACGCGCAGTAACGACAGCTAACATTAAGACTTTATGTCTTGAGAAAGGATGCAACCGCAAGTTTGAATCTGGTGTGACGGACAACAGTGTATCTCAGTGACGCATGGCAGCTCACGGGCGAGAATGGAACAACAATCGGGGAAATACTTTTGAAACATGAATTGAATGCTGAGAAATCGATTACTTTGGAGTAACGAGCCCCGCATAGGCAGCGTTGCGGTGAGCTAGCAGCAGAGAAGCGACCTGCTGCAGTTGTGTGAGGGCGCCGCTGGGTGAGTCCCTCTCTCCGCTGCTTCTGTCTCTACAGCTCCCTTTTCGCCAAGAAAAGAAGAGGAGAGCCAGGTCCGGGGAGGAGTGCCGCCGCCATTATCGGAAAGCTGGCAGAAATACCACTTTCACACACGCAATCTGCTCATAAATTGATCGGGACGTCAACAGTTTCAGTTGCAGTAGAAGCATATTCCAGACGAAACACCACGGCGATTGCAACAAACTCACCGTTGTCTCGTGTGCGCGACCCGGCCCAGCATTATGTGGGCACAACAATGGACAGAATAATTATTGAAAAAGCAAGCAACGTGGTGAACCGAGAAGAAGACCGCTAAGCAGATTTTTATACGCCTGAATTCCTAATGAGGAAAATCCTTTGCAAGAACGAAATTGGGATTGCTCTATAATTTGGGATATTTATTTCTTCCTTCGCCGTGTTTAATTGCAGCGAAAACAGTGGTGCTAAACGAGACAATCCAGGCATGGGCAGTGGGTATTTAAAACAAATGACCGCATCGCACAAGTTGTAACATAGCATTGTCAGTATCAGCTGAGAATCGAGACGACCCACAGTGTATTCTGCGGCTTTATGCTTATGCACATCAGGCGGCGAGGGCTGCGGCAAGCGCTGGCCTGACAGATGCAAGAGGAGAAAGGGAGAAATGCGATGGTATGTACCCGACATGCTCTCTCCTCGTATTTTACGGGCTGTTTCACAGTGAAGCTGTCGAGTGCTGCACCCTAGACAGCTGGCTAAACAAATTCGCCTTAAACATTGTCTGTCGGTGTGGAGAAGGCAGGCTATCCCAGATTTCGGCGCTGCATTTTCATTCTGTAGACAGCAGGCCTGGCGTGGTCAGCCCCTCTCTGTGCACCCTGTAAAGCCCATGTTAACTGTTAATCCTTTGCAAAACATACAACGTTACAAAATCTTAAATAAGTAAGTAGGTTATGTAAACGGTGGTTTTAGTAAACTGCGTTTTGGTGCTGCTAGACGGGGCGGTTTGATATCTATTTGCTGATAACTTGTTCATTTGGGTATCAGGCCTAGCTCAGCTGAGCGGTGTGGACTGCCCATGGTTGCTTTTGACCCTGCCGGAGCTGTTTGTTTCTAATGCGTGGTCAGTTCATGTGACAGGCTATTCCTTTCAGGCCTGCAGTTACTCTTCTCGTCATGATGTTTGACTCCGTTGAATCATATCACACATAAGTGTAATTCTGCAGCTAGTCATTTGCCCTTTTTTTTATTGAAATTATGAGCTGACCATTGTATCAGTATTGCATCAGTCCTATAGTAGTGGAGGCTTTACTGAGTGGAAGTATTAACATGAAGTGCCTTAACAGGGTGCGCAAGATCAGTGTCTTTTGGTATAGATTGTAATGTGTCTGATTCTGTTAAGTTCTTCAACAGAGTCATTTTCAGGCTTGTCACACCAGCCACAGATCAGCTGACATTGTCATTTAAAGAGCACCACTCCCAACATATTTTCTCAGAGGATTAATGAATCATTTTGATCCTGGTTTGATATAATAGGAATTTATCTTGAGATGAGTGGACCAGATCTGAAATGAGTTGATTAATCAATTAGTCGATTGATGTAATATTAACTGCAATGTTGATAATCAAAGTAATATTTAAAGTGAAGCAATATTTAAGCAACAATGCCAGAAACTGGTCCAGCTTCTCACATGTGATATTTGCTGGTTTTCTTAGTTTCCTATGAACGTAAATAGAATACCGTGGACTTTTTTGGACAGTTTGTCAGACAGAACAGGCTATTTGAAGATTTCACCTTGGGCTCAGGGAAAATGTAAGGTTTTTTAACTTTATTTGAGAAAATAATCAGCAGATTAATTCAACAGTGAGAATAATAGTTGCAGCCCTAGAGTGGACAATAAATGTGGATCACAATTTAATGAAATTTGAAAAAATCACTGTGCTTCCTCATTTGAAATTGTGGTTATTTTGGCCATTACTTGTACAACTCATATCTATGGCCCCTTTCAGGATATATTGTGACTGGTTTGTATTACTGGTCCTGTAACACTGTCTTCTCTATGCTTTTGCTTGTGGCAAGATATAATGAAACTACGTCAGTGTTTGATAGCAACTTTTTGTATACATTAATAATATTAGTGCAGTTATCTATTACATTTACTTGCTTTTGACAAATGATCAGACTTGATACATGATCAAGGCAATAGTCATGATCCTGAATAGTAGCTAATTATGGCCTAATAGCCAGTTGAAGTCAAAGAACCAACATTGGTTGCTCTTAAATGTTATACCCGGCCTTCACTATTGAGAGGGTCCACTCCTTCAATATCATTTGGTATACAAAGGAAATGGGCACAAAATAAAATAAAATGTGCCTCTTAACATTCTCAAATTCTTTTATTATTAGAGATCACTCAGTTATTAAGAAGGATTGAAATACAAAAAGGCCTTATGCAAGTTGATGGACATTTGCAAAGGATATGTTTAACATTTAGTTTGCAAAAATACTGTCAATAACACATGTCCATTACCACATAAAGTAAACTTTTTAACAACATGTTTTTATTGTATCATAGCTATATAATATGTCTTAGGGTTAAGGGTCTAACATTTGCCTTTGTCTTTTTTTCCCCTTTTAATTTAAAGTGTATTTTTGTAGTTTGCGCAGTTTGTCTGATGTTTTTGTTGTTGTTGTTTTTTTTGACAGGATCTGATACATACAAGGAATAAATGAAAGAACCCTCTGCTCATATCACTGCACTGCTATTTATTAAAATTGAAGCCCAGCAGAAGAAAGTGAAATCTGATCTCCTCTGTAGATCAACAACTTTATGGACAAACATTCAAGTGAACTACTTTATACAGTGCCTGTTGGCAGGATGAGCGTCAGCAGAGTATGATGGCAAAAAAGCAAGATGCCCGATCGCCCATTTACAACCTCATTGTGGTGGGTTTGTCAGGAACAGAGAAAGAGAAGGGGCAATGTGGGGTTGGCAAGTCCTGCTTGTGTAATAGGTATGTGCGGCCTAGTGCTGATGACTTCTATCTGGACCACACATCAGTGTTGAGCACCAGTGACTTTGGGGGTCGAGTGGTTAATAATGATCACTTTTTGTTTTGGGGGGAGGTATCACGGGTTCTGGAGGAGGGGCCTGAGTGCAGGATGCATGTTGTGGAGCAAACTGAATTCATTGATGATCAGACATTTCAGCCACACCGTAGCACTGCTATGCAGCCCTATATCAAACGGGCAGCCGCAACCAAGTTGGCTTCAGCAGAGAAGCTCATGTACTTCTGTACAGATCAGCTGGGCCTGGAGCAAGATTTTGAGCAAAAACAAATGCCAGAGGGCAAGCTGCAGGTTGATGGCTTCCTACTTTGTGTTGATGTTAGCCGGGGCATGAACCGCAACTTTGATGACCAGCTGAAATTTGTCACAAACCTATATGGTCAGCTTAGCAAGACTAAGAAGCCCATTGTGCTGGTCCTCACCAAATGTGATGAAGGAGTTGAACGCTACATCAAAGATGCACATACCTTTGCTATCACAAAGAAGAATCTACCAGTAGTTGAGACATCTGCACGCTCAAATATAAATGTGGACCTTGCCTTCCTCACTTTGGTACAACTTATCGATAAGAGCAGGGGCAAGCCCAAGATCATTCCTTACTTTGAAGCCCTAAAGCTCCAGAGTCAGCAGATAGCTTCTGCCAAGGATCGCTATGAATGGCTAATCAACCGTATAGTAAAGAATCACAATGAAACCTGGTTAAACACCAGTCGACGCATGAACACCTCCCCAGAGTACAAAGAATATGTCTTCTTGGAGGGAACGGCTAAATGCAAGAAGCTTTTCCAACAGCATGTCTACCGTCTGAAGCAGGAACATATTGAGAGGCGTCGCAAAATATACTTAAGCACGCTTCCTTTAGCACTTAGTTCTTTGGTGCCTGACCTGGATGAGATAGATCAACTGAGCTGGTCTGGGGTACAGAAGGTCCTAGAGTCCAAACAGCACTTTGCCCACTGGTTTGTTGTTCTGGAGGACTCACCATGGGAGGATACATCTCACATTGATAACATGGAAGATGAGCGAATCCCTTCAGACCTACTGGAGACTGCTGAAGCAGAGGAACTATTCAATGCCCACCTGGAACATCTGCGTAATGAGTGCAGACGGGCAGAGATGAGACTGGAGTTTAAACAGAAGTTGGCTTCCTCTCCCTTTGTCACACCTGGTAAACCTTGGGAAGAGGCCCGCAGCTTTATCATGAATGAAGAGTTCTACCAGTGGCTTGAGGAGCCAGAGTACCTGGACCTGTATAACCGCCATCAGAAGGAGATGATTGACCGTGCTAAAGAGGACTTCCAGGAGCTCTTACTGGAGTACTCTGAGCTTTTTTATGAGCTTGAGGTGGATGCCAAGCCAAGTAAGGAGAAGATGGGGGCAATTCAGGAGGTTTTGGGGGAGGAACAAAGGTTCAAGGCGCTACAAAAGCTTCCAGCTGAAAGAGATGCTCTGGTATTGAAGCATATCCACTTTGTCTATCATCCTACAAAGGAGACCTGCCCCAGCAGTCCTCACTGCGGAGACTCTAAGATTGAACAACTCTTAGCTTCACGTTTCCCCACTTGTTACCCCTTTTTGGATGTGAAAGCTCATTTTGGGGACATCAAGGCTGACAGAATTAACCTTGTCATACTAGGGAAGGATGGACTGGCCAGAGAATTTGCCAATGAGATTAGGGCTCTCTGCACAAATGATGACTGGTATGTGTTGGATGGGAAGATGTATGAACTGACACTGCGGCCTATTGAGGGAAATGTACGCCTGCCAGTAAATTCTTTCCACACCCCCACTTTCACCCCTCATGGATGTCTGTGTCTGTATAATTCAAAAGAGTCCCTCTCCTATGTGGTGGAAAGCCTTGAGCGAATTAGGGAATCAACTCTAGGTCGAAGGGATAGCCAGCTAGCACAGCTGCCAACATCACTGCTTTTAGTCACTAAAAGAGGCGTAGGATCATATGTGGATATAGGTGGAGAAACTGCCTTAAACCTAATAACACAGGGACAGCAGATTGCAAGGAGACTGCAGTGTAGCTTTTTAGACCCTGCCTCCCCTGGTGTAGGTTATGGCCATAATGTCAATGAGACTCAAATCAACCAGGTGCTGAGGGGCCTTCTGGATATTAGGAGGAGCACATCCTTTAGTAGCAGCTCCCCACCCCTCCTCCCTGAGCCTCCAGGTCTCCGAGACTCTCCTCATCAGCCAGCCCCAGAGGCAGACCTTCGCATTGTCATGTGCTTAATGTGTGGAGACTCCTATGACATTGAGCAGCTCCTGTCCCCTTTCCTAATGCATCAGCACTGCAGGCCCATGTCTAATAGTGGCACCTCTGTATTGCTGGAACAGACAGTTGGTGGACACAAGCTGGCAATAGAGCTCTCTCTGCTCTCATACCACGCCTCCTTCACTTTGCGGAAGAGCAGGCTAGTACACGGTTACATTGCTGTGTACTCGGTCTCCCGAAAAGCCTCCCTGGAGACCCTGTGTGCCTTCTTGTGTGAGGTTCAGGACATTATCCCAGTTCAGTTGTTGGCAGTGGGAGATAGCCAGGCAGAGCTCAGTGACAGTGACTATGCCTGTGAACAGCTGATCCAGGGGGAAGAGCTTGCCCATGAGATTGAGGGTCGTTTCAATAGTGTGGTTTGTGGATCCGGGGGCGTGGTAGGAGGCCTGCACAGGATAGAAATGTTCCATTCTTTTCTGATGGAGGTGGTAGAGAAACGCAACATTGTGGAGGCCACACACATGTACGATAATGTTGCTGAAGCATGCACCAATGAAAATGTGTACTCCCCGCGCTGCAGCTCTCCCAGTCCTGTCACCATGTTTCTGGATTCAGAGGATGATGTAGAGCCCTCACCACCGTACTATGATGGCACACTCACTTCTCATAGTGGGGGCTTCAACCTGCCTGACTTAGATTCCAGTGACATCTCTGTGATCTCTGATATCAGAGACTTTGAGAACAAACTCAACAACAAAGTACCCCCTCAAGTGAGAGTTAAACCGGGTGTCACTTTTGACTTCCGGAAAGTGAGCCGTAACCCATACATTGATACACTAGGTCATCGTCGCTCCCTACCCTCTGCTGTTACCTGGGTTCCTGGTGGGGATGTGGGCTACGATCCCTCAGACTATGCCGAACCAATTGATGCTGTTTCCAAACCCCGCCCTAGCAATGAAGAGATCATCTACTCAGTGCCACATGACAGCACGCAAGGCAAAATCATCACCATCCGCAACTCTAACAGGATGCACTCCAATGGAAATGGCTCAGACAGCGAAGCAGATAGCAGCTCTCTGGAGCGAAGAAGGAAGTTCTCAGCAGTGGGGGTGAAGCCTCGTCTTTACCGTGACCGCTCCAAGCGGCTTGGCAAGTTCAGCAGCTTTCGCACGAGCTTCATAGGCAGCGATGATGAGATGGGAGCTCTTCCAAAATCCAAGGAAGATGACTTTGGGACCCTGAAAGGCGAAAGTCTTGTTAATGAGGAGAGTGAGGACCCAAAAAAGAGGAACATTCTGAAGAGCCTGCGACGAACAGCTAAGGTGTGTATTATTCCACCTTTTTCTGTTTTAATCCAGAAAAACTAGCTAATTTTCATTTACTTGTCCATAATCTCATACAGAAATTGTTGTAAATGAATTCATTACTTTTTTTTGTTTTTTAACCATTTTCTTAGATATGGCCCTTTATAAAAAAACAAACAAACCCCACAGTCATTTCTATAGGTATAATAGTGTGTCACTGTTGAATAAGCATGTTTAAACTGTGGTAAATTCAGCTTTTGGCTGAATGTTAGGAATTCCTTATTTGCTGCTGATGGGGAACAACACATTTTGTTAGAATCCAATGAGTGCCACTTAGTATCAGCATAATTATCCCTGCTTGAGACACCCAGAGTCCTCTGTCTTTCTTTCTTCACAGAAAACAAGACCAAAGCCCCGTCCAGCTATTCCCAAGCCCCCGGAGAGCAATTACTTTGGGGTCCCCCTAGTGAATGTAGTATCCCCAGACAGACCTATCCCACTCTTCATCGAGAAGTGTGTCCGCTTCATTGAGACAACAGGTAAATTGTTTTGTCTTTTAGCGGTGTTGTGCTGATGTACATGTGATGTATGCAAAATTGGATTTTACGTTTTATTCTGAGAAATACTGAAAATGGTTAATTTATCAGTTTTTATTCTTCACTAAAGGTAAACATCTTTTATTTACATTAATTTTAATGATTAGTCACCTAAACATGCTTATTGTTAGATCTCCTAAACCAGTGCACCTGCTGATGGCCACAATATGATGTGAAATACAAGGGTTTATTCAGTTAAATACTCCTCTAGAAATTGCCAGCATCTATATTGTCATGTCTGTTTGCAATGGGGCTAATGAAGTTTTTGTGTTTTGCTTTTTTCCCATTGTGCCCCCCCCCCCCTGTCTTCCCCCTTTTCTGTGCTGCTCTTTTTTTTCCTCAGGCCTGAATACAGAGGGTTTGTACCGCGTAAGCGGCAACAAGTCAGAGATGGAAAGCATGCAGAGGCAGTTTGAACAGGGTGAGTTGCTCGTCAGACTTGTTTGAACCAGCTGTTTGACATATAATTATGTGGCTATCTAATCAAAACATAAATAGAGTTACCAAAGGAAAGTGACATGCAACTGATTGTTTGGTCTTGATGACAGTTACTACTGATGGGCTTTTTTTTGTGATCCCTTTAACTCTCTCTCTCTCCTTGTGTAGACCACGGATTAGACTTAGTGGAGAAAGACTTTTCCATAAACACTGTGGCTGGAGGCCTCAAAAGCTTCTTCTCCGAGCTGCCTGAACCCCTGGTGCCTTGTGCTCTGCAGGTGGACCTATTGGATGCTTTCAGTAAGCAAACACTGCTGGGCTGGGAGGGTCTTTACTAGAAGATAAAAAGATTATTTCTTTAGGAGGGAAGAGGGTAGGGAAGGTTTTGGCAGACCTGCTTTGCTCTGTTTGAGGTATTTTGTCGTTGAAAGAATAATGTTCATGGTAGTGTAAAGAGACGTGTTACTTTAAAATTACTGTGCGATGATGATTTTTAATGTTAGCTTCTCTCGGTTTGTTCAGAAATCAATGACAGAGAACAGAGGCTATATACCATGAAGGATATCCTGAGGAGGTTCCCCAGGGAGAATTATGATGTCTTCAAATATGTAGTGAGCCACTTACACAAGTAAGTTCCCTGTCTACTGTTTAAATCACCTTCATGGATTTGTTGGTCTTGTGTCGTAGACACCCATCTGTTTTTTAGTTTATTTGCACCATATGTCAATGAATAAAATGGTGTCTATTTGTATGTTTTCCCCAGGGTGAGCCAGCTGAACAGGTTGAACTTGATGACCAGTGAAAACTTGTCCATCTGTTTCTGGCCCACCCTCATGAGGCCAGACTTCACCACTATGGATGCCCTGACTGCCACACGTACCTACCAGACAATCATTGAGACCTTCATCCACCAGTGTGCATTCTTCTTTTACAACCAGCCCCTCCTTGACTCCCCCACTGGCCTAGCAGGCCTCCCTGCCTCACCCACCACTACCCTCAGCGGGAGCTCTGCCTACTCTTGTTACCGCTCCTCTCCTCCCCACACCACCACACACTTCAGCCCCCTGCAGCAGTCCCCGCCCACCACCCCTCAGTCTCCCCTGCAGTCTCTGCTCCCTCCCCTCCACCAACACCCCCACTCCCACCATTCCCCTGCTGAACAAGAGACACTGTGAGAGACAGTGAAACCATGTGTGCCCATGATGATGCTGGACCTTCTCAACAACTCTCACAAAAAAAAAACATGTGCGCTTGCACACTACATTTTTGATCATGGACAACATAGGTTATGAAGAGAAGTGATAGGAAATTTCCCTAACCTGCCATTTGTACTTCCATACTCGTGTGCATCAGGGCAGGCTACCATTATCAGTGACTCTTCCTCTGACCTCTAAGCCCCTGATCGCCTGGAATTTGACATCAGGTCAGAATTGGAGGACAGAGGTCGCTGTCACAGCAAACCTCTCTTCTGTCAACAGCCACCACTTATCCTACACTACCAAGAAAAAGAAACCTCCACGCCAAGCTGGAAGAATTGATTTGTGGCCACCATGTTTTTATCTGTGTAAAACTGTTTTAGTTTGGGGTTTTTTCTCATGAAAGTACTGCCACTGGATTTTTAGACTGTTCCTCTGTAGGTCCTTTGGGCAGCAGTTTGCTCCATATAGCAGAGATTCCTCTGTCTGCCTTTGGGGTTTCTCTCATCGGCTCTACTTGAGGGGTCAGCATGCGGAGGGGAGGGGAGGGGGGATTACACATCCAGGGATGCACTTTAATGATCACTGTTGTTTTTCCCTCAAAAGGGTTTTTTGTTTTCTTGACATACTGTTTTCTTGTGTGTTTTTAATTTCACAGCTCAAACAGCCATACCCATTGTCTCTACAGAGCTCTGGCAGATCAAACTTTGTTTACATCAAACTTGTTTTTGTATCCACAAACTTATCTGAAGCACTTTTTGCTAGTGTAGTGTTAAATTTGAAGAAATGCCACATTAATTGTCCACATTGTTTGTTTAGTGGTTGAGTGTGGCATCAGTGCAGGCTTGTGAAACAAGATCCTTTTGTAAAAACTTGCGTTCTTTAAGTTGTTTCAGAGTACCCATTTTAGGTTGATGGGAAATCTGAATCCACTCGTATTCCTCATTCATCCAGCCATGTGAAAAATAGTTTTCTTTTAGAGTTTGTCCTCTTTCTAGTTGTTGGTTGTTCAGAGTGGATGTTTAGGGAAGTATGGTTTAATTAGACCATTATAATATGAGAGAGGACTTTGCCTGCCATCAGTCAAGTGAAGGAGAAATGTTGCCATTATTGAATGTGTAACCTAGTCATACCATAACACAACTCTACATTGCCATCTGGTGTCCATGGAAACCAAATGCTTGAAACATGATAGGTTGCTGGATGTGTTACTGTGGCTGTCTATCGAACCAAGCTCTTTGTATTCATCTAATATTAAGGACCTTTAACTCAGAAGGTCTAGTATTCTCAACACACTGTTACTGCTAGTCCTGCTATCAATACAATGATTGTTACATATTTGCGGATGGGACACATTCAAGAAGGACCACCGGCTGTTTACCTGCTCTAGTGAATTAGTTTTAATCATTAAACTTATGAGAGGAAGCACTGTCTTTTCAATGGGGACAAGTAAAAATGGACCCCCAGACATCTAAGTACTGGATGATTTGTGGCTCTGTTATGGTTCTTGGTTGCAACAATGACCAGACTAGTTAGATCATTGGTTTTAATAGTATTTGGGATCATCACTTACTGGTACTTGTGGAATCGCAATGCTGTTCGAAGTCATTTTAGGTGTTCGTCTGACTAAACTGAGGATGCTTCTCAAACTTCTCAGAGCTGTAATCTGTAACATTGGCACAGAACCAGCCAAGCCAACTGTCCCACTATCACACGATTCCTGGGAGTATATAATCTTATTGCATCACTTGACTTCTGACACAACCTTGGTGAATCTGCCATTCAGTGAGGAAAAAGTGAGTGCATACTACTCTATAATGGTTGTTTATTTGTATGTTGGGGAACATCACCCTTTAGTCAATGGTAGAAAACATTTCTAGTGTGTATTTCAATGATTGAAAGTCCATTTTTACAATTTTTGTGAATGGTTCAAGGCCACTTAAGTTTAGTGCATGATTTAAAAAAACACCAAGGGAGAAGGATGAAAGCCTCTTCCTGTTTTTAAAACATGAAATTAGTACAAAAACAAAACAAATAAGTGAAATAGCTGAAACGTGAAAAGTCTATGTACTGTGCACCAAGAGCAAACCATGAAATTTGTCTGACTGAGAATAGTGTTTGAAGATGAAGGCCTTATGTGAACTGTATAATAGTTAATAAATTAAATCTTGTAAAATTGTCCTCAGCTTTGTTGTGGTGCATGTGTTTGTGTCTTTCATTGAGCCTTTTACAATTTGAGAGGTACCTCAACCTCAAGTACAAAATGAGATTGTAAATCTGTGCCGTGTGATTAGAATTTATGAAGCCACACAATAGCAGTTAGAGAGATTAATATTGTCACAACAATGGGGCCCAGGCAATCAAGAATATCAAGCATATAATTTTGTTGGTTCAATTTTCACTATTATGTAAAAATCGAGGGGAAGGCCAATGACAGTTTTTTGAAAAGCCCCATTTCACCCGCTGCCATCTGACAAAATATTAGACAGGCTATTATTATCCACAGTTTTCATTGTGGAATAGTGGAGGGTGGTTTAAATTATTTTCCTGATTGACAAATGATGAACAAACACAACAAGGCTGCTGCTCACCAAAGATAATCAGGCCTAAGCCAAATCTGCTAAGCCAAAAAGCACACTTTTTAACTCCGCTATCCAGGAAGCATCCTTCTAATAAACAAGCTTACTTATACACACATTAACTTATATGCAGAAAGACCCCTGCTGTAGTAACTAGAAGCTGTAGCATTTAGGCACTGGTGCAGGTGACTCTGAAAAACATCAATTATTCACAGCATATCCGTCATGAGCGACTGCACTCTTCTGGCAGAATACTTTTGTCACAGTATCTGTTAACCTATGCGTATGGGTCGGACATTATAATGTTAGGTCGCCATCTTGTGGCTGCATAGCTGTGGAGCTAAGAAGATGTGGGCGTCTTCGTGCCACATCTCATTACTCACGGAGGATTGTCATGGGTCATTTGATTACAAAGTTAAATGACTCAATAAGGCACTTATTGTCCCTTTTCCTGTCCACTCCTTACAATTAAAATTTCAGATTCAACTCTGGGTTTATTGGGTGTATTCTCACAAGTTGTCTTATGTCTGTTCTATGTTCAGACGCATCACTGAGGTCAAACAAATCTGCTGCCACAAACCTTAGACAGAAGGATGATGAGCAAACATGGTGAATCGTCTGTATCCACCGCCTAACACATAAGCAAGGCTGCTGCCCTGCGCTGTGAGTGCTTTACTTATCTATGCTCACTACCTATATGTTGGCACACGCTCCTTTTGTTTTACCAGTCTAGACCTATTTTCTGCATCTTTTCACACATCACACATCTGACTAATTCCTTGTTTCACCCACTTCCATGTTTTGATACCAATACAAATTCAAATGTGTCTTTACTACATTGTTGATTTTCTGTAAATAAGGTCATTCAGAGGAATGTGGTTTTGGCATTAGTTTATAATTTATGTGATTGTTTGATGTGAATTCAGTTCAGTGTTGTTACCAGTGTTTTTATCTTGTGTTTAAGATATACAATTGTGTATTGTGGCGAGGGCTATTACACCGTAACCACTTAGCCTCACCTACAATTAGGTCTGCTCAGTTTTGGATGTTGAAATTGTTTGAAGTTCACAATCCACATAAACCTGCACCACCTCCTTAACTTACTCCTACTTCACAACATTCACAGTAACATGTAGACTATAAGCCTACAGTATGTTCCTGACAATTCTCTTTTCCCTGGATTCTTTCCCTCTGTTTGTTCCAAAGTAAAACATAGATAGTAACATACTAAGTTCCCCCAAACCTAAAGAAAAAAGGAACTATGTAGTTTTCCTATCCTCTCTTTGTTATCGTCTGTACCCCTCCAGTGTTGGTAAGTAGTATATGGTAATTTTGAGATAAATTACAGCAGATTTACAAAGCGCTAGAGAACTCATTAAACCATCTTCCCCCAAACTTCCAGCTTTGTTGCTCAGTAGGTCATATTGTATAGCCTCTAATAATAGAATAGGTACCTGCTAATTAACAAATACCTACTGTATAAATTCTCCTCTAAGTTCCCAGATTGCTTCACATCTTGTTCCCTTATGCCTATGTGTATGTATGGGTACGCACTGTACCAAATTACACTGTAAATTGGGAAGAATTACGCTATATGTAGCTAAAGCATTAACCTTTTTTCAAATTATGTCCATACTTACAGTAAATACACATTATTCTGTACCTACCTGTATGGCCATTTTTAGAAGTATTTGCTGTACTTTTAAACGGACACTCCACCAATTTTACACGTTCAGTTTACTTGTAATGAGGCGTATGCCGCCTGTGAAATCGGCTGTAATAATGACTTGTTATCATGGCTTCTGTGGCTCTCGAAGAGTTTTGCCAATGGTCGTGGTTATTTTAGTTTTGGCTAGAGACTTCAAATTTCTAACAGAAAGCCTGTATTACAAACTGGATCACTTGTTTTGGGGGCTTGACTAGGGACTGCAAGTCAGGATATCTCTGCCTCTGCTGCTTTAATTTTGACCGTTCTCTTTAAAATCTGTTTCTCATAGGCCCTAAAACTTTATGGAAATAGAATACTAAATTGCTGGGGTACCCCCATAGACTGTATATAAAAGGAGTACCCCTTTAAGTCATCCATGCATTGTTAAATTCACATAGCTTATGCTTTCATTCTACTTTTCATTTCATTTTGACTTAGTTTTGGTTTTAGTGTAATGTCAGCCCATCACAGGTTGGTCCAATGATGCGTTTCTTGCCGGCTGTTTATCTTTTAATTCAATACGAATGTCAGTTAAAACATTTTCAGATGATGTGTAAACAAACCTGTTGAGAATGACAGAAGCCGTGACGTATGAAAGATAGCTTTATTGCACAAGGTGTTAGAATGAACTTTTTAGTTTTTGCTTTCTTTTCATAGAAAATGTACTTTTGAACACAAGCAATTGCTATAACCAGCAACTCAAACAAATGTTTGGGATACCCTCAACATTTTTTGTTTTTTGTTTTGTTTTTGATTTTCATACATTTTTTTCCTTCAATTTTTCCCTTTTAGCAAGCATGCAATGATTTTTTGAGGATGAACAAAATACAAAATAATGATAATAAAAAAGTAAATAGGACAAATGACAACATCAAAAGACCTTTAAAAAAGAATAAAAATTCAACAAATTAGTATCAAAAACATAAAGGGAAAGAAAAATGTTTTTTTTTTTTGCCCATTTCAGAAGTAAAATATTTTATTTTTGATAGTATTTCAATTTTGAAATTGGGGCATTCAACCCTGATGTGTCCCCTGATTTATTCTGACGAAAATAGCTCTGCATACAAAACTGTGTTTTATGTACAAGACTTAATCTATAAACAACACTGATAAAGGTAGAGATGATGGATCTAGTATGTTTAGGATGGTGAATTTTTACTTTAATTTATCCGAACAGGGAGAAAGGACGGGAGTCTGAATGCTTCAGGTTTACTGACCGACTCCGGTCCAGTATATACACAACAGTAGTTTGTGTGACCAAAAGAGCTACAAGTCCCTGATTTCACTTGGCTGAACTGGTTTTAGCCACAGGCCACATACCTTAGTATTGTTTGGCCTCCGGCACCAAAAATTTGACAAAACCCCAAACAAATTAAAATGAATATTATAAATCAAAATCAACTGACCAACAGATACCCCCTCCCCTAAACAAACAAACAAACAAAGCAAATGGATAAATAAATACAAACCACAAAACGCTATCATGGAGATGCTTCAAAAAGACATTCCAATAGGTTCTGGTGTGAATGTACATTAGCGCAAAATGGTGGGGTGTGGCGATAAAGAAAGTGGAACATATACAGTACTTCAGACAGGGCAACAACAAAGATTTCAATTGAGTTAACATTATATAATTTTCAAAACTGAACTCCCTGACATATAACATCGCTCAACATTATATAATTTTACTTCACTCACATCATGACTGGGATTCCTTCAGCTAGTTATCCATTTTTTTGAAGAGCAAAGGTCGACGGAGGGACACCAAGGCTGGCTGAGAGGTTGGTAGGATGGGTTACTGTGTCTGTAACAGAAGCCTTAATTCTGTATCATAACTTGAGTCTGTAACCACTTTGCAGCAACCCTCCTCCCAACATAAAACATATTTTGTAGATCCTCTGACACTGATTTGGTTTCTGACTGTTATTATATTTACCAGCGTTTTAGAGTCATCCTACAACCTCATGAGCAGACCTAAATAATATTACAGAAGGCTTTCTGCCATGATTGTTTCCACCGAACACACTCAGCAAAGCAAACCAGGGAGGTTATTATCTGTTCACCCAGCCAGTCTGCCTTTTTTAAGGACCTGGAACTAAAACTAAGTAGCCTATCTTGCTTTTCCCATCTCAACATGGACTTTCTGTCCATACAGGAGCGAAACACTCTTCTCTTAGTCGGTCTACATACAGAAACATTCAGAACATCCCGTATACTTATATACTAAACCTTTTCTTTCTTTAGTCCAACCTTTTTTAAATTTCTCTTTTTTTAAATTTCATGATTGAGCGATTGTCTCATTCTTAAATTTGACATTAACATTAAATTGCTGTATATACTACTACACTGTTGTAGTACATACAATTTATACTTTGTCATAATTTTACTTAAATGTCAATAATATACCTACATAGAAATATATATGTAAATTCTTTATAATACCAAATATTCTCTATTTGTAATGTGAGAAATTATAGCTGGTTCATTTGGGTTGTCATGATTTGATTAAAAAGTTAAACACTGTTCAGCTGGAGAGAGATGTGTGGAGAACATTAATGTGATAGAAATGTTATCCTTTTTGGAAGTGAATCTGAATAATTTCTTTTGGAATCACCATTAAGAGAAAATCTGCCAATAGCTATTTGGGACTTATGAGACACATAGAGGGTGAAAGATATACTAAGAATAGGGGAACTTAACTGGAAGTCCTGCAAATTGACAATAATACTCAAACTATGGAGGACAGCATGTGTGTGCGTATGAGAGACAGGATGGCCACACAGCTTACTGGCTATCGCAGTCTTCATCATCATAAACACAGAGCTTTTAGCTCCTCAGTTATAGTCAATATTTCCTAATGACCACAGAATCGCTTCCCGTTTTTTTGCTGTGCAACTCCTGTGAGAACTGAGTGGAGCTGAGCACCAGCCGGCTGGAACTGTTAGTTGAAGTTAGTAATTGTTTTGTAGAGTCCCAGGTGAACATGAAAAGTAGGGTTAGCTGGGTCTCTGTCTGGGAGAACACCTACCCAGAGGAAAATAAGACAGAAAGCTGGGCAGTTCACCATTAGTTGGGTTTAAAGAATGATCTTTAATCATTTCTGGCCCAGATTGAAGAGTGCTGGAGTGGGGCTGGCTGAGGAGTGGGACAGCAATGCAAGTCTGTGCAAGAGAGTGGACTACACCAGCGTGTATGACTTGGAGTAGGCCCCCACACTCTGTTTCTGCAGTCTGCCCAGTGCAGAGGAGCTGCTCTCTAGCAGCGAGTCTCTGGAGCTCCCCACCTTGTTACTGTTGGTGGGGTTGCTGCTCGTGCTGGAAGTGGAAGCTGTTGCTGCAGTGTTGGAGCTGGGCATAGTGAGAGTCCTTTGGGGCAAGGTGGCAGTGCCCGAGCTTGCACCCAAGCTGCCCAGCCCAGAATGGCCCAGCGTCAGGGCCTGCTGCTTGGCAGGGTCTAGAGTCTTGTGACGGCCTTGGGTGTGATACGCCCGCTGCGTCAGGCTGCGGATTGAGGCTTCCCGCGGTGGCACAGCTGGGCACGGGTCATGCAGCTCCCCTTGCTTGCGGAAGAATGGATCTGTCTTCATGTAGAGGGGTAGGTTGCAGAATTCACCTGAGAGAGGTGGGAAGACGAAGAGGTAAGAGAAGAAGAATTAGAGAAGAACATTTTGAATTACAAAAGGCTTTTGTGTCATTCCAACTGCTTAAATGAATTATTTCCAAATGCATATAAATAAATATGGCCTGTGCTTTTCTTCCTACATTATTACACATAACGTCGTGGTTTTTATTTGATTCTTTGTGTGTGTGGCCAGAAACTATGCCTTGGAGTGATCACTTACACATATGATATCAGACAGATACATGACTACTTGCTTCCCTGTGTAGCTTCAGCCATCTTAGCCACTGTCTGCAGGTAATTATTGAGTGGTATAAACGTGTATCAGTCATTCCTGGCCTTAAATGGGATTTACCTATTTATCTGCTGAATTATTATCTAATGAACACATTTCTTTGGTGAGTGCCCACACCCACAGACTCCAGTTTAACCCCACTAAGTATTTGAATTAGTTTGGTGAAATCTCTTTGGCTTCTATTCCAGCATTCGTGTTGTGCTGTTTTGGTCAATTCCCATTTTAAGTCATTGTAAATAAAATTCTTACTTTTGGTTTGGCAGTCTCTGGCTTTACTTTTCTCAGTCTTGTGTATCAGGATATTGATGGGTTAGAATGAGATAGAAGGAGCAAGAATCTGTGGTCTATATTGAGTGCACCAATATGTATTACTATATGTGAGTTGAGTGTGAAATGTTTTATAAAAGTATTGTAAATCAAGACAAAGCAGGTATTCATGCAGATTTATCTTTGCCTGGCTGTCATGTTTTCATACTTACTTTTGTTGGCGCGGTGGGGAATGGGCACAGCCACATTTTTACCGCGGTCATAGTCCTGCGGTTTGGGTGGTGAGGCAGTGAAGCGGCAGATGCCTGGTTCAGATGGGGTGCTGAGGGAGGTCATGCTGTCTGCCGGGTCATTGGTACCTGTGGTCATTTGGTCAGATGAGCTGTCGGAGATGAAGCACTCTGTAATGGTGAACTTGGCATGCTGCAGGTGCTCCTCCAGCTTGGCATGCTCATAGGCCCTGGCCAGCTCCTCATAAGTGGAGGAGGCGCTCTCTGTCGACACCATGCTGTTGCGACCCTTATCTGGAAAAACAAATAATAAAAAGTTTCCTTGGTTGCTGCTTTTTCAGAATTCAAAAGTTGTGCTGTGTCAGATATGAAGCACAGACCTTTGGTGTCACTGAAAATATATATTGTTTTAGATAAAAATTACAGAAAGTTTTAGTTGTTTTACAGAAAGGTGTTGGTTGGGAGGTCAGTATGGTTTCTGAAATTTGGTGAGTGGGCAAACTATAAACTTTTTTGTCAATTTGTAATCTTACAATGCTATTGTTGCGTAGTCCTTTTGTTATGTCTCATTCCCTTTTTATTTTACAGTACCTTGTTGCTTTGTAATAGTGTTACTGGTAGTGCTTATAATAGTAGTATTGGCAGTCCGAAGTCAAGAGATTATGGGAAGGCAGTGTTTGTTAAGGTGTGGATGTTAAAGATGGAATATATTTTCTCCATTCTTTAATTTGGTAATTTGAGGATGCGTGTTATGATGTATATACTGTTCATATGCCTTTACATTCTAGGTCTTACATTTGATTAAAAAACTAAAGACTGCATTACATTCATAAAAGAGCTGCTTCTTCGTGTAAAAAATGGGAATGACATGAAAGCATTAGTTGTACAGAAGAGTAGCAGCGTCATTGTGTCAGTGGTACAGAAGGGGATTGACCCACCTGTGTCTTGCGAGAGGCTGGCGCTGTAACTGTCACTCTCAGTGGCGGTGATGCCATGAGAGCCCATTGTCCGCCAGTCTGAGGTCAGAGTTCGTGCCGAGGCCGTCGACTGGCTCTGACTCGGTCGGCTAAGTGTCCACTGGCTGGAATATCTGTTCCTGGAGCTGTGGGCTGATTTTATACTCTTCCTAGACACAGGGTCTGAGAGAGGTAACAGTGATCAGAGAACAGCTTGGCAGTACAAAGACTGTGCATCGATGTATTGATTGTCATGAAGACTAGATACTATCTTTACACTCTCATCATCTTCACGACTGAAGTGGCGGTAAGTGGAAGTGCAATTCAAGAAGAGATCAAAGCTTTTGCTTGGATTTACTGGCTCAACCTATATCATGTTTTGTCACTGTAAGAAATGTGAAATTTATTTCAAACATTTTTATTTGAAAAGAAAAACAAACTCACTTGTGCCTGGACGGATGTCCGACATGTCAATCAAAGGCCCTGAATTCTGGATAAGGGCTTGGTGGTGCAGAGACACGCCTGTACAGAAGTTCTGCGGATTCACTGATTGATTAAACTCAGTGTCTGTCACTGGCACCGCTGCCTTGTCCTCCCCTGTTGCAGGCAAGAGATGAGGAACAGTTATACAAAACAAATAGTTAATTATCTAATATAAGTTACCAGAAAATGATACTGATAAATGATAGTTTTTTTGTTGTTGTTTAGTTTAACCACATGCCTATCTGTTTGATGCCTTCCTTGTCCTCAATGAGTAGCTGAACACGTGGGATGTCAATGTGGAGTCTCGGTCCTTGAGGAGGGCCCTTAACTGGAGTGTCTATACTGCGATTGTTCTTGCTGCACACACACATGGAAATGACACATACAGTCAGACTGGTGTCTCTTGTGAGGTTTTCCAAACATTTATGAGGCTGACCTATGTGAAATATTACTTCCTCTGCGCAGTAGTCATAAAAACTAAAACTATGCCCATATAAGCCGGTTCTTACCTGATAAGCATCTCAGCAAGGCTCTTAGCATCTGTAAGAAGACAATGTCTTAATTAGATTATAGTTGGCTGTGAAAATAATCGTTTCAACTTGTCACTCTATCTTACATTAATCCATTACAATAACACTGATCTCTCTCCTTTTCTTCCTCTCACCTCTAAGTCTTTTAAGCCTCTTCTCCTTGCGTTTCTTGCGGACAATGAAGAGCAAAGCAACACCCAGAGTAACCAGGATGACGGGAGAGCCAATGGAGAACAGCTTCTTCACATCATCCCCTTCTCCACGAGCTGATTTAATGGGAGGGATTGTACCTGTGGACAGAAGAAGGAAGGAAGAAAATATTTAATGCAGAAGATTCAGTGCAAGAGGTATCGATGACAGACAAAAAAAGATGTAGGATACACTTACTGCCATCATAGTCAGTGGTGGCAAACTGGGAGCTCTGGTTGCCACACCCAGCACTGTTGCAAGCCTTCATTTTGAGCTCGTACCAGGTGGCCTCACGGAGTTCACTGAGGAAGAGCTGAGTGGTAGAGTTGGCCTTGAGGCTCTGCCAGGCCCAGGTGCCTTTGGGCCTAAAGTCCAGCATCAGGTCAGTGATGGGGCAGCCGCCGCTGGTCCAGCCCTGCAGGTTGAGCCCTGCATGAGTGGAGTTGATGTGGGTGAGCAGCGGCTGATCCTTATTGAACACTGGTTCTGTAGCGAAAGAAAGAGTGGCAAAGACACAGAGCAGCAGGAGGTTAGAAAGATAATGTGGCCATGCCAACAAAACAATATAATATGTATGCACTTATTTCTGATCTATTAATGACTTAACATCTGTTAAGAATACTATCATTACATGTACTATTTCACATTAGGGTTTAATTCATGATTTGTTTTACCTAAGGTGAAGATTTTCAGTGTTATAATATGCAATGTGACAAAGGAACATTGAGAAAGAACAAGTCAGTGTCTCAGCTTGTTGCACTATTGATTCTGAATATTTCCATGTAGAGATTTAAATTGAAAACAACCAACAAATTCCCCCCATATATAATTTATTAAATCCATGTTTTACTGTACTGCCCATGATCTGAGATTCGACAGTAGGAACAATTCGCATTGCCTTGAAAAAAACGTTAAATAGGATGGAAAAGCAAGCAAAATCCAGATGTAACATTTGTTAAACTCAGCAGAGAAAGGTCAAACCTAGATTTAGATTTATACCTGATACCTCTGAAATGAGAAATTAGCAAAATCAAATTAAATAGTTTTGAGTCCCCAGAGTTATAGTCTGTATAATCCATTTTCACTACTGTCTACAACACTTTTCCACCCCTCACCTCTTCCATGTGTCTTAGCCTCAATGATCTCGCTAATGCGCCCAGAGCCCACGCTGTTCTTGGCGGCCAGCTTGACCTTGTACCAGGTTCCACAGCGCAGATTGTCCAACCTGAAGGAACGTTCACTAGAGCTGATGAACACGTCTCTCCATTCCTCTGTGTTGTCCACAGAATACTGCAGCACAAATCCTGCAGAATCACACAGCACAGCTTTATGTCAAACACAAGGAATTTAGAAAAACTGTAGGACTGTGGGGAATCCTTGCTGCTGCTGATACATCTGTTGGACACCAGGGGGCAACAAGCTACAATCAGTTCTAGTTTGACTACTTCTTACCTAGAAACATTGTTTACGCTGTAATGTGCAGCATAAGTACATCTGATAGGAATAGGGTGAACCACAGTGAACAAGATCGGTCACAAAATCAGCTAGACGGTCAAGGATATGTTTTTCATGAGACAGCTGCAAGGTGGGCAGGTCTTTCTCTGTTCACAAATAGTCTCGTGAGGAGCATACCTCTGATGGAGCTTCCCCCATTGTCCCCGGGGATCCAAGCCAGGGTGATGGAGGAGGTGGAGGTAGTGGAGACGGTCAGACGAGGCTGATCAGGAGGAACTGGATGCACACACAGAGACAGTGACTCATCAACAGAGCAGGAACAACACGTCTTCGGCTGGTCAGTTCCACTCAAATACATCTTCTGTTTCTTCTTACCTTGCACCACCAGATTGACTATGATGGTGTCAAAGCCCAGAGTGTTAGTGGCCGTACAGGTGTAGTACCCAGAATCCTCTGCTTTGACCGAACGTAAAACCAGTGTGCCGTTGGATAAGATCTGTCGCTGACTGTCTGCTGTCACTGGAATGGCAGAGTCCTCACTGACAAAGAACAGAGAGATTACAGATGTTAATCTCCTCCCAGAGTTATTGTTTCTCTCACAAGCAATAGTATCACTCTGAGTGAGTTATGACACTGACATATAAGTGGTATATGATGATGATGCTCTAACCTGTCTTTGGTCCATTTAATTGTCGGGGCGGGTTCTCCCACTGAGCTGCAGGGCAGACGCACTTCCTTCATCCAGGGTGTGGTCACCGTGCCCCCAAAAGACAGGATCTTAGCCGGGACTGCACACACACACAAAATAAAGTGACTAATTTGAATCTTTGACATACACTCCGATACACAGATAATGACAGATACACCAAGACAAAATAAAAAACTGCTTTGGCATCTCTCTCACATAAATGTCTTTCTTCGTACTTTCAGATGTCTAGCTGCCCGTCGCTGCTGTTTGCTGAAGGGGAAAGGTTTTTACACACTGCTGAGGGAATGAAAAGCTTTAGCGTAGTGTTTTAGTGCAGCCCCTCCTCTAATCTCTTAGTTTCAGTCTATCTTTTCTCCATAGATCCTCCCCTCTATTGATTCTCGCCTGCTACCTCTCTCCCTAAGGGTCATTTTACTGGATAGGCCCTATTCATCACCACATAATTAACAAGAGTATTTCTTGCAACATAGCTGCCACTCAATCAATACTATGGCTGTCAATCAATAACAGAGTGAGAAGGAGAGAGAGTGATGAAAGTGGTCTTTGTACAGAAGATCATGTTGCCATCTTTAGAGCGGTCTCCCTCATAACCTTTACAGGAATCTCTTTACCCTTCTCCACTACAGGCTTGCCTGGAGGACCCACCTTTCCCAGCAGGCTCCACTGTGACCTTTGAGCTGATGTTGCCACGGCCCGCTGTTGTCACGGCTGCAGCCCAGATGTGGTATTGTTTACCACGGGAAAGGTGCGTAATACGGTAGAAGAGCATCTCTGGGTTGGCCTCGTACTCACTGGGCGCCTGGGACAGAGGACACGGAATGTCATGTTAGCCAACTTTGATGACACAGTGACACGACAGGCTTGGTGGAAGCTCTTTTTACTAGAAACTATCAGACTTAGTGTTACAAGTTATACATCTGAAATGTGTATTGAAAGACAACGCTCAGTCTCATTTTAAGTCTTGGAAAGAAACAAATGAACTTTAGTCTTTTTCAAAGCAGACATGTTAACTTGTCATAGTAGGAAAAGCACAGGTGTTACTAATAACATTATTGATATTGGAGTCCTTTCTCAGCTATGAATGACCTCTTTATGGACTCCACCTCTATGTTCATGTTATCTTTGATACACAAGTTGACTGTTTTGAGCGAATGACAGCCTTTTACACATTAAGTGTTGCACTATACAGTATAAATGAATGGGGCAATTGCATTTAATGCTTTGAGTATTGTAACAGTGTTTCAGAACTGTTGCAATGCATCAGGATTAAGTGCATGGATTTCCCCTTTAATCTTTTTTTTGGAACAAGATGATTTATTCACTGGGTTAAGAAAAATCACATTTTAGGACTCATTGCTGGATTAAATTATGTCTTGTGGATATTTTTCCTACAAACACATCTTTGAGAAGATATTCACACATACACCTGCAGGCACACACGCACACGCCAAAGCGTGCACAAAAACACTGTTTTCCCTCAAGTCGATCCTCTGTTCTATCACTTTAATCTGCTCATCTCTCAGTGTTCATCTTCAGTTCCTTCACCATTTGCTTTTCCCTCTTTTCCTCTATCCCTCTCTGTCTAGCTCAGTGAAGAGGAGAGGATGGAGGGACAGGGGGAGGGAGGAGGGAGGATGAGTGAGTGTGTGTGTGTGTGTATAGGGGGTGTCTTCAAAAATTCCTCCAGCATAGCAGTGGTGTTGTGGTGATCCAGGGAGTGATACAGGGAGATAATGAAAAGACGGACAAAAGCACTCTCATCTTGATGTGACTGATACCCTCCTCTGCTCCTCCCTTCTTCCCAGCCTGTCTCTTCCTCTCACCCCCTCTGCCTCTCCCCTCATCTCGCTCTCTTTTTCTCTCATTTCCCCTCGGTCTCTCCCTACCTCTAATGGTGTTTCTCTTTCTCTCTCTCAACCTCCTTTCCCCCTCCCTTCCTTCCTCTTTCCTCCCTGCCTGTGCTCATTTACATGGCACTCATGCACAGAGAGGGAGGAGTATTTGTGAATAATAAGAAAGTGAGATTCTAGCCTGATATCAGATTTCACTGTGTGCTAGTGTTTGTGTGCACATGATCTAACCACAACTGAAATGCATGTATAAATAGAAAATGTTGAAATGTGATGTATCTCTATGTGTGTGTGTGTGTGTGTGTTTCTTATGCGGCAGTGTGCATGTGTGAGGTTGTTCTCTGCTTCATTTGCATATCTACGTCTCATCACGTTGCCAAGACAACCTCATCTGTTCATCTGGGAGGGCAGGAAATAAAGCGATGGTGCAAATGCAGTGAAAGAGAGACACGCGCAAAGATACACACACACACGTACAGGTTCAATTAATAATAGTGGTTACAAATTAATTATTTCCACTGGTAGATTTTTATCCAGTTCACAAATTCCTCACTTCTCAATCACCTGGAACGTTTTCTACTGGCCCCTTATGAGTCACAGAGGAAGGACTTACCGGCTGCCCAGACCCTGGACTGGAGCAGTAGATGGTGTACTTGCGGATAACACCGTTTGGTTTGTGAGGAGGCAACCAGGACACAACCACGCTACTCGGAGAGGAGGGAACTGCCTTGATGCCAGCCGGCGGACCAGGAACTATAGAAAACGCATAGGAACATCAGCAAAGCGGGCATGCGTGTGCTTCCTTGATGTGTTTTTGTGTGTGTGCATGCACATGCTGGGTGTTGGATGCCTATTAAAGTGAGCAGGGTTGTTTGCAGATTGCTAGTCTTATCCTGCACTAAGCTGCTCCGGGAGGACTTGGGAGAACTCCCTTTGGGTGGCAACATATGTTCAGTCAGACATTGGTCAGCAGTTCTGACTCTGTGACACCCAGCATTCTCTTAACTCTCAAACCCACAAACAGATTAGACACTAGTGTCTGATCCTCTGCTAGCCACTTCAGCTTGACACTGGACACTACTTAATACTCTCATTACCATCTAAAGGCGTAAGAAGGGTTTAAAATGGATGCACACTTTACCAAAAACACATGAAGACACTGGATACTGTGAAAGGTAAACAATAATGCTTTTGTCACATTGGCTTTACAGTATGGGGTTCACAGTGTCAAGTCTATTCAGTCCCCACCATAAATATAACTTGCGCTTGACAGTGGGCCTCATCTGGGGTCTACCGAAGGTGGCTACCACATTGTAAGACCCAACTCTCTAAAATCCAACCCCCAGTTCTGCTTTTTCTTTTATGTGAGGCCCTGTGATCCAGTCATTCAACCAACCCTAACCATTGGACTCCTTCATCCTACACATGAGCAGGGATAAAAACAACACAAACTGAAAAAGGATAGACAAAGCGAGGGAGGTTTTAAAAGAGGGAGGCGGGGATGAAAGAATGGCGAGAATGATAGGTGCAGTTCCTGGGGGAGTGATGATGATGGTGGTGGTGTTGGGGAGGGGCTGTAGAGGCAGTTGTCATTATCATAACTGGACCTCCATGTCAAAGTAGGAGTGGCAGTGGGAGGGGGGAGAGTTAAGTCCCATCTGGTGCCCAAAATCTACCCAGGACTCCAGACAGACAGAGAGTCCCGTGTGATGCTGAGGAAGTGAGGTACAATGGTGCTGAGGGAACATCCCAACTACATGAATATATTATGCTCTACTGTGCCAATCAGAGGAGGATATGTCACAGTAAAAGGAGAATGCATTCGACCAAATACACAGGTCTAACAGTCTACTTTAAATTGGCTGAGAAAAAAAATTCTTGGCTATGACATTTCTATTATGTCTTTTTATTTTTTGGCCAAGCCAAGAATAGGCTGTGTGATCACCTTATAGCTTTCCATCTTCAACCCCCAGGCCCTTCCTCCTCCCCCTCCTCTATAAAGAGACATGGATCTGGCTGTAATCCTGCCTCCAATGGTGTAAGCACAAAATTAATTCTCTCTAATCCATGTGGAGTTAATCCCTATGCCTATGGCAAGAGGGCTGGTGGAGAGGATGGGGGCCGGGCTGATGGCTGACTCCTGGATCCTGTATACTCCGAGAGAGCACCCCTCCTCTCCACCCAGTGTCTCCCGCCAGCCCTCCCTCAGCCCTTAGCCGTGGACCCAAAGCCTCTTAATTCTCATTAGCACTGCAAATGGAGCTTCCCAGCATAAATGAGCTTTTGTCATGGTTTTGAGATAAAGCCCAGCACTCTTTTTTATATATCCCCCTCGCATCTTTCTATCCCCTTTACCCTGACCCCATACACTGTGCAAGCATAGTTCATGCTTTCCTTTATTTGTGTTTTCCTAAAATAAATTAACATATATTTTGTTAGAGTTTCTGTCTGTGTGTATACTCACGGTCCTCACGGGTTTGGATATACAGGACGTTGCTGCGGACGCCGTCTCCTGCTTGTGTGTAGGCCAGCACCTGAACACTGTAGTTGGTGAACTTCTCCAGCCCTCGCAGCTCCACCTGTTCACGTGTGGTGGTGATATTCTGCATCTCTCCCCATTCTGAGAACAGGAGGGGAAAACTGTTTTAGAGTAGTACTGTTGGTTATCTGGTTGACAGGTAACACAGACCAACTCTGTCTTTTACAAAATATACTACTAACTTGCTTTGCTAAATATGTTTTGGAGGAAATGGGATTTCTGCGTCGATTACAAGGAAGCAGTTAAAGGGAGGACGTCAGGGTGGATGGTTGGTTATACAAAGCACAAAACTTTAAAGCAGAGATCGGGATTTGCGTGTTGTATACCATGTTTTGTTTTGTTTATAGGCTACTAAAGCACTTGGTTAAGGTTCAGAAAGGATTGTGGTTTTGGTTAGATATTGAAAAAGTCAACACGTCCTGTCTCGCTCACAGTCTTTCCCTAACCTGAACAGAGTGCTTTAGAAGCCTAAACATTATTAACCATAACATTCTTAATTTTGCTTTTGTTGCCATTATCTGGACGTCCTTTCCCACAAAACATATTGCTAGTGCAAATTAGTTATATAGGAACTCAATATTTTAGGAAACAGGATTGAACAGACATAAGAGCACAAACACACTAAACTACTGTACTGTAATCTCATCAACCATCAATATTGGCTGTGTTAAAAATCTAAGACACAAAGAAACAAGGACATACACGGAAAAATTTAAAGATACACAGGAACAGGAAGTGCTTTATGAGAAAGGTGCGGACACACATTAACACATTCTGACTCACAGCACTGACAGAGAGGTAGGTGGGTGGGGGTTGTGGAAGTTTAGAATGAGATAGGTGATAATTACTCTGCATTGGCCACTGGGCCTGGCCCCCACAGCACCCACCTCCATCTGGGAAGAGGGACCAAAACACAACCCGGTAGCCTTTCAGAACACCGTGCAGTGTCAGCCGTGGAGGCTCTGCCCATGTGATAACTGCCTCGTCGGACGTCACAGAGATGGCTCGCACGTTCTGCGGAGGTTCACTAGGCACTGGAGAGAGCAGGGGGCGAGTGTTAGTGCTGCATGGTTCACATATATTAGGTTTGATGTTGTTTAAAAAATCCTTGGTTATTGCTGTCACTAACAAGACCTGACTGATCTAGCATTGCAGCTGAAGCACTGATAACTAATGACTACTCAACACCAACAACCCACAGGCAATCTCTGCTGAAACAAATCAGTCAAATAAGCTCAAATTAGCTCTCAATAGCTCCTTGTTCAGTGCTAGCTTTTAGAGCACAGAGGAGAGAAGGGGAGGAGGTGTAAAGTGGGGTCGGTGGAGGGGCGGACGAGCACTGAGAGAGAGCAACATGAATAGTAAAACAGTTATAACTTAAGGGGTTAAAATGCAGATGAGGAGGGCGGGTTGAGCTAAGATGTGGAGGATAAAATCTGAAGGAAGACAATGTTCATCTTTAGGGTAATTGCAGTTGTAGGAGCAGCTTCAGACTACCTATGTGGACAATTACCATCACCATTACTGTTACCATGATCAGGATGTCTATCATTACTGTCCACACAGACAGGGAGGCTAAAAGAGAGTATCAGCAGTGTCAGAAAAATATAAGAAATAAAAAGATGTGAAATATACAGAGGATGAATGAGGAGGAAGAGAACGGAATCAATGGGAGGAAGAGGAAGATAAAGGAGAGGAGCAGAAAAAGGAGGTAGAGTGGGCAGACATTTAGAGAGTAATGGGGTTCCTTGTTCCTCTCTCGCTCTCTGCCAGCCTAATGAGGGTGCTAATTAAAGGCAAAAGAAGAATGGGGGATGTGCTGCAAATCCATGTCTACCATTTATTTTGAGTGTGAGTGTGTGCATGTGTGTCTATATATGTACATTAACTGCGTTAACTTGTGTGTCTTCCATCCTGTTGCTGCATTTTACTCTATTTTGTAGTCTTTTTGGCAAATATGCGTTACGGATTTTTTAATTTATGTCTCTTTCCATCCTCCCTCTTGTCCTCCCACACTCTCTCAGTTGTGTACACTCCTTTTCCCTCATCTTGCCATCTGGGTTTTCTTCCATCCTTATCTCCTGGCTCTCCTACCATCTTCCAACGTGGTAGCGTTGATCTCAGTACTGGATGGACCCGTGCCAGCTCTGTTGAAGGCCTGGACCACAACCCCGTACTGGGCAAACTTCTTTAGGTTGTCCAAGGTGTACACTTCACTGTCCCCCGTAGCTTTCATCTCTACTATGCTGTACTGGCCGTTACTGCCTGGACCGTTCTCTCTGTAACCGATCTGGTAGCCTCGGATCACACCATTCTGCAGCTCCTTCTTAGGAGCCTGAAAGAAATGTGGGGATAGTTGTTAATATTAAAATGCATGTCAAACTTAATCCCTGTTTAGCTCCATTAAAATCGCTGTGCAATGTTGAAACTGGGTTATTTTGGAATTTGGCAGTAATGTGTACAGCAATAAGAGGAAAAATGAAACAGAATACAAGAGCTCAATGAACGCAAAATGTCTAGTCAATTTGATGTTGATGATGTATACATTTTTTTTCTATTGCTTCAGATATTAAGGGGGGTCACAATGTGCTTTCCAACCATTTGGATCATTTGAGCTCTGTTTGCATTACTGTTACTGATACTTTTGTCATTTTTAAAGTAATTAAGCAGTTTGTGTATGTACTTGTCATATAGGGCAGCAAAAGCTTAAACATTTGCACCTGTAACCCTCAATTCTTGCTTCACTTGCTTAACATAACTAGAAATCATTAAGCTTGTCACAATGAAGTGCATTGATAAATTAAATGTCCAGGCTTGCCTAGATGTACAGGAATTGTATTCAGAGATAAATGGGTGGTCATTTGGGTGGGTGAGTATTCATATTTAAATTAACTGTTATGCAGAGAGAGGTATGTGTTCACTGGGCATTGAGAGTGATTTAACTGTAACTCAGGAAAAACAGAAATAAGCACTGTAATAATACACATAGTAGTGATTTACCCTCCATGTAACCCGTATGCTCTGAGATGTCATCGGTTGGAGGATTACATCCATCGGTGGCCCATCAGGCGCTGATGGAAGATGTCAAATAAAGTGTTTCCATCAATATTCATAGCCCCATGCCATACTGAGAAAAAGTAAGGCGTAGACAAAAACAGACAAGTGTGATTTCTAGAGGAGAAAACAATCACTCACGTGCTTCCTCAGTACTGATTGTGAGCTCTTTGCTGGGAAGGCTGCGGCCAATCTTGTTGTAGGAGTACATGCGGATGCTGTACACACAGGCCGGGTGCAACTCTACAATGTTGGCCTGGTTGTTGGTGGGTGAGATGTTCCTGGTAGTGTACATGTGATCCCAGGAGTCTGTCAAATACAAAAAGATTTGGGATGTTTAGGACATATATTGTAAAAAAATATGACAGGCATATTTCAATTTAGGACACCTACCTGACTTGTTCTTGTACTCGATGTCATAGCTTGTAATGATGCTGTTTCCATCAAACCTTTGGATCCAGCGCAGGTTCATGCTCCTGTCTTTCACCTCCCTCACTTCCAGTTCAGGGGGATCTGGTGGTTCTGTGTGCATAAGAGAGAGAGGAAGTGAGCATGTACTGTGAGGCCTGATGCTTCAGTAAATTAAAGAGGTTTGTGAGATGTGTGCAGTATGTGATAGAGATACCTTGCACAGTGAGTTGGATGAGACCTCGACCCTCTCCATAGGAGTTGATAGCATGGCAGGAGAAGAAGACAGAATCTCCTCGCTCAGCTGGGTTCAGCTGTGAGCATCAACATAAACAGAAAAAGGTTACAGTGTGCTGCAAAATATACAGAAAATGCACAGCAGACACGTCACAAAAATCCTCTGCAATAATACAATTAAACCAGTGAACCTTAAAATCCTGAATGTGTGAAGCCAGGCACCTCTTTTTAATAAAATGTATGTAAACTAAATTTCATATTGTAGACACAAAGGAATAGTTTGACATTTTTGGAAATACACTTTTCCACCTTCTTGTCGAGAGTTAGATGAGAAGATCGATACCACTCTCATGACTGCACACTAAATATAAAGCCAGTTAGCTTAGCTTAACATAATCACTGGAAACAGGCTCCGTCTGAAGTAAATAAAAATCCTCCTACCAGCCCAGGCAGTTTTTGTAACCTTCGGACAGAGCTAGAGCTAGGCAAGATTTTTTCCAGATTCCAGTCTTTATGCTAAGCTAAGCTAACCAACAGCTGGCTGTAGCCTTAAACTTATCGGACAGGTATGAGAGTGGTATCAATCTTCCCTAACTCTCGGCAATAATGTATACGTGTATTTCCCAAAATGTCAAACTATTGCTTTAAGTTAAGATATGAGACACATCATGATGCATTAATGACTTGATCTGCCTTATGTTTTATGTCACAGGAAATTCATTAAACACTGGAAAACTCTGCCAACACTGGCAAAATTTATTTTACAGAAATAAAAAGGTGCAGTTTAGGCTAAATTACTTACTGAGAATTTTTGCCAACGTATTTGCATCACTCTTTGCTCTATATTCTCTTCACAGCATCAAAACAATCCTTCTCAGTGTTAGTGTGAGGGTATTATGCCGAGTTCAGGGTCTGCTGGGTGTTGTATTCTGTATCTGACCTTTAGGGTAGAGATGACTTCGTCCCCCTTCTTGTTGATGGTGATGGAGTAACGGGGGTTTCTCTCGGCGTCGATGACGGTGTCTCCTCTCTCCCAGCGGATTATGATGGGCTGCTCGCCCCGCGCTGTGCAATTCAGCTCCTTGGTCTGGCCCTTTCTTGCCATGGTGGTGTTGGGGTGGCTGGTGATCATGGCAGGGACTGAACAGAATCACAGGTACATGTCAATGTGACGAATAGTATTACGTGGAGACAAGGGAACAGGGATGCGGTATTGAAAACTGAGGATATATTACAGATGTATAGACATCTCTATTTCTGTACATTCTCCATTTTCATTTCATGCTTCAAGCCCCGCTTGAACCTCTTATGCTACCTCTTCCCTGTCTGCCTTCTTCTTCTACTCCTGACTCTTTTCCACCTCCTTTCCTTTCCTTTACATAGATTATTGATTGAAGGGGTTCCTGCGGTTTTGTTTTCATCACTAATTCATCAGCCCTTTTCCACACCAAACATTCAGAAGCACACAGACTGGCAGCCAAAACACATCAATCAATAGCAAAGATACCCCCAGTTTAGAATGTGCAGGACGGAGACAAGGTTTTGTTAGATTCAGTATGGGCCGCACTAGCCTGGGGCAAAAGTCCATCTTAGAAGAGCTGATTCCCCTCCAAAAAGCTAAGGCTCGTCTCTTTGTACAGTATTTGTGCATTAGAGGTGGTTATGAAAGGAAGTGTGTTCAAGCCAAACAAAGGATGATTGACACTTACTCTTGACGGTGAGGATCATGCTCTTACTGATGTCTGAACCCACGCCGTTGGAGGCCTGACAGAGGTAGTACCCTCGGTCGTCCTCAAGCACGTGTCGGATGAGCAGAGAGCCGTTTGACATGATCTGGATGCGGCCAGTTAGAGGGACTGGGTGGTACTGCTGAGGGTTTCCTACACCTGCACCACACAACACAAAGTAAATACATATTACTGCCTTCATTTCTCCTTGTTGACGTGCTCTTGTTATTGCGATGTTGTAGATATTGTTGGGACGATGTGATTTTACCTTTGGCATGTTTCCACATGACTTTTGGAGGTGGGTAACCCTCCACAGAGCAGTTGAGAACTCCAGCTTTGCCGTAGATACAATCCTGATTGTTGGGCTGCACCACGAAACGTGGTGGCACTGAGAAACAAAAAGATGTGATTAACCTAAACAGAAGAACTAAAAGAAAGTATTGCTCTTAGTGTTCCTAAAATAAAATGTACAATTCTCAGCTCCCTCTGCACATTAGATATCACGTCTGATCTGACCTAATTCATCATCATGCCAATCTCCTTTTGCTCAATCCCTCACCAGTAACAATCAACTGTCTTTCCCAGCTGACGGTGGCGGCGGCATTGCTGGCGATGCAGGTGTAGTTTCCGTTGTGCTTCAGTGTCACCTTGGATATTTGCAGGGAGCTCATGAACTCTTTGGTCTCTATTGCGACGCCAGAGGCGGAGCCTGGCACGATGAGCTGGCCATCTTTGTGCCAGGTGATGCGTATGGGCATGTCCCCAGATGACACCACACAGGCAATGTACATGAGCTTCCCCACTGAGGTAGAGGGGATATCGAAGGGCTGTATAAGGGGCGGCACTGGGGAAGAGAGGAAGAGTGCAGAGAGTCAGTGAAATAAAGGCAGCAATATATGTGGAAGAGTGGCAGTGTGGCCATCTGGAGCAATGCTCAGAGAGAGAGAAGGTCATTGGCCAGTGGGCTCCACTTCTCTTCCCCCAGTTCAGCCCCCATCTCCTGCAGCCCATAATAGCTGCTCTGGTTAGAGTCCAATTGGCAGGAGAAAGTCATTCCGTTGCCATAGTAATGGAGGTTGGGGTGGGGGTACTACAGCTGAGACATCTGGGGGATTTAATCTAGGCTTCATTATTATTCATCTAATTAAGTCAGAGACAAACTCACACACAGGCACATGCACACACCCTTAAACACCTCTGCAGCTGCCCTGCTACCATCGTTACCCCACTCACAGACTAAACAAAATACAGACGCAAACCGCAAACATAAATCTATCCTAAAACAGCATCCACCTCTGTCATGAAGCATTAGTGTAAAGCTGCACTGCACAACTTTCAACATTGGTGTGTCTAGTTGGCAGTGACTAGGTACTCTGATATTCAGAAATGTCTTTTGCTAACATTTGTAAACTGTACACATTTGCTGTCATTTTCTTTACCAAAGAGACCAGTGTGTTGATGCTGTTTTCTAAAGGGAAAAGAAAGGAACTAAGAGGATTTTAGCTTTCTTTGGACACATTGGTTTCTCACTACTGTTTGTATCTTAGATGCAGTGATGTGTGCAAAGAAATGCCCACAACAAGCAGGATGAAACCACAGTACATCCCAATAAGGTTGATGGGTCGCTCTATCTCTATTGCAGCCTCACTTCATGATTTGGATTGATAAGATGGGTGTATTTTTATCTAAAAACACTGTCCGGTGCAGTTTCATCCCTTTGAATCCATTCTTCTCTTCATGCTAACCTTTGACAGTGACATGAACGGTCTGGTTGATTGACACCTGGGGTTGGATCAGAACGCTACATAAATAGGTGCCCTCGTCTGCGCCCTTCTGCACGTCTGTCAGCCTCAGGGTGCCATTTTCAAACACCACTTGACGATGATTATCAGGCAGCTGCATGCCGTCCTTCAGCCACTTGATGGAGTAATATGGGTAGCCAATCACACGGCACGTTATGTAGGTGTTCCTGCCCGCCACTGCGGTGATGTCCCGCATGGGTCTGATTCGGGGTGGACCTGGAGACACAGGGAAGAGAGGGAGGGGATGGAGGGAGGAGAAAGAGAGAGAAACAGAGGTCGGAGAGAGGGGCAGATGAGGTGAGGGAGGTCATGGCAGAGTAAGGGAGCAGCCACAGAGACAGGAGGTGAAGAGATAAAGGTTGAGGGAAAGAGTGATTGGGGCAAGTTGACAGGTGGACAGGGAGGTTAGTTATGCTCCCTTTACTCAAATCTGATTGAGGATATTTGTTGATTTTAGTCTAATCAGATACTCCGTGTATCTAAGTGATTGCGTGTATTTTTCTAAATTACCTTTAGATAGATAGATAGATAGATAGATAGATAGATAGATAGATAGATAGATAGATAGATAGATAGATAGATAGATAGATAGATAGATAGATAGATAGATAGATAGATAGATAGATAGATAGATAGATAGATAGATAATTAATATGCCACCAAAGTTTATAATTTCCATGAAAAAAGCATGTAAAGGCATGTAAAAGCAGTGTGTAGACTGTTGTTGCACTTAAGAGAAACAGCCAATAAAGACAGCTAATGCAAGAGGGCTAGTTGTATCTATCTAGCTGGTAAGACAGCCATTGCTAGCTGTAGCTAAAACAAAATTGACCTAGTTACTGATTTTCTCTTAGCTATTATCTGTTATTGAAAAATATCGATTTTGACTAGTTAAAGCTGCAGTAGGCAATAATATTTCATTATAATTTTGACAATTGCATGTCACTAACAATATTTGATTGAAGGGTTCCTTTAAAACAATGTGTCTGTGAGCACCTGTGCCCTAGTATTTAGTTTTGTAAAAACTGGACCCAGTATGAATCAAAAAACCAATTCAAATTTCCAATACCTCCTTAGCCTACAACAGCATACAAAACAAGCCAAAAGAAGGAAGACCTTGGAGGAGAAGAGAGAGAAAAATAAAGCGCTAAATAAAAACAGAGATCAGACGAGGGTCAACATCAGAGAGGCATTTTCAAAATGGCGAGAGCTGCGGGAGTGTAAGGCTCTGAAGAGTGATGCAGAGGTTGCCCTATTCCTTCTTGACATGTAAGTGCCAACAGTAGCATCTTCATTATCATTATCATAGCATTATCAGCCAAAAAGGACATACAATGAAGACCCTCAATTACCTTTCTATCTGTTACGCAGTTTGCTGGCCTACCTGAAAACTAAACCCTTTTTTCTCAAGATCACTGCTTCTGTAGATGCTGCTTGATGCCTTTATAGTGCTAGATAGATAGATAGATAGATAGATAGATAGATAGATAGAGATAGATAGATAGATAGATAGATAGATAGATAGATAGATAGATAGATAGATAGATAGATAGATAGATAGATAGATAGATAGATAGATAGATAGATAGATAGATAGATAGATGTAACTGTATGTGAAATGCAAATTGCTCTATGCCTCTTACTAGATCTTGTGTGTTTGTATAGAGTCAGGTGTAGAGTGCATTTATATTGAAAAGCAGACAGGCACCTCTTACGTTTATGCGCGCTTGGTACTCGGCGCTACCGGCCGAGTTGCGTGCGACGCAACGATACACTCCCCCATCTCGAATGAGCGGACTGCTGACGTTGACATGTGACACGGTCAGGCCGTCTGACAGGGTGTACTGGCTGGTCTTGTAGGTGGAGTCTCGCACCACAGGCTCGTCGTCCAGCGTCCAGGTGATGGAGGGGGGCGGGGCTCCTTTGGCTGCACACATGAGGGAGAAAGGCTCACCGGGGTTCACCACCCGCTCGCTGAAGGAAGACACAATACGAGGAGTACCATCTGAGAGGAGACAGTGAGAGAAAGAAAGGTGAAAAATAGAGGACATAAAGACAGAGTGGTGAGAAGTTCTGACAGAAAAGCAGCATGTTCAACAAGTCGGATTAAGATCAATTTAAAGCCAAATGATTTTGTGTATTTCTTCAATGGCAGCAGCTCTGTGGTGTCCTATTTATGCATCTATCTATGACATTTGCAAGGAATAAAAGTCTAAAGTAAAAGTAGAAGCTTTACATTTAAAGACCATGGTTTCCTGTCATTTTGCTGTTACAGTGCTGTAATAAAATGCCTGCGCATCCCTACTTATACAGACTATGCACTTGTTTAGTTCCCTGGCTGTCTCTGTCCACATACCCTCTAGCAGAATAATGGAAAAGTCCTGAGCAGTGTGGCCCTTTCGGGAGGCGAAGCACTGGTAGGCCCCAGAGTGGAACTTCTGTGCTGCGGTGATCTGCAGGGTGTCGTTGTGTTGTCCCTGGATGGAGATGTGCTGGTCGGGGACGATGGGCTCTGTGTTGCTGTACCAGGTAATGGTGTATTCTGGAGAGCCCTCCACAGTGCAGGTGAAGAACAATGTGCTGCTGATGCCAGTTTTCAGATTCTTAGGGGACAAGGTCACGCGTAATGGATCTGAGAGAGGGACGCATGTTGCTTGTTAGAACACAGATGCATAAAAAAACCTCCACAAGATACATTTTCTTTCTTTTGATTTATGCATTTTCTTTTTTTTCTGCTTCACTGTAAATAAATTTGTATCTTGATTTGTAAAACAAGTGTAATAATTATTATAAGTTGCTAGACTTTTTCCATATGGTATTACTTAAACTTGATATTCATGACTTTTCTAATGTTTTTTGTCATAAATGCAAAGATGATAGAATTGTGAGTTACCGCTGTGCAGTAAATTATATTTATAAAGAGTTTATTAATTGTTATTGGTTAAAGTATTGGCGGTTAATAACTCAAGTATTACTCAGGCTTCACAACCCATCAGATCAACCAATACATTTTGTGTAACCAGATTTTAAATTTACATTTTTACCCTGCTAAAAGGGTAAAAACAAAAAACATTAATGATTTATTAAATGTTTTACAAACACATTTTTGCTTATACACCAAATTATAAACTGTTATTTTTATAAATCATACTCACAAATCTCTGTTATCTTATTGCCAAGTGATAACAATTTTTGCACTTCCCAAGTGACTTTAAAATCATTCAGCTGGATTCGAAAGGTGACACATGGATTCGTACACACAGTAGACGTTTACATTCATAGAGACTGGGAGATCGAGAACGAGCACAATCAGCGGTGGTGACTCAATCAGTTCGACGCACTCATTAAAAAAGCAGCTGGAGATATCTCTTCACATCTCTGTCCACTTGTGTGTGTAGGTGTGTGTGTCTGTTTTTGTGTGTGTGTGAAAGAGAGTGCGTATGTACGTGTGTGTGTGGGAAAATGTCAGTGAGCAATAAGGCAGCTGGTGGTGTGTGCTGGGGGGCATCTCTGTGCCTCCGAACCCCCCCTCACCCTGTCAGAGTCACAGAGTGTGCTGCCATGATGTGCCCACTGGCACAGCCTACCGCCTCTCTATTCTCTCCCTCTGTCTCGCCTTCTCCCGCTCTTTGTTTCTTTGTGTACTTTACACAATGTACATTTATCTCTGCCTCTCTTATTATCTTGTTATTACATTGTAGATAAAGTCATTCCAGCACTGTCTGGATGTCTGATCATCCCCTCTGTGACCCCTCGTATTTATCTCCGTCTTCCTCACCCTCCTTCTCTCTGATGGTGAATGGTGCTGGCAGCTGTGTTACGGATTCAGTCTCAGTGAATTATTGCCCTGTCTCTGTTTTGAGACCTGATATGACAGGGCATCATACAGCTCACGCACATGTTTGTTACAGACACACTCTAGGTGCGACTTATATGTGTGCCTCAAACCACAAGGAGAGGAGTTTGTGAATGTGTCCGTCTCCCAGGCTGATTCACTGAGAAGAGAGTGTGGGAGTCTGTCAGGTTGCTTGTGAGAGTGCGTGTAGTTGCACTCACACACCTATAACGTGAAGCTGTCCAGACACCTCCTTTGAACCAAAACTGTTGGTGACCTCGCACGCGTAGCTGCCACTGTCCTCCTGCCTCAGGTCACTGATGGTCAGCCCTGTCAAACGCCGTGTCCAGCGGGCATCCGAGGGCAGTGGGCGACCATCTTTCAGCCAGCGCACCGTGGGGCTAGGGTAACCTCCCGCTGCGCAGGGGAGCTCGATACTCTGGCCTGCGTACACCTCCCCTGCTTGGAAACTGTCCAGGATGGTGGGTGAGGACTCGTTGGGGTCTGGAGGGCAGAGATCGGGTTATTTTTTTTCAAGACAAAGAGAAATATCAGACTAACAAGAGCAAACGCCAAGCTGCTCACCCATTACAGAGAGCCTGGCTCCATTGCTTTGGCGCGTCTCGCCACTGTACTTATGTTTGGTGATGCACCGGTATGTGGAGAGGGCATCCTCCTTCTGAACATCAGAGATGTAAAGGGCCCCGAAGGAGGTCAGCGAGAACCTGTTACCTGGGGAAGACACAAGTAAAGACTTACATTAATTTCCCCAAATGAAAACTGCTGACAGACAGAAACATCCAGTTCAAAACCTGCACTAAGATGATTGTTTTGGTAGAAATGCATTGTGCTCATTGCACAACCGTATTGTACTAAGAACAAACAGCTGCTTGAACAGTTGGCACTACCTGCCTGATAATGTTGCTTCCCAAAACCTGGCACTCTTTCCAGGCCTGGAGGACACACAGCGGTCACTTACACCACCCATAGACAGAGCAGAGACAGATTTACTGTCCCTCTAGACACAATGTATAACACTATCATCACCAAACTATCTAAATGTTCTTCCTTTCAAGTGTGGTAACAAAAATGGAAGACCAGAAATCGAATGTGCCACTGTGTGATGAGAGCTGCCTGTTCTCCTTCCTTGCATTTGTTTCATGTCTCACATGTTATGCTACTCAGAGCATCGTGGTTATGTAGATAGTTTTCATGCTGTGTCTACTGACTGGAGGCAGATAGAGGCAGAGGGAAGAGAGATACTCAGGTATTCTCTGTATAACTGTTAATAGTGCATATTTTGTCTTACATACATATACACATGCACACACACACACACACACACACACACACACACACAGTCTTTCACTTTCCGTTGTTTTTGTATTTTCTTCAATTCCATGGACCTTATTCTCCAACATCATGACACCCATTTGCCATGAAGTACAAAACATTTGAGAGATTCTCCGCTGAAAAAATAAATCACTGTATAAATCAATGTAGGCTTATATTTTAAGGTAAATTCATGGTTAACTGGATCTGCAGCTCTGATTTAACCTGCATTTTGAGGAAAGTCATGTTTTTAAATATCCCACGTAATGGGCACTTAGACGACCTCGTGAAAAACACAGTATCTTTGACCTCATGCTAATGGGTGTAACTAAAAACATTCGGCCAATAGAGACATCACACATTTTTCAACAATCTGCCCTCTGCCCGTTCTATCAAATGAAACTGCCTTTCTCTCCACAATTAAAAGAGGTTGATCCCTCACTGTCTAATGTCCTGCTCCAACATCCTCTTTCAAAAGGAAATACATCACATTAATGACGCCATATACTGTATTTCATCTGACCTTTAAAGCAATGCAAATGCAATTGTCTTACAGCTTAATGTAAGTAGGACATACTGCATTTCAAAGTGGTTGCCGCTATTTAATTAGCTTAATTTAGGTTTGTAAACATCAACTATCAGCGGTGTCTTTTAGCATCTAAGCTACAGGCCAACAGCTGGATTGGCTGTGTTCAGGTGCGGCTGCATTCAGGGGCACCTGCGTGTTTATCAGCATCAATATTTTATCTACAAGTATTGTGTTTGTTGAGGTCTTGCGGAGGGTTGAACAGGAATACTGAAGGTAGCAGTTATGGACTCTGTATGTGTATGCATGGAATATACTGCATGACCCGAGAGGAGGCACAGGCTGCAATTTCACAGCAGCCTTTGTTTGCCCCCAGAATGAAGCCTTACAGGATAATGAGCACTTTAAGACTGCTACTCCCACAACAACGACGACTCGCCTGTCACAACACTCTGACATAGGCAGAGAGAGAGAGAGAGAGAGAGAGAGAGAGAGAGAGAGAGAGTCAGCTGGATCTGTCAAAGCCACACTTTCTGTCTTCAGCAGGGGACGGAATTCATCCCATCTGCAGCGACGCCTCAGGAACAACACTGATTACACAATGCGCATCACATGATTTCCCTTACTATCTGTCCCTCTTAACTAAGGGGCTTGTACATAGAATCAGTCAGTCAATCAGTTTATCTTTAGTCAACTCTCTTCATCGCTTTGTGTGAACCCTCTTATCGTCTCTATCACCCTTTTCCTCTCTCTCAGTCTCTAAGCAGAGTGGCAGATAGAGTAAAATATTAATTACTAAATCACTCCCTCAGCTTTTATTCATGCTGACTTGACTAGATAACTAGAAACGGAGCTAATGTGCATTACACACACACACACACACAGACATGGACACACACACACACAGCTGCAGCAAAACATGCAGGCATGCATGCATACTGGCACTTCGAGTAGAAAAAGAAGTTGTCAGTGTTGCGTTTTTTTCCAGTTTTGCTACATTCACATGATGCTGGAACGCTAGTCTCTCTCTAAGGTTATGACAATTTTATTTGGCAAGTATTTAATATTTTTACACAAACCTGTTGTTTGTCCTCTGTTTTAACTCATCTATATGCACTAAGCATCTAGGAATGGGTCTCAAACATGCAGGTTTTGTTAAATCGAAGAAACAGACAAACTCCACAGAGAAAGGCCCTAGATGGGATTACACCCATAATGCCTTTTTTCTTTTAAGCAACAAAGGAAACCGATAAAAGACAAAAAACCTACACCAAAACCTATATAGACTGAGGCATGCAAATCTAGGAGGGATTGTGCAACTTTTCTGGTGTGTTGATCCATGTTTGAATAGTTATCTTTTGATAGCTATTACAACTATCATGAGAGCTTTTTGTTTTGCAAAAAGAAACCAAACGGACCATTAGGTAAAAAATGGAAGCACTCACGGATCCTCAAAAAAGCTCTGAAGGAACCATTTAGAGGTTTAAGTATTTCATCAACTATGAATAGTGCTAGTGAGTTCTTTCACCCAGAAAGAAGATTTTTGAAAGAAGCTGTATTGCCTAGAGGATGTTAACATTGTTGTATTTTGTATGAGTTCGGTCAGTGTCTCAATGAGACCCGTTCATGGAAAAAATTGAGCAAAATTGTTCAGGTATTCCTAATGCACATACTTATAAGTGCTAAATCTGGAAATGATGGGTATTTTTGACAGCAAAGAAAATGCAAAAGGTACAAAATAACTGAAACTTTCAAATGTGTATTATTGTTAATCTTTACAAAAATGTTAAATTTACAGTACAGAAACACAATATTTCATTTTTACATTTTAGAAAATGTGATATCTGATCATTTTTTCCTATAAACAAAAACAATATTAGTTCCCATACACACCTCTCATACCCTTTCCAGATTTAATACTAAATGTTTTTTTAATTTATAAGGCCATTTCAATAATAGTTAGTTTACTATGTTCACCTGAGTGCATTCACAATAGCATACAGTACATGGACAATTCTAGTCCTATAGGTGCCTACCGTTATGCTTTAGGTATTACACATTTATTTGAAGCTGATTCAAATCCACAGACCTAGCTGAAAGGCTACAATAACTGAGTGAAATGCATGAGCAAGGAAACCCAACTGCTCTTGTAACGGCTCAGTGGCAGCACTGGGCAAGCCACCCTGTGACTGTACGTGTATATACCCCAACTGTTTGCTATGTTTGTAGGTATGTGATGTAAAAAAGTGGCATTATTCAAATGAATCGCACTGTAAGTCCTTAGTGAAGCTCTCTTGTGTAATAAAGGCTTGCTTTCGCTTTATTTTCTTCATGCAACAAAATGCCTGCGGCCTCACAGTCACACAACAGGCCAGACCTGCTGCTATGACAAATTCCAAAGAGGAGGAAAGAAAAGAGAAAATAATGCAAGTATAAATGTGTGAGAGAGAATAGGAAAAAATAAAAGCATAACAGAGAGTCTATAAATAGGATATATACTGTAGCCTGTGTGGGTCCAAGAGAGAGAGAGAGAGAGAGAGTGTATATGTGTGTGTGTGCAAGTTCGTAGCAGCCTCATTTTCTCACATGCAAATGAAGGCGTCGGCGCAAAGATAACGAGGCCCATATTTCCACCTCCTCAGTGGGGCCATTATTTATTGATGTTCTGCATCTTTCCCCCTCCCTCCCACTCTCATGCTTTCTTCATCCTCTCCCTGTTGCTAGGGTCTTCTCACTGCCATCCTGTTACGATTTCGGTGTACTTTCAGCAATTATTAAAGCACAACGTGTTAACAATCATCAAGGACAAAACAGTGAAACCCTTTGTGTTTCGCAAATGCAAAAATCATAACGGTTAATTGGTGGTAGATGTCAGTGAAAATAATGGGGAAAAGATTGCATCAATATGAAGTTGCTAAATATAGCTTTTCAGATGCAAGTGGGTTTTGTATCCACAAATATTTTCCACAAAACAGACACATAACACACTTTCTTTTAGTTTCCCATCTCCTGAGTCTCAAGCTGAAGTTTGCTGGTTTCAGAGGCAGTTCTGTGCCTGAATGTAAGGAAAATAAAAGGAACTTATTTAGCTTTTAAACCTTCAGGGCAACGACGTGTGTTGGATGTTGACATGACGCTGTGAGTCTCACCTACTCAGAGAAAAAAAGTAGTTAGTAAAATTACTTGGGGCCTGTTCATTGGCAGTATTATGTGCAGTTCAGAAACTAAGTTGGACTTCAACAGGAAACTAATTTATTATTTCTTGGAAGTGAATCTGACCTACATGCTTCAGAGGGGCAAATTTCCACACTATCTAGACTAGTCTATTTTAGGAGACAACCTTTATCCTCTCTTAGCAGGAACTCTAAGTTGTCTGAAATACAGCTTTTCCTGGGTACAAAAAAATAAAAAACACAAACTGCCTGTATTATCATGCAGCACTCACAGCTCTGAGTGCAAACACTGGCGTTCCTGTGGGAGTTCCCAGTATGGACCCCATATCTAATCAGTTTGGAAAAGGCTAATGAGCTATCGAACTCACATCCTTGTTTTCCTTCTGGCAGATCACTACAATCTGATCCCTGGAGTCTCCATCTTACTCAACACCGCTGATGGTCAAAGGCAGTGGTTCCTCGCCTTGAAGGGCTCTCCCAGTTAAATGAAGGTTGAGGTATTTTCACTGTTCGTTATGATGACTATAAGCTAGCAAAAGGAGAAAATGTGCCAAAGCAGCGGAGGGTCAGCGTTTTCACTCCTCCACAAACTGACAACAGTATAAATCATCAGATGGACGCCTACAGCACAACTTGTTAATCCATTAAAGAGAAGTGGTCTAGAGTCAGAAGATTAGAAGGAAATTGACTGAAAAAGCAAATTCAAACAGTTCATTCAACCTTTCCGATTACACTAATACACATCACATATTCTATTACACATACACGTACAGTATGTCTGCCTTTGTGTAGACACATTTTGCAGCGTTGTGTATGAAGAATGATTATAAAGTAAAAGCTGATGCAAAATTTTCCTCTACTAAACTTTGTTTATAAAAACAGCTAGGTACAGTTGCTCTAAAATGTGAACCAAAAATCCAGTGTTATGAAGGAGTCTTACCTTGTAAACTAAATTATTTTCACCAATCAACCATAAACCATTGGAAGCTGCAAATGTCCCTAAAACACTGATACACACAAACATAAATGAAAACATACAAGAATGTCAAGGTTTAGTTAGTCATTGTAATTTGGGAAATAAATGACAATCCTCTGAACGACAGACTGATTTTAAGTTGCCAAAAAGACATGCGATATTCTGAGTTTGACTTTAGAAAAATCTCTGTACCTCTGCCTTATGCCTCTGCGCTCAACGGCAAGTCGCAGAGAAGGATTTGAAAGGTGAGACAAGAGAGGGGAGGAGGAGCGGATCAAAGACTTGTGACTGTCACAGAAAGAAGAAGAAAGAAAAAAACACAGCATATTCCGGAGATATTCTCTGCGGTGCCGGAATATGCTTGGTGCTCACAAATGCAGACATGCTAGGCACACACACACACACACAAACACACACACACACACACACACACACACACACACACACAGAAACGCCTACTGGGCTTAAAATAGGACAAAAAATATTCCCCTGCTGAAATGAAAAATAATAAACTATGTAATAAAATTAGCACAGTGGAGTCAGTGAATGGCAGTCGTCCAGTTTTGCTGCAGAGGAATGTGTTAAAGCATAAAATCTGCTGGACTCAATGACTTGAGAGGGGAATGAGTGGAGAAGGAAAGAAAAGACAGTAGAGGAGAAAAGCAAAGGAAAAGATGGAGGGTAAACTGTGGAGGAGATAACAGTCCATGTCTGTGTTCTCCCCTCCTTTCAAACCTTTATGCAAAAAAGGGGTGTTGCATCTGTATTCAAAGCGAGAGCCCACTCCACCCTCCCTTTGCTCTCTCTGTTGTGTACATTAAAAGCCCAAGTAGAAGCAGGTGTCAGCCAATTAAATATATACACTTTCCTGGCTTTTATTCTGCTGCACTTACTTAACATCTATGAATGGCGCTCTCTTAACTCCTTTCAATTCACATTCAAAGCAGGTTTTATTGACACAACTGATGTGTAACAACTAATTGTGCAATGAGAGTCCACCCTGCATAAAAGAGACTTTGTTAACATGACCAAACTGTTCAGACGGAACACGAGTCACGCTGCCGGTTAAGACTAACACTGCATGAGCAATATCTGGATCTCAACATTAATTTCTCTCTTTCTCCCTCTCGGTTCTTCTCTGTCGCCTGTTCATTTTCTGGAAGGGGGCGAGATGCAAGACGTCGAAGAAGCCATAGCTCTGTCATGTTTTCATTAAAAAGCCACGCTTCACTGTCTAATCCTAACTGCTGTCCTCTTTCCTAACCAATTCTGACTGCTTACCTAGTCTTTCAATCATGTTCTCCCTGCCCCTGCCCCTTGCCACTGCATTGTGTTGTACACCGACTCACCGTGAGTGAAGTGGATGTTAGATAGTTGAGGGGACGGAGGTGAGGAGCAGACAAAGGTGGAGGTTGAAGAGAGGCAGAGAGAGAGGGAGAGGGATGAGACAGAGCAGACAGACAGAGCAGAGTCCAGTTTCCACTGCGATGGGACAACGTCGCTTCTGCTTCACTGGCTGCTCTGTCCCAATTTGCCCTGTGTGACTTTAAACAGTAAACACTGGGGGGAGGGGATGATTCGGAGGGGTGGGGTGGGCTATCGAGAGGCTGAATGGACAGTCGGGGACAGACATAAAACTGATCGTATGCAAAAGACGTCGTTTGTGTAGATATAACTCGACGCAATGCTGCAGAGACGCCACGTTCCCCCCCATAAACCCATCCTAACCAGACAGGCCGATGATGCTGCATAAAGCTAAATGGACCATCTCAGATAGAGGGAGCGCTGAGGAGATTAAGCATCAGTAGAAGCATCAGAGGAAACGAGGGATGGAGGGGAAGAGAGTGGGAGGATAGGAGAGAAATGGGGAGAGATGTAGAAATTGGACTCCATTATTCATGACGTGTGTTTCATGTGCTTGGTGACATCTGGGACAGCAGTAATAATGAGAGTCCCGGGAGAGAGAAACCACATACACACACACACACACACACACACACACACACACACACACACACACATCCCGATGCACGGCACCATAAAGAAGTGTGCCACCATGGTCCAAACACCTACCCTCAACTGAATATCCCATTAACTCTTATTGAACTGTTAACTGCATGTGCACTAGAGCTTAAACACTGAAGCGGCTCTGTTCTTTAAATAATGTCACTCAGTAAAAGTAAACATCCAGCAGCAAAAACCTCTCGCCCCTCCACCTTGTTTTGATTTAGTAGCAGATAAGAGATATATGGTGTGTGTCTGCCATCATATGTGTGTGTTTGCGTGTGTGTGACGCGGTGTACTCCAGCTTAGCCCATGGCCCGGGGCAGTGAGCTGCATTAGCGGCACTGAGTGAGCTGCCTGGTCCCTCCCTATTAGAGTGCTGGTGGCAGAGGAGTGTCACTGCCCAGCATGGAGAAATAGAGAGAGAGCTTAACTGCTGCCACACACACACACACACACACACACACACACACACACATTTACAGTGTTTACGAGAAAGCACAGTTGAAATCCCCAACAGCACACTAAATGACCATAAATACACTCAGAATCAAAGTATCAAATATCACAGCGACATTTACCTAAATTAAACTGCAGAAATCATCATCATCACAGACAACAGAGACATCAACAGTAACCTGCCAGTACAAATGGTGTGTAAAAATGTCTGTGTTGCACCTTAGAGGGAGTATTCACTGATTTGACGATGGTTTGAAAGTGTGTCACCTGCCTCTGCACAATAACATCCAGTGGGTAAAATAATGTAATACAAATGATCATAGATTCTATGTATTCTGAATCTGCAAAGTAACTATTAACTACAGCTGTCAAATAAAAGTACTTGAGTAAAAAGAATATAATTTCCATCTGAAATGTCGTGGAGTAGGAGTACAATAAGCAGAAAACAAAACTACCTCACAATTGTGTTTGGGTAAATGTACATGTCACATTGCAGTTTGAATCCACACCGCATCTGCCAAACAGGAAGAAGACCTGGTCAGCCTCTTTCAAAACCTCTTATTTTTAATCTGTAACTCACAGTTCAGACAACACTGCTCAAGGTGCAAGCGTTATCCAGGTGACCACAATGATGTTTGTGGGGACCTTGCATGTTCTTCCTGTGATACGACATGCAGTTTAGGTGAACTGAAGACTTTGAATTGCCTGTAGCTGTGAATGGCTGTGTGCCTATGTGTGTTAGCCCTCTCATAGGCTGGTGAACAGTCCAGGGTAAACCAGGAGTAGCACTGCAACATTTAGTCAAGTAATGCTTAGTTGATCAACACCAAATCTTGATAGTTTCATCATCATTTTCATCATCAATTTTTGCTGGTGGCCTTAGTCCACTTTAATACTAAATGAAATATCTTTGGGTTGTGGGCTGTTGGTTAGACAACTTGGGCTTCGTGGAAATTGTGATTGAGGAATTTTAAACTATTTTCTGACATTGTATAGACCGATTAATTGAAAAAATTATAATTAATCGATAATGAAAAAAATTGTTGGAGAGCCTCCACCATCCTGCTAGATATCATAAGATCACATTTCCTACTGAACATACATATTCTGTAGATTAATACAGACACACACTGTGGCCAATGTCACTCTTTGCATGAAACAATCCCATTGTAGCATCTGCACCATATTAAACTTACATTTTGGAGTGAAAAAGACCTGCTTTACAATCAGACTGACCTTAGATTTTTTTTATGTTTATGATCCACAAAGAAAACAGTGACTGCTATTTGCTCTCAAACATCCCTATTATATGTACAAGACGCTGAATTGTTAACAGAGTTGTTTGGTAGAGAGAAACATAGAGAGCACAGCTTACATGCTGTAACCATGTTGAAATATTGATTTACCAATGACATTTATTATGTACATACTAATCCACAAACAACAGCCGCAAAACATCACAACCTCAGACTTTTATATCACACTGACCTCAAAACAGCAGATTTCAGGCCCACTCACCTCCCTCACCTTCCCGCCCACTGCAGTCAATCACAGCCTGCAATGTTGATCTAGCCTTTATGTGTGTTTGGACAGCTAATAGTGAGGTGGATCAATAGGTCTGATTGAGAGGTCATGTAGGAACATGGCACTTGGATGACCACCAGGGATCCAATTTGATCCCTGATCCCATCTCCACACGGTCCCCAGACAACCCGCTGCATTCACAGAAACACCGTAAAAAAGAAATCTCTCCATCAGGGTCACTAAAGTGTGAAATCTATCACTCTATACCAGAATAAATCCTACTGTGGAGGGCATCTGCTGTGGGCTTAATTAACAGTATCTGATTTTGGCATACACTTTCAATTTCTAGTGTTTAGTTGCCTCACATCTAATCTAAAGGCTATTACACATATTATACATTTACTTAGATTTATACTTTTAGTTTAGAACATTTTTATTGCTGACTATTCATGATAATCCCATGAAATCTGATAGAAATTTGAGGAACAATCAGGTGGAACCACACTTAAAACCAACAAGTTAAGAAGTTTTATGACAGGATTAGAGAAAAAAATCACTGCCTTTCATAATGAGAGAAAGACAGAAACGAAGATGGAAGGAGAATATCAGAACCAAACTTCTTGCCACTGCTGGGAGCTGTTGAGTGAATTTCCTTAAATACAATTTCTTAGTAAAGCCTGCTCTAATCTTCTCGCACTAATCCCTCTTTCGCTAGCCTAAACAAAAGAATAGAAGAAAGCAGGAGGAAAGAGGTAAAACCTCTTTACTCAAATCCCATTTCTTAACCCAATCCAGGCCACATAAACCCTCCAACTCTTTTATTCTAAGCCTTGACACAAGCCTTTCTGCTTTCACTTTCCTTAATGACTCTGGATGGGTTAGAAGTGCAGATTAACAACTATCCTTTACAGAGCCAGTAAGTAGAAATGGTTATCTTGGTTATCTGATAAAATACTAAAAATAAAAATCCCAGTGATGAGAATGTGCTGATCACTCAGGAGCAGGAAGGGATGATATGACTTGAAATCTATATGAAGATAAATTATCACATTACCTTGATAACAATAAATGTGAATTCCATCACACATCAGTGCATGTGTTCCTGTCTCATGCTGGCTGACTTCTGACATAACTGTCCAGTTTAATTATGGTAAGACCAGTTAAGATGAATGGGTTGTTTGATTTGTTGGTTAAACTTTTGGTTAGATGTCATTGTTTGTTGTAGCTGCTGCCCATTCATATACATTTATTGAATATTGAAATATGAGTAAATATAAGTCATTAAGAGATTGATAATGTTGGTACTTCAATAATTATCTGTTATTGTTCAGCCCAAGAGTTTTTCTGTAAAGCAGTTTTAACTACAACCTGACACAATATACTCACACTTTAAGTTAGAGTGTTAATAATGTCTTTGAAAAATGGCTGTCAAACTCTACAACTCTTGAAGAGAATTTAATTTCCGCAATAATAAAATAATAATGATGCACTTTTCTTAGAAAACTTACCAAGTGCTTTCCAAGGAAAACAAAAAACAAACAAAGGTGTCATGTAAACTAAAAATAATCCAACGAATAATGTTTTCTTCCCAGTTTATTATAACTCTATAAGCAGATTTGTCTACTATTCTTGTGTTCCCAGATCACAGCAATTACTTTGGCGACTGCGATGTTATCATAACATTAGAAAAAAATGGCAAAAGCTGAAAATAAGACCCCAGTTTGAATAGACTGTAATTATGCTTTCAGCCACATGATTGGAAATGTGTAAATCCAAACCAGACTTCCCCAACCCTCTCTCTCTTGCTCTCAGTTGTATTCTCACACAGTCCGGCTTGAAGGGTGAGATAGTGGCCAGATTTCTGTCAGAGTGATGTGCTTGCAGGGGCTTTCCCATCTCTCCCTCTTACACTGATTGACACTGATACACTGATGCCCTGTAAACACGCTCATACTGCATGTGTGTGAGCCTGAGTGTGTTTGATGGAGACACAAAGAGAAAAAAGGCAGGAGGGAGCGACGGCCGCAGCGATAGAGTGTGTACATTTCTGTGTTATGCACACGTGAGCAGGCGCGTGTAGTAGTGTGTAAATAGTCAATAATAGCCGACACTTGTCAGCCCTCTGCTCTGTACACACAAAGCCCGTGGTTGAGCCATTGTTGAACTCCGCCTCTCCACTCCAGCCCCCCCCCTCAACTGAGCCTCTCAAGCAGAGATAATTATGCCTATTGTGCCCCTTGCATACGCAGACAACGCGCACATGCACACACAAACTTGTTTGCGCTAATTTACACACCCACCCACGTGCCTACTCAACCTAACCCAGTAAAAGATGGCTGCCAGCACCCCATCTGCTCCTGCCCAGCTCTCAGTCGCTCTCAGTACACTGGGGCAGATTTGAAAGGGGCAAAAATATCCAGAGAAAGTGAAAGTAGAACAGACAGAGGTGAACGAACTGTAGAAAAAGTGTTATTGACTTGTTTTGTTGCATTGGAAACTGGATTTTAGAGGTTCAAAATTAATACATTTCCATGTTGTTTGGTCATTTCTTAGGTGGATAATTTTACAAGAAGCTGCTCATTGTTAAGTTTTGGTGTTACTGCCATATGTTTGCATGATTTACTCATTAATGTCCCCCACTAACCCCCATGGCCTGCTCTGTGCCATGTGGGACAGAGGCAGGGGCAGAGGAGGGGGAGGTGAGGGAGGGATGGTGTAAGACTTGAGGGTGGGGGTGACAGAGGGCGACAGTCGATGGGGTTGTGTTCAATGAGCCCTGGGGATGCCACGTGCTCCCTGTGCTCCTCTGTCACACCACCTCCTGCTGCACCCAGGCAGCCCAAGCCGTCACACAGCAGAGCAGAGTGGAGCACAGCCTTAATGCATCCAGAGTTAATGTTTAATGAGTGCTCCATATTCAGGCAGGTTCATGCAAAATCTGAAAATGGCTTTATTGTGTTACTTTTCAGGGGGATGTGTGTGTGTGTGGTGTGTGTAGCCTTGTACATTTGTACTCTGTAGAAGCAAGTGTGTGTGTGCGTGTGTGTGTGTCAGACCAGTGTTTACAAGAGTCTGCGGTGTCCCAGACAAGTGTATCTATTAATGTATTCCTGCTCTGAGTGCACAAGCAGAGATTTACAAAAACACATCGTGTCCTAACACACCACTGCTCTCCATGAGGTCCCTCTGCCTTTGTCACCTCTCCCCTGCCTGCACCTGTGTAGAGCCTTATGACACTAACTTTTTAATTACTTAGAGAAAAAGCTGCAGTATGTGTGTGTGTGAATAAAGGGGCAATATACTGTATATATACTTCCATCAGAATTGTCAAATACATATTGGAGTGATATAATGAATATATACTGTATTTACAATGCGCTTTGAACTATTCATGAATTGCATCTTTAAACTGAGGTTGCTGGAGAGCACAACGTTACTAAGATGCAAAAGTAGTTCAGTATGTGGCAAATAATTTAAAAAAAATAAAAATAAAATTGATTCTCATAACCTGTTCAATTAATAATTTGCTTATGACAAAGTGGTTGTGATTAGAGCTGCAATAATTATATAGTCGATTAATTGATTAGTCAATAAACAGAAAATAAAGTGGCAACTATTTTGATAACCCATTAATCATTTTTGTTCTTTTTCTAGCAAAAAGGTTCAAAATGTTTTGGTTCCCAGTTAGTTGAAGAACTAGTTATGAAGTAGGAGAGGAAGTGCCACTCAATTCATCATCATCAAACTCAAGTCACTCTGCAAACTAATCGAGTTGGCTTAGTTACTGTAACTTGCTTGCTTATCCCACAAAATGATAAACTCATCTGTAATTTTTCACGTGGTCCCAATCAACCCCTATTTGTGTGTGTTGTGAGTGTGTGTGTGTGTGCGTGGTTGTGTATTGTTGTGTCTGTTGAACCGCGTGACCTCCAGCACGGACCCCAGGGGTAGAGGATTGATCTGTAATGTAGCCTGTAAGGGACCTCGCCACCCGGTGATGCCCATTAGGATCCAAGTTCACATTAAGGCCTGATTACTCAGCATGTATACACTGTCAGGTTAAAAAGGTTAAATCCATCATACTTTCAATAACAGGGACTAAACTAGTCTAGAGTATTGAGGATGAGTAAGTGAAATGTTAATGTGTAATCTCATCTATACATTGTCCTTTTTCCTCTTTTCCTATTTCTTTCAGTACTGGGTTTTATGGCTATGTGTGTCAAATTACTGTGCAAATACATAAACAAGGCCAAACTGTGTGGCAGGTGGATTAGATGGAGCATGGTTAGGCATCTTCTGTGGACCACCATGTGGCCGCAGCCATCTGCTGGTCCAGTCTCTATTCATCGGAGCCACTCATTAGCTTTCTGCTAGTTAGACTGACGGCCTCGATCTGCAAGATGAACCCTCTCTGTGTCCCACTGTTGTTTTTATTCCCGTCCACCAACCCTCCATCTCTCTGTCCCCGCTCCAGCTCTCCTCCTTCAGATCACTGCTCAGACTATCATTGTCTCATTAGGGGCACACACACACACACACACACACAATGCTTAACTACAGGGATGGTATGGGACGGGGAAGTGAGAGGGAAATAGGTCAGTCTGCCTGCACCCCTCCCCTCTTAAACCCCGTCACTGTCCTGGCTGGACAGGAAAGTGGGGCAGACAAGGGGACACACACACACAGACACAGCTCCAGATGGGGAACATGTGTGTTTGACAAAATGGAACCTGTTGGGGTTCAGAGGGCACGGCTGCGTGCATGTTATGTCATCAACTCAACCTTCAGACTGGTATGTGATCGTGCTACTGATCACAGTCTGCACATAATGATTCCTCCATGGATAGGCACAGGTATGAAGTGAAGACCAAGTGGACAATTTAGAGTCACTTTTTCTTTTTTTTTATTCAAAGGAAAGTGAACAGTCTGGTCCCTTTTGCATTGCTGGAAAATAGAACCGATCCTTTCTTATTTCTTTTATGTAACGATGCGACAAGCCAATCGCACTCCATCCTGACACAAAGTATTGCTTTTGAAATTCAAAGAACATTCAGTAATGGTTGAGTGCTTTGACTTGCTGTTTACGGTGGATTTTAGCAGACCATGTCCCTATTTATCAATACAATACCGGATAACATCCTCAGCAGAGTATTTGTTACCACAGAGACAGCTCATTTGAACAAAATAAAAGACATGCAAGACAAATGCGTGCATGTGATTATTTGTCTATGTCTGTCTATGCCCAGTGCATGCTGCGATAGGCTCTTGCCTCTCATGATCCTGTACAGGAACAAGCATGTAAGGAAAATGATGGATTTAATGTTTTTGTTTTAAAAAGACAAGTGCATGTGTGCACCTTTACACAGACATACAGTGTATGGATTTACTCGACTGCAACTCCTCCTGCTGTGTTTCTTAAGCCGAGCATAAGAAATAGTGACAGGCAGCCACCCACTCACTCGCATGCCGAGTCACAAAATCAATTTTAATTTTCACATCTTCATTAGACCCATCCAGAAAGTCCTTTGCTGGCCAATAGTTGGGAGAGTGAGGTAGAAAGAGAGTTTGACCGGCAGTGTTAGAGTAACTCAAAGAGATGGATAACTGAGGAGTTGGAGATCAGCATCAATAATGTTTATATAACCACATGCATCTACTGTATATAGATAAACACTGAATGTGTATGTGTGCATGTCGTTTTGCATCCATGTGAGAGTGCATTCAGATTCTCAACTGTTCTACAGAGGTGGTTATGTTGCAGATAGGTGAGTGCGTTCATTGGCTGTAAGGATGATGAAGTCACTATGTTGATTAACGGGGAGGTCAGGGTCAAGGTTGAACACAAACGCATTGCGAGTGCTTGTTGTGTTTGTGTGTGCTGCTGTCATGGGGAAAATGAACGCTGAGTTCAGTGAGCAGCTCATCATGTTCTACATCTGATCCTCACACTCACTGCTCATCAACTGACCTATATACCCCTAATTACACACAGCAGCCTCGTGACACAGTATACACAGCAACACCCCATACATAAAAAAACATAAATACACACAGAGAGGATGGGAACATCCAAACCAGACAAACTGTTGTCGCTGTGAACCAAACATGACGGGAAATCTGTGTAGAAAATGTCATTTGAAAACAACAAACAACAAAAACTAAATTTTAATTCAATAATGTGTTAGCAGAAACTAGAAAATTGCTGGTCGGTGTGTGCACATTATGTGCAATTTTCATGTATTTAGCTCAATAGAAAATATCTAATCAAACTGAATTTATAAAAGTGATTTTTGTGAGTGTTTGTGCAAAATATGTAGTTTCTTAATGTAGCAGCTTTCTGCCAGGATGGTAACTGAAGACACAAATGCAGTACAAAGTATAGTAAAACACTATAATACTGTATATGAAAACTGAAAATGAAAAAATAAATACACTGAAATGTCTGAAAATAACTACTGCAACCTTGGTGCATGTGTATGTGTGACACAGTGTCTGTGTGTTTTGCATACATATAATATAAAACGCCATCTGCCAGGACCTGAGGCCGTTCTTGCCCTACTACCCTCCTTGCTTCTCTTCCTTTGGCTCATTTTTCTCCTCTTCCTCTCATCCCTACATTGTTATTATAGCATTTTAAATGCAGAACATAGTCATGCATATATCTCAAACATACATTGCCCTGCACACAACATACAGTATGATCACATAATAAAATACTCATAATGTATTCACAAACAATGACAACAGACAAAAGACGGAACACTACATATCTCTTTCTCTCTCTCTTGTGCACACACAAATGAGGTTAATGAAGATGAATGTGGGGGCACAGTTCTATTGACATCCTGAGTCTCTAATTGTGGCCCTGTTCTTCAAGGACATGGTGGTAAAGACAAGCGGGAGACAGAAATAGATCTGATGAGGAGAAAGTGTGGAACAGTCATGTCTTGGAAGAGAGTCTGTCTAATGCAGTGTCAATCACAATTATTGTCATTAGGGGTGAAAATGTTTAAGTGATGAGATGTAAAAGCATTGATAGCAGAGAGGGAAATGTCTGTGAAAAGAGGAAGAGGAAGAAGGAGAGAGAGATATGAGCAGGGAGGAAGGCGGAGGAGGAGGAACAGGAGGGGGACCAGATCAGTGATCCAGAACAGTGAGCAGACAGAAGACACGAGCTAAGAGTTCGGTCAAACATTGAGCACAGCGGTGCATCAACTGTCCTCACACACAAACAGACACACACACACACACACACACACAGACGATAAAGACATACCTAAACCTTATGGAATAAATCAACCTGCCCACCCCTGGATGATCCACATTCATTCATGTGTTGTCCTACCTGGGACGATGGAAACAGTGTCTCTCTCCCAGGACACAACGCTGACGTACTCCTGCACGGCAGTGGGGATGAGGCACTTGAACACAGCTACGTTGCCCCTCATCGAGCGCTGGTCCGCCACCCGCACGGTGTAGGGCTCCCTGAAAACTACAAAAATGCACAAAAGCTGATATCTCAAGTTCTCTACCGCTGAATAGGTGAGGTGTGGTGACCAATGAGGGTCTCAATGTTGTTTGAGAAGCTTTTCTAGCCAGACACAAATACATTTCAGGATTGTTCTGGTCAAATTTAAAGATATTGATTATCTACACAAAATCATCACCATCATCTATCCAGAATATGTGTTAACAATGGATGAACATTATGGCGATCTCCTTTAAATCATGCAGTAGTTCAGTGTTAGTCCTGTTCTCAGACAAAAACAATAATCTACTTGTGTTTACATCATCAAAAACAACACATTAACACTCCAGAGCAAAACACCTTTTCATCAATTACCACAGCTCTCTACATGTATTCATTGGAAATTACTGGCCTACTCCTGTGTATTGTTTGAACTCTTCTAATCCTGCCTCTGCTTTCACCACAAATGGTGCAAGCCGCCATTAAGCGGGATAATCATGGAAATTATTTTCTAGCTCTAGCATGACATCATCATGAAACACTGATCTACTCTTTTTGTACAGAACTTCATGGGGGACAGAGTGAGCTGCATATTCAAAGTATACTGAAGGGTTATTGGTGCTTCAGTTTATGCAGGTTCATACAATATTTCACACTCTGTTGAATGAGCAGGGACTCATTAGCAAAATCACATGAAAGCTAGGACATATTCGAAGGTTGCTAAGAAACTGGTTCGGAATCCCTTCCCTGGTAACAGACATGATGACAGCTTGCATACATTCCTGCTGCAAGGGGGAAACACATGCAAGTGCACGCAAACACCTTACATCTTCTTTGAACCATTGAGTTGAAAGAAATAGATCTGTCAAGTGCTTTTGAAATAATATGGAACGAACCACCACTTATGTGAATTTGATTAGAAATTGTTGTTAGCCATGGCGCAGTGAGGTGATTCAAATGAGACCCCTGTCAATTATTGTTCAATGTCAGGGCGAATGCAACAACACGACAGCGAGACTGAACCCCAAAACAAAGCATCAGCATCCTGTCTGACCGTATCCTGTGCACCAGAGCTGTCGGGGCCCGACAGAGGCCGCTGGTTGCAGGATGTTTGGTTCATGCTAATCTCTCGTCTCCTGAGGCCGGGCTTTAGGGTCATGTGGGAATGAAGGCAGCAACCGGCTGGCATGCAGCTCAGGGTCCTGGCTCAAATCCTCAAGTTGGCGCTTGTATTAGTATTAGAATGAATATGAGTATTAGTTCAGGTCGGTGTTGGGAGGCAGAATATGAAAACAGATGTTGATGGCAGGAGGGAAGGGGGAGGGACCAACTGGCCTAACTGGGGGGGTGACAATAGATGCAATGTATCTATCATTCAGCTATAGCTTTTGTTCCAGCTGCGGTTTGTAACTGTGTTTGGTAAAATTCAATTTCTTCTTCGTGTATCTCTGCTGGTTCTAGAGCAGGAGGAACCCAAACCCCCAGACGTACTATTTTACTGTAGATGAGGTCTCGCTTATTAAAGCAGCCTCACGCGGTCCAATCAATGGAAAGCACCAATTAGGTTTGTTAATGAGAGATAATTAAAGAAGTGTGCTGTGGCTATATTTAGTCTGGCACAAGAGGACAGTTTGAAGAACGAGGGAACAGGGAGGAGAAGGAGGACAGAAAAGAGAAGATGATGGCAACAGAGGCAGCTTTTGGTCAAAATTGCCAAAAATAGACTACCTACAACATCTAATGGTGTTTATTGATTGATTTGACTCCAGAAAATAATTAATGTCTTCTGTGATTACTGAAAAGAGGCCTGCGATATTTTTGTATGTGCGGTAACAGTAAATGAAAAAAATATTAGTATTATAGATGAAAATTCCCCTCCTTTAGGTTAGCATACATAGCTGTAAGAAATGGTGATAAGGTCACTGACAATTACAACCGTATCTCCTTATCACCAGGTGTTGAATTACATGTCACACCTTGCAAAGCTTTAAAAAGCATTGCTTGAAAATATCCAAGTGGTTGTGAAGTTCCTGGTGGCCTTTATTGTACTGTCCTTTTAAAGGGACTTTCAATGAGGATGAGCCGGTAATGTGCTATAACCTATTGCCAAACTTTCCCCTCCTCATTTGATCTGGTTATATCATCTAAAAATCACATCGGAGTTGCTACTTAACTCTAAATACAGTAGGGGCTGTGTTTTGGATTTCATCCTACCAGATGGTGCCATGCTGTAGATGGAGTCGAAGGGGTTATGTTGGTTTAAAATGTTGTGGTTCATCACCAGCTCAGTCAAATAGGTGTGAGCAGAGGCCGAGGCCTGGTGTAGTTTGTGATGCAGATGTTCTCTCTGTAGACTGTGTTCTAGGTCAATCTGTGTTCAGGTCGAGACGGGCTATTTTAGGGCAGGTGATTCTGTGTGTGGGTTGAGCTTTTTGCAGCTGTCAATCACATCTGCTCTACTTTATGGTTTCACAACTGTCTCGTTTTGCTCCATTCCTCATCATGTTGTGTCTCATATAACCTCCATAACTCTCCTTTTCTATCTCAAGCTTTCAGATCCTTCAGTCTTTCTTTGCTCTTAGGTCCGTTCCCTTCCCGACTGTGGTCCCAACTCACCTGCTTTGATGCGGATGTTGGGGCTGCGGATCTTGCCGGCTTGGTTTTCGGCAGTGCAGAAGTAGTCGTTGTCGTGGATGTAGCTGTTGTAGGCGGAGGGCGAGAAGGGGTACAGTTGCAGGGTGCCATTGGCATGCACGTGGCGGATGTGGGGCACGTCGTAGATGTCGTCGCCGGTGGCCAGGTACCAGCGCAGTATGGCACTGGGGGTGCCCCCTGCTGGACAGGGCAGGGACACCCCCACTGAGCTGGAGTAGGTTACCCTCTGCAGGGAGGCATTCACAAAGTACAGCCTGGTGGAGCCCACATCCTCACTGTGTACTGCAGGGGCAAACATACAACACGACATCACTTAACAGGTCGAGGTGAAGGTGAGAGTCCAATAATGAGCACCTGTTATGTGCTGTATACACTGTGTAAACACACAAAAGTATGAGTATAAGCTAACAGGATTCCACTGCCACAGATTTGAAGCAATCAGCATTACATTAATGGACAAAAAAATGGACAGAGTGGGAATGTCCTTCAAATGTGTGGCAAAATAATCATAACAAATGTATGTCAAATGTCTAGCTGCAAACATCAGTCATGTGATGCAAAAAGCCAGGGATTTGGGCTAAAGCCTGTGATGGTTTAGGTGGATCGGAGGGGGGAGGAGCCTGTTACCTCTGTACAGTGTGTGTGTACACATACACAAGCAAAGACAAAGCGAGGGAGAGAGAGACACGCTGATAGGTTATGTGATTGGAATTTCTATGCCAGACGCAGAGATTTAAGTCTGTTTAATCTCCTTACATATTTAACACACACACACAAGCACGCACACACACATACAGGAATGTTCTTCATTGGCACTCAGATTAAACACATACAGCTCCAGCAAAGAAAGGAGAGTGAGAAGAGGGAAGGAGGAGGGGGGCAGTCTCTCAAATTTGGGGTCATTATAAGAAAGATTAGAAGAGAGTGTGTGTGTGGCGGGGGGGCTGCTGATGATGGACAGATGTGGATGTTAACCACCTCTGGTTCTAAATGATATCATTTAATACACACCATCCCACCACATGTTCACCCTGTTAATGTTCAGAAAATCTGTAAAACACCGTGAAAGATACTAACAGATACTGAAAGATGGAGGATTGTGATTCAAATTGGACAAAATTAGCCCTCAGTATTCTGTAGTTGTTCAGTCATACTGTGTGCAATAATATGAATGTTAATATTACATTTTTGATTGATTAAATTGCATTTAATTTAATTAATTGATAATGTCACAAAATCTTTATTTCAACAAAGCTTCAGGTGTTGTGATCACATCGGGGTTTTTTTGTTGAACTAGTCTTTGTGCTTTTATACTTAATCCTTAATTTCATAAACTGTTTGTGGTGCGGTTACAAAACAGATCTGAAGATTTCTTCTAAAAACCTATGTAAACAGAACAGTTGAAGTTGAATGTTATTTTCTTTACTGATTAATCTGCAGGTTTTTTCTGATTAATTGATTAATTAGTTTGGGTCAGAAAAATGCCTTTAAAAATGTCCTAAAGCCCAAGATTTCATCAAATTGCTTTTTTTGTCACCAAAACTCAAATATATTCACCACATAAGACAAAGAAAAGCAGGAAATTCTTGAAATATTGCTTGAAAAATTATGTCAACGATGAATCAATTTTCACAATGGTTGGCCATTATTTTTCTGTCGATCATCTAATTGATTAATTGACTAATTGTTTCAGCCCTAAAAAAACACATTCTTAAAATCAAAAAGACTTTGACGCTTCTGTGGTCCAGATCGTCTGTTGCCTGACTTTGTCATAAGAGCAGCTCACTTTAAATAGCAGTACTGCATGTAACATACAGTACACCAATCAGAGCTGCTCACTGACTACACACAGTGCACAAAAACGTTATTATGTTCTGTGACACAGAGGTATAGACATGTCTGCAGATTGAGGTTTTAATACTTAGAGTGATCATTACATTATTTATCATTATTAACTACCTCTTTATAATGGCAATTGTGCTGTACCAGCTAAATGACGGTCTTGTTCAAGAAGCTTTGTCACATCAATCTTGAGGTTGGGGAAACAGGATGAGGGAGAAATATCCCTCTTGTTCACATTACACGTGCCAGTATTTGGCAATACTCAAAACAGTTAGCATTAAGTTTGTCCATCAGATATTGAGAGCAAAGGGCCCTCAGAGTACTAAAACCAAACATAAGAAATCAGAAGTGAAAGCAAATATTGTATCTGATCATCCAATGCATTTCTTTTGCTGGCCCATCTAAACATTTAGACTTTGTTTAGGACATGTCTTTAATGAAGCGCGGCTTTAAACTATCGGTGACGTAGACAGAAAAACATTAACAAATAAAGCTTAAGGCAGAATCAGTCATCACCATCAACAGTGTCACTGTGCTGGCACTAAGCTCAACACATCAGATCGAAGAAAGACGCAGCTATCTCTTCCATCCAAGAGGGTGTGTTAATAATTCCAGCTTCCTTTTAAAGAAGCGCTACTATCCCTAGACTAGAGATGAAGCTGGGCAGAATGTTACAGATGGTTTATGAAAATGTGTCTGGCAGTCCAGTGGTGGGCTGCAAAAACCAGGTCAGACTCCCTCCCCTCTGCAGATTACTGATAATGGCCCCTGAGCATAAAGCCCATATTAAAGATTGCAATATCTATAATCTCCCAATGGGGGGACAGGACTAAAGTGGAGGAGTGAAGGGGTCACCCTGAGAGCTCGAGGGGGGGGGGCGGCTGGGCAGCAGGAGAACCTCTCATACAGTAGATTATATGGCCTGGGGGGCATGGGCACTGGGGGGCTGGGGGCACTGGGACTGATGGAGCTGGAAGTGGAATAGAAAGGGGATCAGAGCAAACTCCCACCACTCATAGCCTGTCAAAACCAGGCGAACCACACATTAAGCGACCCAACACACACACACACACACACGCACTCCAAAAGCAGCTCTCAGCGCTCAGTCACACTGGGAGGAGACAGAGTTGGGAGGAGACAGAGTGGGTTGCCATGGTGGCGCTGGCACTTGAAAGCTGTGACTGAATAAAAAACAATGCAGCAATTTAACCTAACAACAGTGACCCACTGAAGAATCTACATTTAGAAACGTCAAGTCACCAAATCCCAAATTCTGTCACACTATCTCAAATATTTGCAAAAAAAAAGCCGCAGAAGTGAGCAAATATGTTTAAATGGCATAGAGGTGAAAATTGTTGGCTGCCTATACAGAAAGTGTACAAATAGTGTTCATTTAGGTGTGTATACCCTACAGTTTGGCGTTGTGTGTATATGCCTGCCAGCAGGGCCAAACCAGTCAGTCATAGGATGAAAATCTGCTGTTTGGTTAGGTGTGGTGAGGCACGGCGACATTAACGCATCACACAAGGCACGCTCCAGAACTCACATGGCACAGTCCTGATTTGTGCCAGACTGGCAGAGTTTCCACTCCATTTAAAACCAACAGATGAAACATTACATGCCACCTGTGCCAACCTGTATGGACTGCTTGTGTGTCAAAATGCAAAGAAAACAAAATGCCACAAATCCCAACAGTGACACAAACAACAGAGAGTCCATGGTAAACAAATCTTCATGTCATGGCTAAATCTAATACTGAAATGTCAGCATCAAAGATGAAATTCAAGTTACATTGCCATTATCAAATCAAGCCATTATGACCACAAATACAGCAGAACAGGGAACTATTTTCCTGGTGTAATAGCACAGGTAATGTTTCACCAAAGAAAGGATCATTTCAATGTTAGGTTGTTACAGTTACGGTTGTGTGGAATACCACAACCAGCATGTAGCATAACATCCTGTCAAACCAGCATGCTCCCAGACTAACACCAGCCACTACAGTGAGCATAATGGTTGCATAGCTTTTTTTCTTTTTTTCTTACACCTCTCTGAATTCAACACATACCAAACACTGTGTGTCAGTTATAAGGGTGTTTTTCACTGGTAAAATAACACAATTAATAGAAAATAGATTCATTAATAGATGTTGTTATCAACTAATTGTGGTTTCTCTAAATTAACAAAATATAATGCTGAATTTGAAACTAAAGATGATCTTTTCCTTGATAATCCATTTTTAAAAATTTCAGGTTGCATTCCTCCATTCATCTACAGCCGTAACTCCCATTTATTTTCATTATCGGTTTTCATTTAATTGATCAATGATTTGTCCAACCAACAGTCCAGGACCCGAAAGATATTCTGCTTATGATATAAAACAGAGAAAAGTGGTAAATCCTCCCATTCGAGAAGCTGGAAGTGGAGAATGTTAAGATTTTTGAAGGAATAGACTGTCAAAATAGTTGCAGATTGATTAATTTTCTGTCAATTGATTAATCGCCTAATCATTTCAGCTCTACATTAATCGATGCAATAAAACCTGCAAGCTGGCTTTAACAATTTTGGACAACTTCCTTCATTTTGGTGACACCACCTTTCTCAGTGATGCATACATATCCACAAAGATCAAACTCCTGCAGCGTGTGGACAGTCAGTACCCTGATAGAAGTATTGACCACAGCTGTGGGGTTCCTGTGTTGCTGCAGCTCACCTCCACCCAGGAGGCTTCATCAACCTCGTTCAGACACAGCGCTGGAGATAAAACCAGCCCTCACTGGAAGCTGTTGGTGCACTGATGGTGCTGCTGGAGCTAAAGCTCAGGCTGTCAGAGTCGCACTATTTTATACATCCTGCCAGAGAGCCACGCATGAATATGTATTTCAGAGAGGCAGAAGTCATAACCTATGCAAGGTTTCACCATGCATAATGCAGCTGATCTACGCCTCTCCAGGATGTGAGTGCGCACAGGAGTGCACACACACACACACACATACACACACACTTGACGCTCACAACTGTATTGTGATGAGGAGGTAAACAAACCCCAGAACCCCCAGTGTTTCACATACACACACTCTCACACCCAGCGCTCCCTGTGCCCAACCAGAGGCATAATACCTCCACATTTTTGTCCTCTTCTTCTCTCACCCCTCTCAGTTTTCCATTTCTTTCTTATGGTAAAATAATTTTCACAGCACTTCTTCTTTATTGGATTTAGTGATATGAAACATACGTGGTAAAGGTCAAAAGTACGATTCAATTTAACAGAGACAAGACATGCACATCAGCCAGGTGAACTGTCAAAAACCTCTCCCTCCTCTCCTTGACTGCTTGCTATTTTGGAAACAGCTTCATTTCTAACCAGACTTGTAACTCCTGTGTTCTGTCCTGCCATCTCTCCGTCACTCATCCTTCAGGTGGTTTTTTTGGGACAGAATGTTGTGAGTCGTGTTTTTGATAAGGGGGCACTGAAACTGTGTGTGGAAACATAAAGCAGCAGAGGAGGAAGTGGGAGGAGACGTATTGTAAGAAGGGGTGTGAATTGAATATTGGGGGGATGCAAGGGGATAAAGATAGGTGTAAGCTTATGGATAATACTCAGGGGTCTAGCATAGGAAGGTGGTTGGTAGGTGGAGAAGTAGGGGGGGAAGGTTGTTGGGGTTACATCTAACCAACAAAGGGGTATCGCCGCTCCACACCTACTGTCGTTCTGTACACCCTGTCCCCAACAATCAGCTCCCGACCCACCACCAGCCTGTGCTGTGTCAGTAAAAAAAAAGTGTGCTACTTCAGCAGTCCCCTGGGACCTGCTCCCCCCTCACATCAAAGCAGCCAGTTTCTCTCTTAATGTGAATATCAAATCTGTGGATCACAAGTCCCAGCACAGTCTGCATAAACTGCCCCTCCCCCAACCTTTAATTCTGCCTAGTGATGAGGGAGAGAGAGGGAGGGGAGTTACTGCGAGAGGAAGCAATGGAGGGAGGGAGAGATGGAGAGAGACATGGAGATAGAGAGAGAGATCCAACAAAAACAACTTGCTTCAGAGATTTGACATTTGCTGAACGCACCCTCTTTCTGAAAATGTGCAGCTCCAGCATCCAATAAAATTTGGAGGAGGTCTGCCTCAATTTTAGCATCAGTGTGGCGATACACAGAGTTCTTGGTGGGAAAAAAACATTTCTTACAGTCGATGGTGTTCATTTGCATGTTTTTTTGTTGTCATCGTTTTCATGATTTGTTCTTATTCGTAATGTCATTGGGATTTATAATAGATTTAAGGGCGAATGGGAGAGCAGGGATACCAGTGACAGAGCTGTGGCATCCTATTGGGGTGCTGGGAAGTGCAATGAGCTCTGTTTCCCTGCTGACAGTCTTACACCAGCACACTTTACCTGCCATTTGGCAACTAAATTGATCAAAATGTAAGTGCAGAGATTTTTTTTTTTTGTTCATTTGTGAAGGATAACTGATATTGTGTCGTTAAATTATATGTAATGGCTGGTTTTTAAAATTAAAACTGTAGGCATGTAAGTCAAGTTGTCTGATCAATCATCAAATCTCTTATTTAAAAACAATGCTCAACAACATATATTTCTATATTTCCTTTTTTTTTTTGGTGCACAGTCCCCTCATTTTAAATAAAATAATCAGAAACATGTATCCTAGCCCCATAAATAACCAAATTGCAACCAAACTCACACTGAGAGCTCTGCATTTCTCCTTTAACCCTCTTTAAAATGGGTGTTTTTGTAAAATTAAATAATGTCAGGTTTGAGCTGGTAAAAAATGTAGGCCTGTGCCCTGGCTGAGTAATGATTGGCACCCCTGCGGACCACACAGCTCCGTCATTGAGTGGTGCCTATAGCTCAGAATGCAGCTTTAATTGTGCAGGCAGCACAGGGAATTGGACTGGGGAGGGAATGGGGGGGGGGGGGTCATTTTGCATATTTCTATTTGTAGCTGGTGAGCAGTGGAGAGGACAAGAGTGTGCCAGGGCGAGGGATCACCTTATTGCTTTACTCGCCTCAAATTAAAATTCAAGTTATACTGTTTGAATGAAACACAAATTATTTTTGTATTTAGTTAAATGAATTCAATTTTAAATTCAAAGTTCAAAGTAGGCCTACAGGAGGCCTGTATGTCAAAGTTGATTTTATTCACTGCTAATTAATCCATAATTACAGTAAATACACTGAATTTGATTTAAAATTATAGCTAGAAGATAGCAAGTTTTTTTTCTAATCCCCAATTAAAATCACAATAAAATCTTCCTTTAATCGGGTATAACATTTGAAATTACTGAAAACAATATAGGCATTGTGCTCTAATTGGTTAGCTGTTATTACCCTTACCCTTGTATCAATCACAGATTTTTTTTCAATGATCCGTTAATTACCCTACACAATTGCCCTACTGCCTCCTAAACCTGAGTGCCTCCGACATAATTCAGCAACATGTTTTTATCCTTAGTGGAGTGTACTTTTTTTTTTAGATATTTTAAGAATCTTGTAAATAACTAAGTAGTGAAAAGCTCCTGCAGAATTAACATCCAAGTGTCCAACATTTAACAACAAAACCAAGAGGGGTGTCCCCGTCACTTCCCCTCCTCCGCGCGCCCGCAAACACACACAGAGAAACACGAGCCGTGACGCACGCGCTGGCACACGCGCGATCACGTCCGCGGGGTGCAGGTGCGCTATTAGCGAGGAACATGACCGGGCAAGTCTATAATCTGCGCCCACGCCCCTGGAGTTTCATTTGGTGAAATAAATTTGCGCATATTAATATGATCCCGCAGAACCAAAGGAGGCTCTAAAATCACCCCCTTCAAGTTGAATAATTGATATAAATCACCAACAAATATTTGAGAAATGTAGTGAATTTATGAGATTTGAGTAGAACACAACAAGGTCAACAGCACAGGCAGCACATATGTGGCTAACTACTAATTGATATTTAAAAAAAATAGGTTCATCCAATATGAGAAAATGCCAGAACGTAAAATGGAAAATGAACCTAATGGCCTATTTTGATCAACTCGTTTGCATCGAGAACAACCATATTGCTCCTTCCAGCCAATCCACATCCCAGACCTTTTGATTAGTAAATTACACCTTCTCAGGGCCGCTGCTAATAAGGACAAAATAATACGTAAATATGTCTCCAAACAGGCAGGCAAAGGCCTAGAAAATGCTCTCATGTGGAGATAGTGTTGCACTTCTGTTATTTTCGACGCAGATTTGTTCAGGATTATTATAATGCACTGGAATAGCAGAAGATCAACTTTGCAATAGGGTCAGGGATTTGCTGCATACACTGAACAAGAAAGAAAAATGAATCCATTTAAACAAATAGACCGCTTTTAAGATTTACAATGAAACAAAAGAACAAATTTGAAGAGACCAAATGAATAAAATAAGGAGGACAAATCTGAATGCACTAAGTATGGCCTTTATGTGGGTGTAGCTTGATTAACCTAATAAGGCCGTTGTGGGAAAAGGGGCTATTTTATTTGCCATTCAATTTAAAATGCCAACAATTCGTCATCACACAGAAAAATAATTAAAAACCCTCAAAATCTCATCCTAAAAAATAAGAGCATCTCTGGGGAACGGAGCGCTTGTGTCAAATATGGTCAAAACGGCTGCAATTAGCAAAGGCTACACAATGAGAGCACCAAGATCAAGACCAAGACCAAATATCACAAGCATCTCCCTCAAAACTTTTACGAGAGTGCCACATTTTGAGTAAATTTGTTCTAAAATTGGTGATCAATTGATATAATTGCAGGCCGATGCATGTTTTCATTTCTCTCTCACCCTCCCTCTGTATTTGCACCTCATTCTCCCTATTCAGCCATTTTACATATTCATAACTGGAGTTGGTAATGCGAAAACAATCCGTGCTATCAGCACCATCTGAGGCACCACGGGCCGCTGCATAAAACCACACCACAATCAGGTAAAAAAAAAAAATCACTTTACACCTTTCCTTTCGCAATATACCTGCTCAGTTCCAGCTCATTTATACATTTTGATTTGAAGAACAATTTTCAATCAATTCCACATCACAAGGCATCCGATGATAGGCTACCGCCAAGCACGAGACGCACGTACCATTCACAGCGAATCAATTAAGGTTTCGATCAATTATCACTTTGCGTTCAACTTAAAAAAAAACAGCAAGACTCCAGCACTCAGTGTACAGGATGTGTACGATTTCAAGCATTTCTTTTTCTCTTACCTTCTTGGAGAGAGTACAGCAGGAGTAAAGTTACAAGCCACATGCCATAAATAGCAGGTATATTTTTCAGGAATATTTGGCAATCCTGGCAAGTGTGAGGCGCGGTTTTTTGGCCAGGCTGGTCTCCGTGCTGGACTGGCGACTGTGCTCCCCGGAGGTCTCTCCAGCCCTGCTGCCCCGCTAAGCATGGAGGGGAAATGAGAGGCGCCTCAGCCCCGCCCATGTCCCCTCCTCTCCTCCCAAGACTACTGTGCATACAGATCCATCCTCCCTACACTAATCAAACACCGCAGAACGATGGGTCACAGCAAGCCGAGGGTTGATGTGAGCGGTATAGTGGATTTAGGTCCAGTTTGTGTCCAAATTGCCAGTTTGACTGAGCGGTGGAGCAGCGCAGACAGATCTGTTGGCACCTTTGAGAGCGCACCCACCTGTGCGCCCCTGATGACCGCGACTCTTTGCGCAATATGGATCTACAAAAGCCGCTCGGACTGCTGCGAAGACTCTAAAAATGTATTTATGTCTTTTACTCTGAGTTTGGGCATGAATCACACGGACGTGGAGCTATATTACAGACTAATGACAGTTTTTCTTTGTCTTTCGGAGCCATGAAATGTGCGTAGACATTTGCGCACAGAAATGCACTGCAGATAGAGAGGAGGAGAGAGAAAGAGAGTAGCGGGGTGTGGGGCATGACACTTCCACAGCAGGTAAAAAAAAACCATAGCAGGTAAATCAAACCAATTATACCAATAAAACGTTTCAGTAAATCCTTGAAGGACAGTTGAGCAACTTTCTACAGCGCTATTTTCCTCTTTCGCGCTTTTCTCTGTTGCGCCTGATGTGAAAAGCTCCCCTGCATAAGCATAAATTAGGACGGTAAATTGCAGGACACTCCCAGCACATAGCATATTTAAATTCACTGCCAGTCGTGGTTCTGACAAGTGATCCTCTGTTGCAACAGCTGCCCAACCTCCAGGCTAGAAAGACCTCAAACAAAACTATGATAAAATGATTTAATTGTGAAAAGGCATTTATGTTCATTCAGTGTAATTTTGGGAGAAAAGATGGCCGATTAATAAACTCACTTTACAGGTGACTGACAGAGAAAACAGAATATACTTTGAAATGTTTCTGCTATAATAAAATTCAATAAAAGTATTATATTGCACTAACATTTTAGGAGGCTACACACTCATGAACATGTATTTTATATTCACACGTCTCAGATCTAGCCTTTCAACACTTCACACAACAGGCCCTGAGGTTGGCAAATGTGTAGACTGAATCAGACGGTTTTGAGTGGGAGAGTTTCCTTTTAGACCACCAACAGAAATTATGAAAATGAACAGATGAGATGTGTATCTTATTGGCATAGGCTACCTGTAATTCATTAACAGTAACCTGCACGGCTAAAAGGTGAAACTTAAAACTAATTTTATGTTCATAATCTTATAACAACCTAATCATCACTTTATTCACGAGTCAAATAATGCTCAGAATCTGAGTTTTCCAATCCTGCCCACATTGAAGAACAGCTGAACATGAGCACATAGCCTCAATAGCAATCAATAAAGTAGAAATGGCGAAAATGTAGATGTTTATTTGACGCCGATGGGTCACAGGTCACTCATTGGAAATGTGGTTGTCGATTAACTTAAACAAGTTTAAAGAAAAGGACAGTAGCACCTTCTCTCCTCTTCTCAAGGCTCTGCTGCCTGCAACAGCCACTGCGATCAGATCTGACGGTGGTTCAGGCCTGTGACTCCACATGCAGGGCACTGCTGACATCTGCTGGTTACACTTAAACATGCAAGTGGGCCCACTTCTAAACATTTCTGCAAGCTGATTTAGTATGACATGACCATAGATGTAGCTGTGATTATGTTTGGGGCACTTTTCAGTACAAAGCAACTTCAGGAGATTGTATGAGATAACTTTGCTGAAGGTAACTTTGCTGTACCACATTTTCTTATGCGACTTAACTACATTAATAATACAACATTATGAAATAAAAATGCCAAAATTCTAATGTGTATACTTCCTTTCTAATGCAATTTCATAGGGTTTATAATATATACGATGCTTTGTTTCATAGAAAGTATAAAGAGAGACATCTAGACAGCAAAGTCTGTAAAAAAGGAGGAGCCTTTCTGTGGCAAACATAATAGGCAGTTCCATACCTCTTTGATTGATGCAACATCCTTACAGGATTAAACAAATTCGAACCCCCAAATGTACAAGATTTTATTCTTGCATATTCCTTTCTGCAAAATCCCTTTATTTTTGCATGCAGGAACGCATCATATTTTATTGGATAATTCATGCATTGCCAATGGGTGAAGATAACAATTCCAACCAATAATATGATCACAGCATTCTGAGCAATCCCTCACTCCACCCCTTTCAAATATCGGAGAGGTGTAGTGTTTTGGTGCATGGAAAGGAAATGAAGGCAAGATAACTAATCAAAATAGAGGATTAATCTCCCTACCTTTCCTCTGTGTTGTAGGGATTAAAGCGGTACTCCAGTGATTTAGTTTTGCACTGCCATAAAGTTGGGGGACTTGCTAGAGACCAATTCAAACAAAAAAGAATGGTAGAAATTGATGCAGCAGAGGAACAGATATCCTGACTTTTAGACCATAGTGTGGGTCAAGCTCCAAAAACACTACATCTAACACTTCCCATAATGCAACTTGATAATGTCTTTCATTAGACCTTCCCTGCATGCAAATATCCACGTCTGTCAAGCTCATGCAGCGGGGGACAAATAGACTGTCCCTTTAAAGTGGGCCTTTCTCAGCAGGAATATATTATAGAGGCCTTTGCTCTGTTGTAAAGGTTTACCTGTGTAGTCGTCTGTGTTCATTGTTCTTCCTCCATCAGCCCAACAGGAGGCAGTGCCGTCAAAGATCTAGTGTTGCACTCCTTCATATACAAACATCAAGGACAGATTATATTCAAAACTTTATTAGATTTCATGTTTCTATAATAAAGAGATCAACAGCTGATATGCACGGATGAGAGGCTGAAAATGGAGACATCATTTGAGGGCAAGCCAGAGCATTATAGCTGTATTTTTGAGTGCAGAGAGCAGCGGTGGAGTTTGACTTGGTGAGTATACACACTTTGCAGGGTCTGATCTTGTACTGGGGCTCCAGTCCACTCCGTGCTCCTCTCTGGATGTTCCCCATTCCCCCCTGCATCCTATCATCACAACTCCCTGATTCAGGACACCGTTGTATTGCTCACAGAACTGTCACAGTAACTCAAAGCTGCAGTGTGACAAACTGTCAGAGTATTCACTTCTGTTGTGATTTGCATAGTTACTTTTTGTCATAAGGCCCTCACTGACACAATCTCAACATTACCCAAAATCTTTGTGTGCTCAATTCATTGATTCAGTGAGACAGTAATTCAGACAAATCACAGTCACAAGTCTAATTAGACAACAACTGACAGAGATTAGCCTTGTACACTCAGAAAAAACCCCACTCAAACAGTTAAAATAAATTATTGCGATTAAATGATTTGAGTGTATGGTTTGTGTTCATGCTTCCAAAGTCACAGCAACAGCCCAAAGACCTGATTTCTTGACAACACAATTCATAGTCCATTCATAGATTTTCTGAAAACAAGAATATGGTAAACACACATATGACAAATCCATATTACCCATAATATTTCTTGCACCTTAAAGATCCCATGAAATGAGATGAAGGCATCGCAGCTTTTTCAGCAATTTTGTCTTCCCTTTTTTCATAACTAATTGCACATGGGTTTATACTTAGTAATAGTTTGAGATTTTGGGAAATACATTTATTCGCTTACTGGGTGAGAGTTAGATGAGAAGATTGAAACCTCTCATTTCTGCCTATTCAACAGGGAAACGGAGCCAGGAGATGGTTAGCTTAGCTTAGCATAAAGACTGGAAACAAGGGAAACAGCTAGCCTGGCTCTGTCCAAAGGAAACAAATTTTGCTAACTGGCTGCTAGCTGTAGCTTCATATTTACCAGATAGATACAAAAGTGGTATCGATTTTCTCTTCTAACTCTCTGCAAGAAAGCTAATGAGCGTATTTCCCAAATAGTCAAACTACTCCTTAAAGATTTATCTGTCACCGTCTAATACTGTTTCAACAGGAAATTGATTACTTAACAATCATTTCATGGAACCTTGAACAATCCAGACTATTTCCTCATTGGTGCTGTCTGGTTACTTCTTGTTTTACATGGATGATCAATGTGACAAACTGACATTGGTTTGGATTATACATACACAAAAATATACATCTTTTTAAAGTTCCAAACACACCCCTTTTATAATATTGCTTCAATCCAGTGACTAAAGACTGGAGTGACTTTAATGTGGAGGCACATTATTATTAATAGAACAGTGAGTTTCAGAAACCACCAGAAATTGAAACAGTCCACTGCAGTGGTTCTCAAACTTTTTCTGTCATACCCCCTTCAGAAGCTGAAAAAGGTTCATACCCCCCAACCCCAGAAAAAGTGGATTTCATTTTAATCAATAATTAAAGGAATAGTTAGGGTTTTTTGGAAGTGGGGCTCTATGAGGTACTTCTCCATAGTCAGTGTATTACCTGCAGTAGATGGCAGTGGGCACACCCCCAGCTTGGAGAAGCAGAGAGCTGTACTGGCACGGAAGCTAAGCAGTGCATTGCTGTGGACAGGGTCATCAGCAGAACGTGTTTTAGCCTCCTAAAAGAAGGCCCACCTACATCAATATCAGTTTATGTCTACACTATACTGAGAGTATTTTCAGCACCTTGACGTCAGACAGCCCTTTCCTTTGGCACTACATTTTCTCAACTGTAGAACTCTGGCAGCATTATACAGTGCGCTCCACAGGTGCGCTTATTCATAGGAACACGGAAGTTCTACAGTAAGTTAAGGCACTGAAAATATTCGAAATATAGCATACACTTAAACTGATATTGATATTTTTAGGTGGGCCTTCTTTTAGGGGGCTAAAATACGTTCTGCTGCTGACCCTGTCCACAGTAATGCATTGCATTGTTTCCGTGCCATTACAGCTCTCTGCTTCATCCAACCAGGGGACGTGCCGACCGCCATCTACAGCAGGTAATACACTGACTATAAGTACATCATACAACCCCACTTCAAAAAACCTGAACTATCCCCTTTAACAATTTGGGAGCGATTGAAGTAAAGATTCAGGTTAACAAAATAGCCTTGCTACTAGCATCATAGCACTTTTGTTTGTTCATGTCACCGCAAGAATCATTAACAATCAACTTTATGTCAGCTCAATGCCCTGTTGCGAATGAGGAGGTACGTTTATATCTGACCTTACACTGTGCTTACCCACACATCTGCCCTACTCTCCAGAGGTATTTCTTTTTAAAACCAAACATTCAGTGTCTTGAATGTGCAACAAATGTATATTGTAAATGCAGGTGAAATTTTATTTCACTGTTAGAGTTTGATGCAGATACATTCATCTCCTAATATGATGCTCAGTAGGAATCATCCCTGTTTGGCACAGTCAGTGGGCTACACTGACAGCATCACTTGTCTTATTTCCTGCTTGAACAGATTTGTACTAAAGCCCCCCTACTCAGCCTGCTATCGGAGACCTGATCCCATGGTCATTTAAACTATGAATTTATGGGTCATTTACTGTATGCATGGGCAGGACAACCAGGTATATATTTTTCACTGCAGTGCAGCTGGTAAAAATTATTTATTGCAAAGACTGACTGAATGAATGCTTGTCAGTGTTTAGGAAAAACTAGCCATTTCCATGAAGAGGCACAAACTAAGCAAAGGGAATATGTTGAGTCTGATCAGACATACAGTATCCAGGGCCATATCACCAAATAGTGCTTAGCCTTAGCCAGGGTTAGCACAATGAAAATTAGCATGGCATACAATGGGATTTACAGTTAACCTCAGAGCTAAAACAGTGTTAGTATATTGGAAAATGTTTTTCCAAAAAGTATATATTTCTCTTCAAGCATTGTGTCTAAAATCTGGCCCATTTTGCACATGCTTAAAATGCATTGGTTATTTGTCTTAAAAGCAGCATCTTTAGAGGGTTATTCATTTTCTAGGGCGTGGGGGGGTTGTTTCAGGGGATTGTCTATTATTTCACTTTAGAAGCATGTTTTACTATTACTGTTTGCTGAGTTTTATAAAAATGTTTTGCAATATGTAGTGATCCTCTTTGACAGAGGAGCATAGAAGCACTAACAGGCACCTGTGTTTTATATAAAGCAAAGAGAAGGTATAGGATGAAGAGCTGGGCTGAATCCTACAGTATTATGCAAATACCATTTGTGTTAGTACTACTTAAATCACCCTTTGTTTTACTACAGTTGTTTGAATACATCAGAAAAAATACTCTAGGTGTTTTGTAGAAAGTAGCTACACATTTATTAGTAGATTTTTGAGATAGAACTGTAAAATTATAGAAGACAATACTGTAATTTCAAAATTTAAATTTTGATTTAGTTGAACACATTATAGAAGGGCTACTGTGAAATTGGTGTTAGTTAAAGAAGGATTCAGCCCAGCTGTAACCACATTGCATTATTCCCTGTCTCAAGCACTTTTGTTTTGACTTCAGATGAAAAACTGTCAGAGTTTAAATTTTTTATGTACTCTGGCTGTGCCACAGACAATTATGGATATATCATGGCTACAAAGCACTTTAAAAAGTGCACAACTGTGCAAAATGATATACAACTGTTACACATTTTGGTGAATAACCCACACACACACAATTTAATAACGTGTAAACACAAATCCACACAAACATCCCTAGAATTTAATAAAATGTGCATATAATTTGGTTTTAATGAGTTCATAAAGATACCATCTACCAGAGACACTTTGCTTGCTGATCATAAACAAGCATGTTTTCACTTACTCACTGCATAATCCCACAAAACATGTGTGCAAACACACACGACCATTGCCAGCTATAAAAGCAGCCCCCTGTGTCCACACAGCATTTTAAATTGTTTCTTTCTTAAAATGCAGTACTGTACCTTCTTGGTGCTCCATAGTGTATTTAAAGTAATATCCAATGGTCAAAGTACAAACACAAAACCACAGAAAACAATTTTGAAGGACAGGTTTACTTGCTTTATAAGGATGTATTAGATAATGACTTTGCCAGTGGGAATGATTAGAATGACCAAATATCCATCAATAGATCAACAAAGCTCATCCAAATTGCATTTTTATACAATAAAGACCCTGCTGAAACAGTGGGGAATCAACCAGTTGAATTAAACTGTCATTTTCCTTCACTGCTTTTGCCAGAGCAGTGTGTTTTCTTCCACTGTCTATAACGAATTGTCAGTCCCACAGTCTAACGAGTCTGTCTGGAGAAGTCAGTCTGTCAGCCCTGCGACGAGTTGGCCACTGTCCAGGGTGTACCCTGCCTAAGGCCCAAAGTCACTGGGATAGGCTCCAGTCACCCGCGACCCCCAACGGGAACAAGCGGTAGAAAATGACTGACTGACTGTCTAACCAGAGACAACTTTGGTTGTCCATAGTTTTCCATAGAGTCAAATATATGGACTTTTTGGACAGTTACTGGCTTCCCTTCGGCTTGCTCCTCAAAACACACACAAAAAACAAAGACAACACCTTTAATGTGGTTTCTGGTAATGTGTCGACCAATGTGGGCGAAGGAGGTAGATCTATGGGACACCAGGTGGGAGGTGGGATGTAAATATATATAAGATTAAAACATTAATCCTAAATAAGCCAAGCTGAAGTGTCTCTGGTATGTGCAATTATACTTTAGATGTAAAACATTAAATTGTCTGCAAATCTTAAATAATTATGTGTGAACTTATGATTTGCACATTCTTTAGTTGTATATCATCTGCACAGTTAATATTCCGTGCATATGTGGTAGCATTGTGTGCACATGTATATATTCCCTTTTGAAGGCCACAGCCAGGCAGAGATTTCAGGATCCCAACTTGAACGTAATGAATTTGCATGTGGTCAAACACTTGTGCATATACAAATATATGCAAAGAAGGTATATTAATATGAGTACTCATATGGTATTATATACATGCACTTTCTCATTTCTTTTTTGGTGTTGGTTTTGAATCAGCTTTGGATCCTGAGAGGCCATTTTCTGTGTTGTCGATCCCTGAGGAAGTTACAAGGCACTCCTTACTGCAGTGGTTGAAGGAAAAAAAGAAGAAGACAAAGTTAGAGCAGCTCAAAGAAACATGTCAAGCTTGCTACATCTAAAATCAATTTCCACATGCACAGTATCTGAGCTTTTTGAACATGCTGCCAAGCACCAACAATGAAACAGTATGAAATGGTTGCATTGCTGATAAACAACCAGGTGTTTGTGAAAACTCACTTTTTCTCCTCAAGCTTGGAAAGAACAAAGAGAGTGAAGTTCTTGAGCAACATGAAGCCCATTATCAGTGCGATGGCTCCGCCCACAGCTGAGGCTATGATGGTGGTCAGCGTGTTGTCCACTACCCTCACTGCAGACATTAACAAAAAAACAAAAAATCTACATATAAACAGTTTAAGAAGAGTTCCCAGAAAATTAACGTTCATAACATTCTGGCTGCCTTTTGTGCTGTTACAATGCCTTCTCATTTGAGACTATTACCTCCACAAGAGATTAGAGCTGTAGTGTGGCCCCGGCTGCAACCATCTCCTATATGCCGACACACCAAAACATAGATTTAAAATATACAAAGAATGATGAAAAGCTCATCTCTTGTGACCTTTGGTCCTTTTAGACTTTTAAAGCTACTGTTTGCACTTTCCCAGCACCATTTCAGTAGTATTTAATACATTTTTTTTTATACCCTGTCAGCTATCAATATCAAATGCACTGAGAAAAATCTACATGGGTGGGGGGGGGCATTTGTCCAAAGTTTCCACCAGCAGCTTCAAGAAATTGTGACGTCGTTCCAATTTGGTAGAGAGACTATTTTAGGTTTTAATGTGCAAGAAAGATGTGTTATGACACTATAAAAAGAACTTTCCTTCCTGGTAAAACAACACTGAAGACTGTTTAATGTGATGAACAATAACTGCATGATTATAACTACCTTATGCTTAAAAAACAGAAAATGTAGTAGGATTATCAAATCTCCTGGAGTGTGTGTGAAGGACTAAACCTTAATTTTTAGAAAATACCTAACTGAATAAATGCATGCAAGAAAACAAGCATTACATTTGTCATAAATCAATTCCACATCATTTATCTTATATTTTACTGTCACCTCAGGATTTATTTTCCCTCTGCAGGATTATTTTATATGATGTTATTTTTCTTGTGCAGGGTTAATTTTTTTCTCAGCAAACTTATAACTTCTTCAATGGGGCTGTCCTTGTATATGCGGCCTAATTTATTTTATCATCAGCATATAAATTAATGCATATTCTAGTTTGCTTTCATGCACAATGATTGGCCAATATACAGAATGTAAGGGCATATAGATAAAATAGTGATATCTACAGGGATGGATGTGTTGTCATATTGGGCAGTTTTCCACAAAATTGGGCTCATTTTAGTTGGTGAAAGGGGTTTCAAAATTATTGTGCAGGTAGGAGAATAATGGGCTGGTTTAGGAACATTTGGGCAGGTTTTTAGGAATGATGCCTACTGCATATGATTAACATTGTAATACCATTTTGCCTGAAGACCCAATTTATATGTATAATGAAAATAAAATAAATCAGACCCTTTCCTCACATGTATCAGCACACTTTACCAGCATAGACTTTGACAACTCACACTTGTCCACCACTACGAGGGTGAAGATGGCACTGTGGTTCTTGCCCTTCTCTTTGGGGTTGCGTCCAAAACAAGTCCACTGGCCTCCGTCCTCGAATGTGATGTTCCACAGCAAGATGGAGATGTTGTTGTGATCGTTCTTCCCCACAAAATCCACCCGGTCTCGATATATACTCACATGTGGCACCACCCCCTCTGACGGTATCACTGAATCACACACCTGATTGGACCAAGAAGGTGTCAATCATCCAAAACAACCACTCACAAGTTACCAAAACCTGAACATGAATATTTCTCTCAAAGAGAAGGTTCTTACCTTCTGCATGGTACCGTTGTCATTGAATTGCCAGTTGAAGTAAAGGTTCTTGATGCCAATACAGCTGGAGTATGTGCAAGGCAACATGACTGTGCTGCCATTCACTGCCTCCAGGAAGGGAATCTTCCCTACAGACATCTCAAGGGCCTGAGCAGACCATATGCCTGAGGACGAAGAGGAATAGAAAACACAACAAGATAAGACTACACAGGGTATGAATCAACATTACAGTGCAGCAGTGTTGTGTGAACACAAAGTCAGTCTGCTTTAAAGTAATTGTTCAACAGTTTTGGAAATATTCTTATTCATTTTCTTGATGAGAGTTATACGAGAAAATCGATACCACTCACATCTGTCCGTTAAATATATGCCTACTGTCAGCAACCGCTTAGCTTAGCATAAAGACTGGAAACAGCTAGCCTGGTCCGAAGGCAACAAAGTCTGCCAATCAGCATCTCTAAAGCTCACTAATTAACACATTCTACCTTGCTTGTTTAAAAAAAACAAAGTGTAAAAATGAAAGGTTGCGGTTTATGGGGGATTATGTCCCAGACTATTTCTTGGCTGGGTGCAGTGACTTCCTAAAGTCTTTTCTTGAAAACCAGCAAAGACCAGTCTAGCTGTTTCTGGTCTTTATGCTAAGCTAAGCTAATCAGCTGCTGGCTGTAGCTGTATTTTTTATAGATTTGAACTCTATGCAAGAAAGCAAATAAGCATATTCCTAAAATGTTGATCTATTTCATTTACTTCAGTATCCAGATTTCTTTAAGACAAAACCACATAATTCATCTCACTGACATAATACATCATTTCTGTTCATGCTATCAGCAAATAGATATAGAATGTAGAATAAATCCTGTAACCTCCATCTTTAAGTTTTGTGCTGGTAGTAGAATGATTAACTACTTGGTGTTATGACCTTCTCTGCAAGATATTCTACATAAGCCTTTCACACTGCCATACACAATATCTGCACTTGAAAACAGTCCAGTTGTATAGCTTCAGACTCATCCTCCAGTTACATTTCAACAGTGAGAATGAGTAAATGTCCACTGTGTCTCATACACACCAAAACAGTGGAATACAAGACTTCTCTTCAATGTAGCACACAATGCACATGCTGTCCTGTACTTTTACTAAGGTACAGTAACAAGTTATGCATGATTTATTAAATTAAATCACCTGAATATTTAAATCTTTTAGACAATTTAGATATAGTTTTTAAGTAAACATACAAACATACTCACATACTCACTAAAACTCTATATAATAGGACAACTTAATGAACATACATCATAGATTATTGACCTATCGACCATTTAAATTAAATGTTTAAGAATTAAGAACACATTGTAACATACATACATACATGATATGTCGAATACTGGCACTTAGTAACATGACACAACAAAGTCCTTGCTGTGACATTACTGTAAATAAGAGAGGATGAAACCTCTGCTGTGCCCCTTGTGGAAACTGTAACTGTACACCAGGGACCACACAGTCAGACAGCATCAGGAAGTCGCAGCCATTCAATCTTACTTCCACCAATCAAAGCAGATGGGTCAGGAAAACTGGCGTGTCTTTTTTATTGTTTTTATTTTCCTTTTCCCTCATTAATTCTAGACTTAGCAGGTATCCCACCTTCTCATTCGGCTGCTCAGTTTTGTGATCAGGCAGGTGTCAAGGTCACAGGTAGCAAAGGGTTACAGTATATAACGTCAGCAGGTCAAGGACAGACTGTACTGTACGTCTGTTTTCTCCCTCATTTACACCATTAAAGCACCTTGTGCTTAATGCTTCCATCTAGTGTGTGAGGGGTAAACTACATGCTCACACGGTGCTGTGCAGAACTAGTCCACAAATGCAGAGGTTAAAGAGAGAAAACATAGCACTGACACACACCTGAATATGATCAATTGCTGCAGCTGTAGTGGTACAGCTGCACTGTTTCTAACATTCCTGTGATTCTGCCCTCTGTTTTGTGCACACTGTGTTACGCTTTGCTCATAACATGGTCAAGGTCAACGTCTGAGAAGCACTACTGCAGCAAATAGGAATAACGTTGCTAAGCACAGCAGATATGGCTTAACACGGCGAAGGAGGGCATACTGTATGTGGGAATGTTATTGATTCATTCTCATCTCACTCTTGCTATCTCGCAAACTCACTCTCCCCAATCCTCAGCTGGTCCAATGCAGCACAGTGAGCTTGCAAAAACAGTAATAGAAACAGTGATGAGAGAGCAACAGCATCACCCCTCGTGTCTCTTTCCTCATGCACAATTTTTAATGCCAATATTTTTGCAACATTCCATTTTCATTATTTCCGTCTTCCAACCTGTGTCCTTCTGTGTGTCCTTAAAATCTTTGTTTTCCATAAGATTACCCTGTTTCTGTCACTGCAGTTACTGAAGCTGCTGACGAGAGCAAAACAAGTTGCACTACATGATAAAGTATCTATATTCTTCTTTCACGATCTCCTTGTGTTTTGTCTCTGACAGCATTCATATATTACTCTCCCTTAAATCAGTAGCCTACTGTCCATTGTCTCTTTTATGAATTCCTTATTGAGGTTTCCAGTAAAAGTTTTGTTTTGCAAGGTATTTCGCTGCTTCAGAGAAAAGTAGAACAGTGATGCTCCAGTTTCTAGGCTATATATGTCAACTTTATGTGAATACATAAATGTATGCTTTCTACAAAATTTAAAAAAAATATGTAGTATTTCCAAATTACAAAAAACTATAGCCTGACTGATACTGGACTTTTGATGCCGATACTGAACTCGATATTCAGGAGTTTAAAAAATCCATTAAAGATGTTGTGATAAAGATACATACTGTGCCAGATATTTTGCAGTATAAAAATCAACTTTTCAGTTCTCTCTGGTAGATAAACTATGTTATAGTGACACTGTTTCTAAATGACCTCAAACCTACTTGGGCATTTCTGTACTACAATTTCTTGTTACGTATCGGCTGAAATTTACACCAGTACAGATATATCAGCAAAATTAGTGGTCAAAGGTGTGAGAGGAAACATACTGTACATGAGAATGGCTCCAGGTTTGAGTGGTTGGGATGTCGGAAAACAACACAAGATGTCTCTTAAAGTGGAACAAAAATAAATTCAGAAATTTGCTTTCCTACACCTGTCCAATCAATACTTACTCAATAGTCAATAATACATGACCTATGCTGGAATCCAAAATGCAGATGTAAAATTGCTCAATTCGCAGATTAGTGCACTCACAGACACTATCTCACTCTTTTCTATATCTAGTTTTAATACTTCAATACATTTGTGCCAGATTTCCAATAGTTGTATGTGTTTACACAAACTAATCATTCTGTTTGCTGCTTAACAAGTGTAATGTACAATGAAGTACCTTCTTAACTACCTCACAGGGCCTTATACCATAAAAAACAAATATGATGTTTAACCCACAATATAATAATGATGCTTACATGCATTGCAAGTGCTTCTTTCAGCATATTTCCCTCTGCTACTTGAACACCTGCATCTACTGATTATTAAGTCTGCCATACAATTTTTGTTATTAACATGTTTCTTGTTCATTCTAAATAAAGACAACACCGGTGAGCAAGAAAACCCCCCAAAAAAAACAACAACTCAGAACTGCTTACCTGGCAACACAATTCCCCTGATAAGTCAGTTAATGTGTGTAAATGCATCATAATGTGAAGTTTAGAAAAGAAACCGCAGCTTGCAAACATTTGCATACCCCTCGCTTTTTTTCTCTCTTTTGAATTGGAGACAGTATACTTCCAAAAGCAGCGGGACAAAGCATACCCATCGCCTCACCCTCCCCTTCCTATTGTGTAGGAGAAACGATGGTGGCTGCGAAACTCGCGAAAAACGCAAACAGTCCTATCTAGAGCCAGTGATTGGTTTGTCTGTTCTGGGCTACTGTACAAACATGGTGGTGCAACATGGCGACCTCGATGGAAGGGGACCCGCTCCCTATGTTGATTAAAACAGCTTATTCTGTGGTAATGAAAACACAGCTAATCTTTAATTTGTGTTTTGCTGGAATATTGCTCCACATCCATAAGTCGGTTTAGAAAATTTCAAGAAGTATATAATGTAAGTAATGAATGAAGGTACAATGTTGGAAAAGGGTATTAGACAGGCATATTTTGACAGATGTATTTTACTCTGATTATTAGTTATCAGATAATAGCTAATGCAGGACCATTGCAGGATGGTAAACTTCTTTGCCAGCATACACAGTATATATTAGTGTCAGCTATGACTGAAACTGGATTCTAATGGGATACTTTTTGTGCATTTCAAAGAGCTTATGGAAAGACTTTATTGGAAATGTCTGGTTGGGTGTCTGATATTCACACCTGGTACTCTATGTCCAAAACACAATAATCTACATGGTAAGAGGCTATCACTACAGTCAGTCTCAGATCTGAGTATGAATTTACTTGAGACAACAATGTAAGATTTAAATACCTACTGTTCTGTTACTGCACCGTCATTGCATAAGTACTCATTCTCAAGATCTTGATTCAGGAGTTTATGAGGCAAATAGAAACAAAACAGTTGGTCTAGTGGACTCTGGTCCGAGTGACGATGCTGCTCTGGTACTGCAGATACAAATCTTTTCCAGCACAATATGCTGTGAATGGCAGGGCCTCATCTAGAGTGCCTACAGCCTGACACAGCTTTTCCATAACTAGGGCCACTTTATTCTGCTGACATTTCTTTTTGTGGACATACAATCCCAATCCAATATGGATCAGAGATACCTCCAAACTGTTTGCAACAAAACTCTTAATTCTATCGGGCAAATACTTTATTCCAAACTAACAAATCTCATAGTCATTCCTAGTTTTCTCCTGTATGTGTTTCCAGGCAGAACCAGCAGCTCATTTTGCTCATGCAATGAAACACGCAAGTTCCATAAAAAACTACTCATCACGAGCATAGTAGTCTTGTCACCAAAGCAAAATCCTTCTGCAAAACCTAGAGTTCCAGACACATGCAATAAATACAATTACAGCTAACACCTACTGTCCATAGGTCAGAAGCAGATGAAGGTCATTGTTAGATTTGGAGAAGCCACAGCATCATTGCTCTGGATAACAACAAAAATACACACTGATATTGGCACAAGCTTTTGATGTTCAATAAGGAGTAAGAAAAAACCCCCAAATATGAAGTTTTCAAAAAAGAGAGATAAGGAGGCACTGTGCACATCAGCTGTAACACAATGACGAAGTACCAAATAAAGGGAGGTGACGTAAAGTGAGAGATAGACATTACCAAGTAGCATAGAGAATATCAGGCTGACGCTTGTGTGTGGAGGGCCCAGCCTCTGGGGTTCAACCCCAACCCACTGGACCTCCATGGCAGCCAGGTGTTCTCCAAAACAAAAATACTGCAGGATCCAGCAGTTCTGGATTGCTAGTAGAATATCCTTTGGTACAACTCGGCCTCTCTGGTATACTGGATTCAATCTGGAAGCTGGTGTCTGCGTGTCAGTGTTTCACCTACAGTAGTCCTGGGTGTAGTAAGCCTGCCCGCCAGACCCCACAGCACTCCTGTGGAAGAGACTGTAGGTTAGACAGAGGGCAGAGGAGGAGGAGGGAAAAGAGCAACAGAGACAGAAGGGAAAAGTTAATCAACTGAAATCTTAAAATATTGAATACTGACAGTGAGAAGTTACATTTTGTACATTATTTGTTCACATGTTTCCCGCATGCATGTGTCTAAGCATCCTGTATCTCTTAGCCTGAATGTAAAAGGAGTAAAGCTGAAAGGAAAAAAAACATGAAAACATGATGCTAAGTACGCTACAGTTCAAGTTTTGTCATGCCTACCTGCTCCTGCAGCCGGTGCGCACTCAGAGGCCGGCAGGCTGCATGCACAGCTGAGTCAGTGTGGACAGGACAGCGGCGGAGCGGCAAACACTCACTGCGCACTGTCAGGGTTCACTCAAGGAGAATCCGCCAGCCTGCACTTTCACTGCAGAGACAGCCACATTGCAGCGGCAGCCAGGATGAGAGACAATTAGAGAGGAGAGGGGGAGACAAACAGAACGACAGACAGAAACGCAGAGAGACAGACGAACAGGCGGAAAAGCCGCTGCTCTCATTCCTCCTCAGCAGAGCCCCAATGAAGCTGACTCTTCTCCCAGCCCGTCCCTCTGGCTACAGCAACTTTTCCCTGTCCTCTCCGTTGGCTGCATGCCAACCCTCTCTCTCCCCTCATCTCTCCGTCTCCCCTCCCTCACCTGCCCCCACATCCCTCGTATTCTCTTTTTCTCCTCTGTCACCCCCATTCACTCCTGCCCTCCCCTTCCCCGCCCCTCCCTCCCTCCCTCCCTCCTCCCCATCTCCTGACTCGGGGCGTGTATGCAGAGTCAGGCACTTTTGTCAGAGTGTTTGTGAAGATCAGAGAAAAGTTCTGCAGTGCAGGTTGAGGAGGAGGTTGTGTAATGCAGCCCCAGGGCCCGGCCGGACACACAGTCCCATATCAAAATGCTCCATTCATAAATAGACATTTCCTTTCACTGACAACGACACATTTAAGGTATCAAAACTCAGCATCACAGAATTACAAGTGGGAGGGGGAAACAGTACGGTAGTTACTCTCTATTCTACTAACACAATTTAAAATGTCCGATTTCTTCTAACTGCAATGTGACTTTGAAAGATCCCCTTCTTTTATTTTCCACATCTTCTCACTCTACAATTATCCTTCCCTAGATTGACAGAGTTACGTTTTTCTATGACTCTCCTCTTTTCCTGAAAGGCAGGCTCCTGTCGGGACTCACATTGCCCTGGCACAGGATAATCAAGTCCACACCACAGCCACTGGCGGTATGTGTAGCCTATCTGTGTTGTGTGTCCCATTCAATGCCCAGAAGGTCAAACTATCTTGTATATCATGAGGCATTCATTGCTCTCTTGTGATCAGTGTGATGCAGCTGCAAGTGCATTGTGATATGAGGCTGTGTGTGCAGTCATTTTTCACAACAGGACAGCTCCTTTCCCATAAATGTACAAACACATCAGTCAACCGCAGCTGACCAACATCATGTGTCTGCACTATTTACTGCAGGACATTGCAGAGGAAGTGGAAGTGCTTAGCTCAGGGATTCCAGATTTGATTAGTCCATTTTAGAGCTGACTAAAATTGTATTCATACACTTACGACTATATGCCTGTCAAACGCCATCCATTACTATAAATTGAAGGTTACTATACGGTAGTAATAGCTTATTGTTTTCATTTCACTAGAAAAAAAGGGGATGGTAAGACGTTAATTAGAGTTTCATACTGGAGAAAAGGAGAATTGTGAGTGCTAGCAAGAATGCAACTGAGATCATGTGACAGAGTGTGCAATCTGAGCCAAGGTACAGTCACACAGGTAGAGGACAAAGGTTGGACAACTACACATCCATGGATTCAGTCTCCCGGTTATTTTTATCTGCTTAAAGAACTGGTATTTCTTTTACAGAAGAAGAATAGGTCAAGTTTGCAGCTCTGAAGGACTGTAAATGAAATTTACTGTACATTGACAGATTAAACTTCAGTTACAAAGACAGATGCAGATATCTGCCATTTAAGCATTTACTGTACTTTACCTACTTTGCAAGTACTTAACACTGTGATCTATTATTCATTGAGTAGGTTATTATGTGCATATGCAGACGCTATAGGATGGCATTTTTTTCCTTTAGTAATTCGTGCAAAGTTTACAATACCTATAATGTGTCTTGTGTTTATTCTGTGAAATATGTCCAGTTCAGATGTCAGCTGTTCTACTCTTGCATTCAAAATATATTATATACTGTATAGTATAGGCAAGATTCAACGCAATGCAAAGCTATGCAAAGCTATGCAAATACAGCAGCCAAATTAAAATCTAATGTGTGTCACAGGATGATGATTGAACAAAGTTAACCCACCCTGTGTTTGACAGTATGAGATTATATCAAATTAGAACATACAGGGCTTTAAAAAAAATAAGACAGAGGATTACAAACATACACCAACACTGACCATTGATCTAGATCACTAATATGGTCTAGGGCTCCATAATGGGCATATACAGGTATAGGTGAAGTATGGTGCGAGGTGATAATAGGCAGCGTGAAGGCGTGGAGGGTGGTTTGACGGGTGTGGAGATCTAAGTGAGAGATAATGTGGCCTGGCTGAGGACTCACCGCTCTCCTCTCCCCTCCACTGGAGTATCAATGCAGCAGCGGTGGGAATTCTTCCAGAACTGCAATAAGATGAAGAAAAAAAACAACAGCATTTTGCTGCAGAAAGACAGTGTGCTGCTGCAGATCTGTACTCATAGAAACATAACCACATGGTATGTACTCTGCAGATTTTCATTATTATGTGTTTCACATTATTATTCATAGATGCCATGTAGGTACACTCTCAGCTTTTAAAAGCACATAGGTGTCACTTGCTCTTACTGCGGCAAAATGTGTGCAGCTCCAAAGCAAAAAGACAAGGACACACATCGCAGCTCTTACTGTAAATTAGTGAGTGAGACCAATACAAGTACCCACACAATAAAAACAGAAATTCAGTGGCAGAAGAAGTATTCAGACCTTTTACTTAATTAAGGCTACCAGTAGAACACCATTAGAAGTAAAAACCCTGCATTCAAAACCTTAGTTCAGTAGAAGTACAGACATATTATGAGCAAAATGTAAAGTATAAAATTAAAAGTACTCTTTCCACATAATATGGTTGTGTGACATATAATATTGTATATAGGCTATGACATTATTACATTTATATAATGATGCATAAATACTTAAGTAGCATTTTATAGAAACTACTGTAGTTTATATACAGTTAGGTAGTTTAGTCCTTTCAGTGGTTCCCCATCTAGAAGTTGGGCCTCCTGCTAAGGGTCACAAGATAAATCAGGGGGGTCGTTAGCCCCCATATGCGACCTCAGCACTCCTGAACACTCCTCTACTGAGAAGTTCCTTGCTAATGTGCAACTTACATCTCATCACTATATTCAATTTTCTGTTTAAACTATTACTCTTACAGGCAAAACCTTTGACAAACACAGATTTGAGGGAGAGGATTATTTCTTGAGTTCATGATACAACCAGCGGGTGATGTGTCCTACACGCCGCTTTGTTGTTCTTATGACGTTATGCTTCAACCACAGCGCAGAGAAGGCACTCTCAGACATTCCTTTGAGTTGTAATGTGAATGCTAAAACAGTAATACTTGTGGTATTCTCATGATTGTTCAGTAGGTGTTACCTAAGCCATACAAAATCTAAAACAAGTTTTCTCCCTTTTTTTATTTCCCCCCCAGTTCAACTATTTCAACTTGTTTCCAACACAAATCAACTCATTTGAAGACGCATAACTAAACTCTTAAAACAAGTCAATCCATTACCAGACAACCTGACTTATGGAGATGGAACGTTTTTGCATTATTAGATCTCGAATTGAATATACTGGGAGCTTTACTCAGCTGCTTTCAGGACAGAAGTGTGACTGTGACTCATTGTCATGTGCAGTAGACACAGGAGTGCATACAACACATACAGGAGTTCGTATTTCACACACAAGCGTATTTCACAAGAGCTGATTTGTTCCCACACACAGACATTTTTTTTTTTTTTATCAAAATACACTTCATGCTACTTAATAATTTCAAAAACAGTTCTTTATTCCAGAGTTGCTAAAGAGAGGTACATATGACAGCATTTCAGGACTTGAGTTAAAAAAAAGTGTAAAGTTGCTGCTTATTTTACACTACATAGAAAATCTAATTACAAAATCACAGTGATCACTTTGATTCGCTTTGATTATCACTCAGAAATCTCATCGTGGACTTTCTAGAAACAAAAATTAAATGACAGAACCATTTCATGCATTCAACCCCCTCTGCAAAGACACTTAAAAGCGGTTTCTTACTTAAAACCTGGATTTGTCTACTCTCAGCTGATGCTTTTGGAAACTGAACAGGAGCAACATTTAATATGGCAACCCCACCGTTGGACAAACTGTCTGCATGAGGTGTTTTTACCAATGAGCCAATGTAAACATGCTCTTCTCTTTAAAAAATCTATAGTCTACATGAACATTCATGGATTTTCACAACATTGATCTAAGGCAATAGATTTCCAACAGCAGCTACATATTGAAATTCAGTAGAATTAGCACAACGAAGCAAAGTTACAGCGGCTGCATACAACAAACAAGACTCCCATCCATCAGTGCACAGTCAAAAAACAGACAGAATTTAAATGGGCGGTCCACTGATTTACACAACAAAGTCTGTTTACAGGTGTTGGGGAGTACTACTGCATATGTGAAAAAAGCCGTGTAAAGCCTTTTGTGAGTCCAGAGGGAGATGCGTGAAGTCTGATGAAATTATGTTATAAAGGGAAAGGTGATTCTGATTCATTTATCGAGTGTGTCCATTTAATCCTCATCACCAAAACCGTCCTTGTCGTCACCATCATCATCTTCGATGCTTTCCTCTTCATCATCATCATCTCCCCTGCTGGGTTCAGTCTCTTCGTCATCTTAACTATCAGCTTCTTTCTCCTTCGTCACAACTTTCAGATGAACTGCCTCTGCCGGTGTACTGACACAACCCCACAAAACAAATTCAATCATATACACATGCAAGCATAAACACACACACACACACACACACACACACACGTAAACAATGAGATAAGCTACTCATGGATATCTGGCCGTGTGGAAAGCGTAGCAAATAAACAAAAGGCCCACACTGTTTTACCTTAGCAAACGTCCATAGAGATGTTAAAGAATACAATACCCAGAATCCTCATCTTGAAACAAACCCAGCCAGAGTACCACAGAGAATTTATGTACTGCTTCCATCCGTGAACAAAGAGGACAAAAACATCAGTGCATGAACATTTGTCCACCAAAACTAGTTCATGGGTCCGTGGGTTTAAGATCTCTGGATTTGCACAATTCTTCACCTGTTTATACAAATTCAAGTGGCACGTACTGTGAAGCAGCAGTTGTTATTGCAGCTGCTGCTCACAGAGAGAGGGGAAGGCTTTGCCCAGAAAAGGTTTATCATTCTGCTCTTAGCTTCCATAGCTTTGAAAGTTTAACCCTCAGTAGCAGGCAATAGAGAGGATCTGATTGAATTCACCGCAGCAGTATCATGTATCAAGTGCTCTTTAGGGAAATAATCAATTATATGTTTCTAGTAATGATTAAGCCAAAGCATAATTCTATAAAAACACATAATGAAATAACTAATGATTTTTTTAAAACTTGGTCATTCCATCTTCATATTATAAAAGTGCAAAACAGCCTAATTGGTTCAGTCAGCACTGCTGCTGTGAATTGAGGTTGATAATAAAGTTTAAGAACAGCATTTAGTTAGATAAATCCCTCCATATTTACATCTCCTACTCATGGTTTAAAAACTCAAGAAAATTAAGTTAGTAATTACAATCAATGGAAGCTTTTGGTAAAAACATACAAAAATGTATAAAGACTTGAAATTACAACAAATGGGAAGGGTGGTACATCATGCCTCTAATACTGAAGTAAATGGACTACACTAATATCTCAGAGGTTCACATTGAAGGCACAAACATGGAAGAAAAAGATGCCTCCCTACACCCAACTTTCATTTGTCTTTTCCAGCAGAGTGAACCCAAACAGCCAATCAGACTCCACACCAGTCCCAAAAAGAAGAGGAGCAGAGGAGCTCCGTCTCTTTGGCCCTCACCACACGGCCGGGTCCTTCCACTCATGTTCCCGTGGGTGCAGCTCAATGTCGTTTTCCAGATGCTTTCTCCTGTAGAACCTCACTGTCACGAAGATACCAAGGAGGATCAGGATTACAGCACAGGCGCCTCCAACTGCCGCTGCCAGGATGCCGATCTCAGAGAGGGAAACTATAAGCAACAAGACCCAAATTCAGTGATAACAGTGGGTTAAAGTGATCTAACATACTGTCCTTGACTTCCTTAAGTTCTCTCAAAGATACTCTATAGCAAAGACAATGCATTACAGGCAGCCCCAATGGTATGAAATGGTATACACTCTGTGTCTCCTAAGTGGGCGTGGTCAACTCTCTGTATAATAAATATAATAGTATTATTTTTTTTCCCCCCCAACTCTTTTTATTTAATATAGTTGTATTATTAAGTAATGAAACACAAGTTTTATTTCAGTTTTAATTTGTAATTTATGTTTTCATGTACATGTCCCTTTAGATTAGATTTAGATTGTTTATCCAGTTGGAAACAACATCGGCAGGACTGCAGTGAAACCAGACCAACGGTTAGAGAACAGATGTCAGATCTTGCAAGTCAATTTCTCCTGACTTGTCTGTCTGAAAAATGCAATTTTAGTGTCAGAATTTTCAGAAGATATGTGGCTTGGGAAAAATGGGTCCGATATTTACTTCAGTGACTATGGCTGTCATAATCTGTGCTCACATTCACTTCTCCCATTGGAATGAACATATTCAGGACCTGCTTCTAGTCTCCTAAAAGGGGCGGGGCAGTGGTGAAAGCCACTTGACATAGATACAGGAAATGGCTCTCAAGTGAGCTGTTTACTTGAGCAAGACACTTAACCCCTATCTGTTCCAGGGAAGACCCTGACCTCTCTGTGGAAAGGCCTCAGTATTACAGCTGAATGTTTTCTACACGGACCAAGGACTTAAATGCAAAAATAAGATAAAAGCCTCCTACATTTTGGAATTTTCTTTTCCTGTAGTACATTTGATGCTAAAGAAATATGACAGACTTTTCATCCTCCCAAAAGTTAGTCTTCCAAGCATGCAGTGCTGCCAGTCTAACCTTTGTTGACGACTCTGAGGACGATCTCTCCATTACTGCCGTGCACATCTGGAAGGTTGCGCACCTGGCAGATGTAGGTGCCATTAAAAGTCGGAGGCACCTCATGCAGAGTGATGGAAACGTCCCGTCTCAGAATGTCTCCCGACCACACTGCATGGCCTTTAAAACGTCCTTGCTGGGGAGGGTATGGCATCTCCTGGTACCAAAACACCTGACACACAAACAATCCAGCAAAATTGCAGAGATTTTACAACTCCAAACAAATTGGCAAGGATGAGAAAATTGTGCTAATAAAAACACTTTCAAAAATTTAGCTGCTGTGGTGACATCAGAAGCCAAACTATGAAGACCGTTTCCTAAAAGCCATAATATACCATTCTACTTTCATGCCATTCCTAAATGAAGGCACTGAGGTGTGTTTTTGCCATATATGCTGCCAGCCTTTTGAGTGGCAACAACCTCATGTTTCCCGTGCTGTGGGATAGTCCTCAGCTCCTGGGAGACATGCTTCTCATGTTGTATGAAAGACAAAGTAATGTACTCTATGTGTCGCTACTTGCAGCAAGGAAACCAGCCACTGGCTCTTCTGCATTTGACACGTGTAGTACAATGCATTATTTCCTTTTTTTTCTTCTGTGGTTTCATTATTAACGACATAAAAAAAAAATACAGTTTTCATAAAAAAAACACAGCTTCTACACACCGACTCATCCGATCCTGAATTTATGGGACGGAAGTTCCAGGCCACTGTGACGGACTTAAGCGACACTGGGGCGCTGGAGCTGAAGGTGCACGTCAGTTTCACATTTGTCCCGTTGACCACTTCCAACTCAGTCGGAGTGTAAATATCTATTCCACTGACATGTCGCACCCCTGTAATAAAGACAACCGAGTGAGAAAGAATAACCATCAACATTAACTTAACCTCATTCCTGAGCTTCAGAATAATTTGTTAAGCAACAGCAGAACTGTTGGCACCAAATGTAGTTACCACAGTTTATTTGACGTCCATAACCGTTGTGAAGACAAGTGCCCACCATGTATTCTACAACCACTGCTTGAGATTGTAAGACATCATTTTCCGCTTTTCTACATGACTTCACCTCAGTACAGCAAACAAGAGAATAATTGAATAGCTGCTACGCCTACTATGGATTAATAATGATTGCATGGGTGTACAAGTACAGAGGATCAGATGACGACCGGCTTTAAAGGTGCCTTAAAAACATGTAAAATTCTATTTTCTGAAAAGAGCAGGGTTGTTATTCAACAGCTGCTCAATAATAAATCTTATTAGTAAAAATGAACAATTTTCCAACATGTTTTACTTGAAACCATGGTAAAGTCTGGGGTCTGGTAAAGTTAAATGGTTAAACCAAATCTGGATCACACTGTCAGCCACAGTGATGAGCAGACCTGCAGACTCTTCCTGGAGATTAAAGCATTCCTTATTAAAAAAAAAAAACACAGAAGAAGAAGCCAAGAATGTTCTGTAATCCTGGACAGGGAGGGCTAAAATAAAATGTATGACTGTAGAAGAAAATTAAAACTTAACAGGATAATAGTATTTAGTAGGACATCACCAGAGTCTCTGTATAGAGAGCCTGCAGGGACGTGCACTTTGTTATAAACCAATTCTATAAATGATATCCAATTGAATGATTAATAAAAAGAAAGATTAATAAAAAAAACTTAGCAAATAAAGAACTAACCCATCACTAAGATCTACTTACTGGCAATGGACAATAAATAGAGAGTAAAAAAAAGAAAATTCTATATAAAATTAGAGGTCTCAATAGCACACATAAGTAGCTCCACCAAATAAGTTCAAGTGTCTGCCAACGAGTGATCTTTCGCAATTTCCCCTCCAAAAATAGTACATTTTCGTGAATGTAAATGTATCTACTTTTTAAATATTTGCTACTTGATATATTTAGTTGTTTTGTTAATATTATTATCATGTTAGTGTGGTTTCCTGTACAGTGGACACTGTAGTGGATGTTCCTTTCAGGAAGACAGAGTATTTGCCGAACACAGATTTAGCAATAAAACTGAATTAACCCCGTAAAACTTGCATGAGCTTGTTGAACAGGATAGAACTGGTCTAAACTAATTGTAAAATAAGTTAAGTTTCAGTTCTTCTATAATATCTCCCTTTCTGGAAAGAGCCTTGGAAAACTATGTATGGCTATTTGTGGTGCAAAGCCTGCTCCACTATCTGCTGTGGCGTCATGAGACTGCTTATCAGACATATGGCCTAAAATGTAACTCTACATTCAGATACACCTACAGGAACACCCTTACAGGTGCTCTACGACTGACTGGCTTCAAGCTAAAGTTTAAAAGTATCTCTGTGTGCAGTTGTGCCAATTGTTTAAGCGTTTGTGGGTTGTGATGAATCCCTTAAATGTAGTAATCTATGTCCTCAAGTTACAAGGCATTTCCTCTCACTACTACTGCTAATTAGGGGGTTATGGAATCTAGGGCTGCACAATTAATCAAAATATATCCAAAGTCACAATATAGCCAAGTGCAAAATCCAAATCGCAGAAGCTGCAAATGTTTGATAAAAGGCAAAATGTGTGACAAAACGGTATTATATCATTTACTGGAAACCGTGAGGCTTGGCCCCCAGAAACGCTGCGGCGTCTATAGTTTTTCCAACCTAATTCTGGTCTCATTTGTGGTCTGATAAACAGTAAATCCATCAAATTCCATTAAAAAGTGTCCCTTGTTTGGATTTTTTTTTTCTCTGTCACAATCGACTTTTCGCTGATATATTGTAAATGCAATAGACTACACGTTATTGCAAGGAGTAACACACTGGCATATAATGGCATAACAATCCATGGCCTCATAAAACACTATACAGCAGGCTAATATCAACACGTGTGACACACATGTATGTATGTGTGTGTGTGTGTGTGTACAAATAATTGCACATTACACTGTGTGCCACCAGTAGGATACAGGCCACTACTGCCCAGTAAGCATAGCCTTCATGTTAGGTCGGTCTAGGCCACGTGAAACTAACCCTGCCCCGTACAGACTTTATGGCTCTTGGTGTCCTGCAGTGGGTCATGGTTACCAGTCCAGAAATCACGCTTTAACACAGTTTGTGCGTTATGGAAGACATTCTAAAGTCGCCTATAAGTTACTTTCCAGGAAGTTGTGGAAACTCACCTGGCACGACGAATCCTCCGAGAAGAACCAGAGGCCATACCCGATACATGGGATAAAACATTTATACTTGCTCAATTCCGGCTGGCTAATTCCTCTGCAAAAGTCCCTTCATGAACGGTTATCGAAAGGAGTCATGCCAAATGTCCGGTAAAACGTCGCCGCGGACTGTCGGAGTAATCAGCCTTTTCGTGAGTGTGCGCTTCGGGGGTGAAAGCGAGACAGCTTGGCCTCCACCTGACGGGCGGTGTTCTCTCCCTCACGTCTTGCTTAACCTGTTAACTCACCTAACCTGCCGCTCCACCTTCTGCTTCTTCTTCTGCTCTTTTTGTGTCTGTGTGTGTGTGTGTGGGGGGGGG
>CM022491.1:12807337-12867819 GCA_011952105.1 Coreoperca whiteheadi
GGATATTACCGCCACCTTCTGATGTGGGGCTGGAAGTAGTAGTTTAGGCCTGAATGACAAAGGATGACTGGAACTGAAGGTGCACGTCAGTTCCACATCTGTCCCGTTTACTGCTTCCACCTCACTGGACTGTATATTAGAATTTAAATAATTCCCAATTGCTACAAAATGGAAACGTTTCTTTTCTTTTTTTTTTAGAATTGCATTATTGTTTTTTCAAATAATGAATTGGTTTGTCGAATTTTAGTAACAGCGAACTATTGAGCTTCCAGTAAGCGCTTCTGCATACCTTAGTATTGTGTGTAAAGGAATAAAGATACTGCATTATGATATGTTAACGGTGTTGTAATGAGATCAACTGATATCTTGTCAATGTTCATATTTCTAGATACTAGCCAAAAGTCCAAACTTGGCTGGCTGGTGGCGCTTCTATTGCACGAAGTAAAAGCATCTATGTTAGGACTGTTATTCCTCCATATGCCAAATAAATAAAATCTTTGCATAAAAACCGTTACGTTTTCATTTACTGGAGTAGAATCTCGTAGAGGCCAATCCATATTATGATCTTGAAACCTATTGCTATACCAGGATTTGGAAGGTTATTAAGAGTGTGTTGAGTCTGATTCTCTGAATTTTCAAGATTGTCATTATCAGATTGGGTTCTAGCCATATATTTATATTGACAATTAAGTAATGCTGTCAATGCTAATAACTTTATAAAGAAAGTGACCTTATTGAATGGTTCGTTTCCTACAGTCCTGGAATGCAGCGTTTGATCTAACGTGACCATGATGCATTGCGGTCAGCTGACACAGCGGGCTCGGATCAGAGATGGGCCACAAGTGGAAGAGAGAGATTGTTTAACACCTACGTCGCACGGCAAAGATGTCGGCGGTGCTGCACGCGGTTTGAACTAAAAGATACCCTCTCACTAGAATTATTATTTTTCGCCATAGCTGGTGTCTGACAGCCACTCACATGATCTCAAAAAGCGGAGAGCAATTTCGTTGTATGGGAATCCGAAGTAAAACGTTTCAGGTTGTGAAGCTTTGACTCACATTTTCAAACCAACGACCCACCCCATGATTCATTGCGGGACCAGGGGTTTGGGGTTTTTCTTGCCCTGTGGTTGATCTCTCAGGAAATATCACTTAGAAGCTCTGTGTTTGCCTCATCAACCTCCATAATTTACAGAAGACCGCAGTGTCCATGCCACAGACGGTTAGTTATGGTCATGATAAGAGTTCGAGTCTGGGAATGTAAGCAGCCAGTAAGGGATGGCTGCCCGACAGGCAACTCTCAGGGCAAAACTCCCCCAGTCTGGCTGTGTGGCTCGCTGCAGTGCCCGCCAAAGGTGTTACAGCCAACGGTAGCAGGTCGGCGCTCTCCTCGTGCAAGAGTCTCCGTAGTTTGCCTTCTTGACACACCTTTTGTTGTCTCGTCTAGCTGGAGTCAGCTAACAGCTAACGGTTGCTAGCGAGCATCACTCGCTTCGACTACCCGACGGCGGTGAAGTGAAGTTGGGGCAAAGGAGTTAACGTTGCTCTGAAGCCGAGGGAGCCGAGAAGTGACGGCCAACACCCTGCCAGGTAGGCTGTCATGTAAATTAAGAACAAAGTACTTTCTGTAATGTTACATTTTCATATTAGCGACGGGCGTGTCAAACGTCAAGTATCAGAGATGCAGCCAGAACAGTCTCCAGTCATTAGCTGGCTGAGCTAGCTAGCTAGCTAACAAGCAGACCTCAGATAATCAGTAACCCAGCGGATTTAATGCGATCTGCTGTGTGATCCATAAGTACCCGCAGCGAAAGCGAAAGTAGCGTAGATCCGTATTAGGCCAGTGTGTCTGCTCCTGAAACGTTAAGCTGCTTCATCGGCATTGGTTTCTGCTAGCTGGTGCCGATGCTCTCCTCCGAATACTCCAGCACCACCCTAAGACGGCATGAACCCTCCCTCCTGTTATAACTCTGTGTCTGTATAGCAATGTATTGTTTCATTTCTGTGTGAATAAGCGGTGGTGTCTCCTGTAGGATGAGTGGCGATGAACTGAACCCAGCTGCAGTGGCTCAGCCAGTGGAGGATGTACATGGAGATGGACGGTGGATGTCACAGGTTGGTGGTATTTATTATCAGTATAGGAACCAGTAACGTTAACTCTTTATCCACGTGTATTAGATGAAAAAAAAGTACCAGATTTGTTCCTTATGTACACAGGCTGAATGCATTTTCCCATCTGGAAGACATACATTATTTCTCAAAGGGTTTGTCCTATTCTTGGGCATATTCATGATTTTCCTTGACATTGATTCCATACTGGTTTCAAATACATGTAAACAAAAGCCTGACAGCAGGTAAATGTATGTTTTAAATTTTATTTATCTAAAAGCACCTCAGATGGAATAGTCTCTTGGTTTATGCATGCATGCATGCTTTACGTTAGGTGTCTCTATATTAAGCTCTCAGTGCTCATAAAATAAACAGTGGATGACATCCCACTGTGACTCTGAAGCTGTTTCTTCTCACGCCAGTCTCATACATAATAAACATTAAGGCATTGCGTCATAGAGGTTAACTATCACCCCAGTTTGTTAGACTTGACTTTTTTCTTAGATTGCTTTATTTTGTTCATCTGCCCCTATTTTATAACGCACCAATAACACATTCAATATTGCCATTGGTTCCTACCGTTAATGTTCATAATGGTGCTTTGTTCCTGTGCAAATGATTATTGTGAGCAGAATATTATCAAAAGAAGGGATGCAAGCTAGATCTGCACAATATCCTGAGATGATGTTTTGATGACAGTCTCGATAATATTAGTGACAGATGTGGGATAAAGGTTGATGTGGCTGATCATCATTATATTAGTTAAAATAAATTGGATCCATTCCCAAGACTTGTATTTCTTTCAGAGCACCACTTTATCTAGCTTGTTTAGTGGCACCTCTTAGTAGGTCCATGCAAGGTTAATCCTCCAAAGATAATACGCCTGAGACATGCTGCTTTAGTCCAAGCTCTCTATCAGATGGGGCACCAGACGTGTGTGTGTGTGTGTGTGTGTGTGTGATGAACCTGCAGGATTTTGTCTGACTTGGAACTAACAAGCATTGTTTTCAGTGAATGAAATGTAATTTTTTGTCATTTGTCCATCATATCTCTCGCATTTATGGACTACATCACAAGCTCTGTTGTGACGAGGCTGTGTTTTTTTACAGCACACAAGATTTGTGCAGGAGTGTAAGGATGCTGAACCAGACGTGCTTTTTGTGGGGGATTCTATGGTACAACTAATGCAGCAGTTTGAGGTGAGATATTGATATTAATATTTATTTTGATATTTACCTTTCTACACTCAGCACTTGAAATACACAGCATAAATGTAGTTTATGTTGCCTCACTACTACTACATTGATATGCATCTCGTTGTAATGCGTCTTGTTACTGATCGGCATGCTCTGGTGTCAGTATCACTGAGCTATTTGATTCTCATGTGAACTGCGGATTTCTGGTTTCCTGTCCACAGGTCTGGAGGGAGTTTTTCTCTCCTCTTCATGCACTCAACTTTGGCATTGGAGGGGACACCACCTGTAATGTGCTGTGGAGGCTGCAGAATGGAGAGCTGGAGAACATCTGTCCCAAGGTGAGATGAGCCTGCTAAGATCTTCAGAGAAAGACCGTTTAGGGCACAATAAATTTTATTTGCCTCTCAAACACACACTTTTACATCTCCGGTGCAGAACAAACTCTTTCATACGCATTTCGCTTCTATTATCCACAAAACACCATGTCCACACACTGTTGTGCATCTCTAACACACAGAGACCATGCAAATGCACTGTTTTTCCCTCTTGCATGTAGCTGTCCCTGAGCCAAGCATCTTAGCAGAAGCTGGTGGCCTCATGGTCCAGAACAGCTTTTGTGACCCCAGCAGCCGTTGTTATTAAGTTGCAGCGTGCATTTGGAAAACGTTGTAGAGGCAACAGTCAGTTGTCTCACCTTAACTGTACTTATTGGCTGAGCTAATGATATAGACATTGGGGAAAGCTTGCATTGCTCACCCATTATCCAGACATCCATCCATGAAAACTCATTCTCTCATAACAAGTAACATGATGTTGCTTAGTTTTTACTACATCGGGCTTTGATCACAGTTCTAGAGATTGAAGTGTGTTCAGTGAAAGTGAACAACGTGTCTGTGTGTGGTCTTGTCCAGGTGGTGGTGTTGTGGGTAGGAACCAACAATTACGAACACACAGCAGAGCAAGTTGCAGGAGGAATTCTTGCTATTGCACAGCTGTTAACCTCCTGCCTTCCCAAGGCAAAGATAGTTGTACTGGTAAGTAGTTACAGGCACTTATACCCTCAAGGATGTTTTGATAAAAAAACACAAACAGCCAAAATACAAAATATCAAGATTTAACTCAAAACACATTGACCTTCATAAATAAGTAAAAAATGTTTTTGTGGTCCTCAGGGTTTGTTGCCTCGAGGGGAGCGTCCCAACCCGCTGAGAGAGAAGAACGCTGCTGTTAACGGGTTCCTGCGCTCCTGGCTACCGCGACTGGGCCAGGCTCAGTTCCTGGATGTGAGCGGGGAGTTCGTCCACTCTGATGGAACCATCATCCAACAGGACATGTTTGACTTCCTCCACCTGACGTCGACAGGCTACCGCAGCATGGCGAAGCCCCTCAGTGACCTGCTGCTTCAGATACTGGAGGAGACGCCAGAGGAGAGACGGGCGTCACTGGTTTGAGGGCCGCGGCCGAGCAGCACATTTATCCAGAGGCATGTCTCACCCGCTGTTGTTGGAGATGGGGGAGACATGTCCCTGGTATCTGGAGGAGGAAGGGCTCACTCACAGGGGGAAGAGGAACCCCGATGTGAGTGGGCCCACAATGGGTGTGGGATCACATTATGAGCGGAGGGTTGGGTGTGGAGAGGTGCTGCAGAGGGAGAGAGAGACCTCATTACAGATGTAGACACTGTGATTGCAGTAGTAACCTCTATTGCAAAAGGATTTACCAAGGTCAAACTACTCCGAATCATAGACCGATACACCGAGATCATGTGGGACTGCAGTGGCACGCACACACAGATTAATCTTGGCCTGCGGATAAAATGTGTGTTCCCCTCTGTCACCGGTGCCATGAGGATATGATACAAAACAGAAAAAAACAATCTGATTTCTTCCTCCATGTTTTGTTTGATGTCCACAAAACGGTTAACTGTGCAGCCTCTCTATTAACACACGAGAAGTCCAGTGCACAACATAACTCACAGTAGGCAGAGCGTTATCAAACATTGTACAATGTTATGAGTCTGGTCAGTATGCTACAGAGCACCCCCTCCCGGGGGTCAGGGCCCCCCAAGGTGTCACAAGAAAAATGCCAGAATAAGATAATTTAAGGGATAAGAAGGAAAAAAATATCTCTGTTGCACAAAACTCTGTTTATTTTTTCTGACAAAAAAATGAAACCATCTGAGAAGTAAAAAACCACTGTAATGCGGTGTGACATTGCTTCCTTTTAAGGCTCCAGTCAAAAAGGTTGGGAACCACAGCTACTGAGGGGCTACTGCTGAGATGCACACTATCTATTATAGTGAGAATTATTTACAATTACTCTCACAATTAGACAAATTAGCTTTAAAGCATTATCCTGTGAAGCAAATTGCATATAAAATGATTAACACAAATTTACTGTGATAGTTTTGTCAGTCCAGTTCTTTGTGTACTATTTCATATACTCAGCCAAACAAGGAGCACTACGTCTACTAAATGTTCACTTTTGAACTCGGTGTGTAACTATTTAGATGTCTTTTGAAACTTAATCAATATAAAAATAGATCAGTGTATACTGTATATGGAGAGTTAACTGCCTGTCCACAGACCGCACATGCAGTAGATCACTACTTCACTCTTGTGTCATCTTCAACCATCACTGAGCTAAAAGTTCAACTCAAACCTGATCTTGGTGTTCGCTGCATGCATGTTTTTAAGACGAGCCGCAGCTTTGGCGTAGAAAGTCGGCCAGCGCTTCTGTATTAAATGAGTGGATATCGGTCAAAATCATGTATTCTTTAGTGATGTAAGGCTGTTGAACCTACTTGTCTGATAATCCGCGTAGGTCTTCCAAACACCCCCGACCCTGCTGCTTACGTGCAAAGCTTCTATCACATCCAGCAAGTGTATTCATAGAACCGCATTTTACCATTTGGGTTCAGATAAATCTACTGTGACATTTCATTTTAATGTCTAAAAAATAATAAATAGGTTAAATTTCAAATGTTTTGTATCGTTAAACTAAGTCCTGCCAGCTTTTTAAATTCTTGACTGTGTCCTTGGGTATCTGTTGAGGGACAAGAACACATCATTTCAGGCCATGTTATTCCAGTGTCTTGACTGCTGACAGTGCACACACAGCAGTGTACTGCAGTGCAACAGCACACTTGATTTTATCTTTTACAACAAAGTAAAAACTCCTGTCCTCCTGCTTTCACCTCATATTTCAAATTATAACACGAGTTAGTCCTTATAAAAATGCAGAGTGATTTGGGACATGAGACAGTTTCTTTCTGTGTCTGTATCTCACACTAATATATCCAAATATTCACAGACAGACTCCTTAACTTTGACTATCACAAAGTACATGGATATACGGTATTTTCTCTTAGAAGCACCTCTTTGTTCTTTTTCTCACCCCACCTTTGTATCGCTCCATGTTTTATTAGTAGTTGACTCTCACCCAGCACTGCCACCCTGGGGCCTGACATCTCTACGTGGTACAGTTACTGAATATTTTTAGGAATAAAAAGTAGCCATATGGTTAAGCTACTGAACACAGCTATACTAAATATTGTCATGCTAAAAAGCAATCAAAAGTCATGTAAAGAAAACCATTTGTCTGTAAGCTTATACTGTGGCTATTTCGTCATGGCTTAGTTCTGTTCAAATTGTGGCTGAGAGTCTCGTCGAGCATCAAATTATCCGACGTTACTGCTGTCTTAAGCTCTGCACATTTGTGTGCTGTGTTAAGTATAAATAGTGTATGTGTGTGTGCCTTAAGTGTTCATGGGGACGCTTGTGTACAGCATGGCTGGTACTGGATTGTGTAAGTTGGACGTGTGAGTGTCTAGAAGTGACCCCAGTTGTATATACGGCATGTGAAGCTTGAGAAAATTATGTTTGAAGGGGGTTCACATTGTGGGAGTCTGTGTCTGGTGCGATACAGCGTTTGCACTGTTTTGGCTCGTTGTCCCGTTATTGAGGTAAAGCATTCCAATAAAAAAAGAAAACCTGGATCTAATCATGTGTTGGGAGAGGTCTTTTCCATTTCTGGTCATTACCAAAAACTGTCACTTGATGAGCAGTTGTATTTTATTTTTAAAGAAAAGGAAAGGATGCACAAATCTCAGTTGTGGTTCTGACATCAGCTATTGTGATTCGCAGCGCTGTGTGTTAGAAGCTCACCAGCAGAGGGAACCATTTAATCTGAGAACTAAAATGAAAAAGACACTAATAAGGCTCACTGCTTGTTCCATGCCTTCTCTCTTTTATCCAGAGTCTCTTATTGCCTAATTAATTTGCTTTCACCAATTTAACATCTCTAATGTTGTAATAATTCACCATCAGCACTCAGGGGCAATGTAGACTCATGTTAAAACGTCCTCATTAAACATTTAGTTAGGCGTGCTGAAGTATACAGTATATGATTGCTGGCCAGTGGTAAAATACTTAGTTAATAAACCATTTGCTCACGTTTGATGTTGCTCTCATTAATTTTAACTGTGACCCAAAACTGTCCCAGTCTAGCTAAAATAGTTGGTCCATCTGGAGGCCCGTACTGCAGACAGTCCACTGAGTGTGAAGTTAGAAGCACCGTTAACACACTGAGCTCAGCACAAAGCGAAACAACGCAAAGTAATTGTCTAAAGTCAGGTCTGCTGGACTCACATTATGAGTTCATGTCTCTGACACAGGAGAGTTTGAGGAATTAAAGCTGTTACTTTTACTAGTTTTTTCCATCATGAGAAGTGCAATGCTGTAGAAATCGCTGTGTGTCACATAAATCTGCATTAGCTGAAATGGTAAAAAGAAAATGTTGAAAGTTTCCTGTGTGTGCATTGAACATCTAGGGAAATAATAAAAAACACAGACACTTTGTTCACAGCTTGTACATTTCCATATAAACCACATATGTTTAGACTGCCAGTGATACAAATCTGAATATCCAGAGTTTTTAAAACTGGCCATGTAGACTATAGATAAATATTTGACTGCTTCGTCTAGCAACACACTTTTTAAAACTGGGAAACGATAACTTTCTAATTCCAACAGGCATTAACTGACGACAGAGGCGTCACCAGCAAGGTAGCTACACCCTGATAAAATATACACATTTACTTGTGTTTTGTTTCGGCTTTATTGACCTGTTAAAAAAAAAAATTATAATCTAGCTTTAGTTCAGTATTCACAAGCTGGGCAGTGTTGGGAGTCTGCACCCCTTAGCATCTGAAGGGCCTGTATGAGAACAGAGAAGGCAAGGGAAAAAAACCCATTAAATCCCGATTAGATAGACGTCTCACCTTACAAGGGGTTACTTTATGTATGGACCTGTGGGGTCAGGGTTTGTAACACGCTGCCAAATGTGAAAAACGCTGCAGCGGTTACAACATGCATCTGAGTATGAGACCTATATGTCATCTGCTGCAGACAGTCAAGGTTTTATAGTGCATCTAATAACACAGCAGGGACACTGATTTTATACTAAAATGCCTAAAGCGTTTGGTCCAGAAAAAGTTCAACTGTCCACATACTCTGAATAGGTGTACACAATTTGGGTCCACTGTTGATTTTGTTCTTTGAATTGATGTCTTTTGTGATGATATATTTAAAATATATCTAATCTAATTTAGTTCTAAATTAGTCAAATTTCACTCATGGGATTCAGTTTCTTTGATCACCATGCAACGTGACTCTCAGATGTCGTGATTTTTTTAAGTGATGATCTATGTAAGTGCATATTTGTGCCAGTGCCATGTGCTGTGACCCTTGTGATGTTGTTCACATTCAGATTATATAATTTTCATAGGAAATGAAAGACAGAAGTTGGTGATAAAAGCAGAAGTTTAGAAAACCCCAAACCCCCTAATGAAAGATGTACCATTTTCGTTTTTAAGCTTAGCAGCAGAGCCCTTATTTTACATCAGAAATCTGCATTTGCTGTCACCAAGAGATTGTGGGATTTTTTTAGGTGTTGGAAATGTGCTTCTGTCTGGGTGTAGTAACCGGTATAAGCCAGATGAGGGCCCTCGTGAGTGCCGTCCAATGCAGTAAAGTCCTTGGGAGGATGTGGAGGTTATTGTAAAAGTATATGAAGTGAATCTCCACTGTTTCATTACAAAGTCTCAGTTATTATAATTCTGTAAAGATGAATATTACAATAAAAAGTGAAAATGTGAGGCACCTTCTTAGGCACTCGCAGTAACATTGAGTTGAGCCATGAGCTCTATGAATTTTTGCACCCATAATGGTTCAGTTCATTTTTTATACCTGTTTCTGAACGAGGCCTTTCAATAAATCAGCAAGGAACTTATCTGGCACATGAATCTACATGACTGTGACTCCTGGATTCGTATACAGAGAAAAGGCCACATCGCTTTCACTGAGGAACGCCTCCTCTGCACAAAGTAGTTTACAGCTTCACTGCAGCAGCTATCGTCAGACACTAAGGTGCAAGACTGTCTTGATGGGTTGATTAGGTGATAAATTGCAGCAGCACAGAGTGTGGAAATGAAAATGTGGGTTTTGGCATGTTACAGAAAAATCTGAATGATGGTTTAAACTGAGACAGCATTACCTCCAAGGTGAGCTTTGAGGATTGAAGTGGATTTAACTGCACATTCTGAGCTTTCACCTTGTCACGTTGCCTTAACAGCTTTGTCTTCCTTTCATGGCGTTTGAATGGAGGGTTCACCTTTCACGTCTCAATATTTGGCCTCAAACCAACAGTTTCGAGGGGAAACACCTGCTTCCTGACTCAGATTACCCACCATTTACACCTGATACTCCTGTGACCTACCTTTTTCACCCTCTTAGGATTCAATGCCACCAGGTAAAGAGCTAACGACGCATGCGGTCGTACCGCAGCACCTTCCTCTGTGGTTCCAGATCAACCATATTCATGCCTATGCGTCATTCACACACACATACATATTCAGTCTTCATGTTGACCTCAGCCTGGAGGCAATATTTATCGTATCTGATGTGACATCCATGCTTAACCATTCTGAGTCTCCAAATCTGCAGTCTCCAGCTGAGTGCCTCTCTATTTCAGTAACACCGTTGCCTGTCACCCCACTCAGGAGGAGTGCTTTGGAAGGCAATTTGGCAGTGGTTATGGTGCCAAAATTATAACCAAGCTGGTACATAATTTGCTGCAAAACGAGCCTTTTTTTACCTGCATCAAGGCTTGTATAAACACCATCTCTGCGTCATTTGAACAGTGCAGAAGAATTGTAGAGGGTCTTTCTACTCCACAACCAGGTTGTCGAAATTCATTTATACCAATTGATTCCTGCTCTGCAGCTCTCGATGAGTGTGCTTAAGCTAATTCAGCAGGTCTCAGGTCAGGGTCAGGCTGTCCTCTTTACTCCCCCATTCTTTCACACAGGGCAATCACTTCTTGACTGCAGCCTGTTGTGGCGTCACTTAATGACCTTGGACTGACATCATCCTCCTGCAAACAAACAGAAGCCTCCTAACATTGCTTTTGCTGTCAATTAACGCCTGCACCCTTACAGTAAGAAGCTGAATGTTTGCTGTTTAAATGTAATCAGTAGGACAAGCTGCCCTTTGCCCTTTTCTAGGTCTACAACCAATCACTGTGACTTAACCAGGCTGTTTTTCTCAGCAGAATTTTAACTGCTACAAACCTATTATCTGTTTTTCTCACATTCCACAACTCCTCTCACTTGTCCTCCTTCGTTTTAAGATTTATTTAAAAGCACTGTGACTTTTGAAAAGGGGAATGTCACTCATAACCGCAGGCCTGACATCTATTCCTGACATTTCATACAAACCATACATGCTGACAAAACAAATTAAAATTGGATTCCCTTCTCATCTATGAAAAGATGTCTATTGTAAGACAAGATTAGTGTTGTCAAAATGAAATAGAGATTTATCTTTTTAGAGATTTGTGACATTTGACAAACCTGCAAACAAAGTCTGTAAAAGTGCAACTGAGCTGCTCTTGGGCAACGGTGTTAAATAAGGGAAAATAACTGTTTGGGCATAGATGAAATCTCTTTTGCTCTTAGAGAAAACTGGAGCCAAGTTATACAAATTGTATTGTTTTGTACGAAAGCTTGTATTTGTACCCTATACAAGAACATCATGGTACCCTTTGTTTCAAGTCGATTTTGTGCTCACACCATGTGACCGAAATGTTAAAATGGAAATGGTGTACATTGTTTTGCTACAGTTTCCAGGTTGAACGACACGTTTCCTCAAAACGGTGTGCAACGGGCTTTGAAGTATGTTTTCTCTCGTTTGGTGCGTGTGTCAGAGGTGTTACCCAATCAGCAGCGTGTATATAAACACTGCCATATAAAAAGGCAGTTTGCTTGCATACACAAGCTTCAAGGAACCACCACTTCAGTTTATTTAAACGTTTTGCTACATTTTGTCGGGGCTTAATGCGCCCCTGACCCTGGCCCTGCCCTCTTCCCAATGCAGATGTCGTCCTCCATGACTTTGTCACCGGACTTCCTCCTTTGCTCCCGTACTGCCACTAGAGGGCTTTCCCACTTGAATGTAAGCATATGTCATTTTTCCTGGGAGGACAGACTTGCCAGTGATATTGTGGGCCAAGCCAGAAACAACAGTGCCAGATCTTATACTCTGATCTCTGTATGTAACAGGCACAGCTTTTTCCACTACGTCACTCAGATGCCTTAATCAGTGTCCTATCTGACTTTACTAACTGTAGCATTAGTTGTAGTCTGATAATAAGGCTGAGACTTATCTGAGGGTCTGGACTTGGATGGACATTTGGGCCTTAAACTATATGACATAACTTTGTATTGTGGCTCAGAAGTTACACATCAGGGGCGCATCATGTACCTGATATGGTACACACATTGATAGAAAAACGTACTTCCCCCTACTGTACCCATTGTTTTCAAGTATGCAACATTGTATCCTTCCTCTTGAGACACAGCTGAAAACTAATTTTGAGAACAGAGGTATATGGTTCCTATTTTTAATTGACCTTCAAATGACATTTTGCCATTAATGGAGTCAGCCATCTACTGGAGCAGTGAGACCTCCAACCCCTGGCCCCTTGCTCAGCAGCACAGTAGTAGCTGTTGAGCAAGGAGACGGTGTTACATCAGCTTCCCCATTCACATTTTCTCAGTCTAAGGATTCAAACTGGCATCTCTCCAGTCATAAGGCCACTTCTTTAACCTCAAGGCTAATCGTCGCCCCAGTTATGCCCCTGTATGGCAGCAAAGTGCATTCCACTGCAGTGAGGCCCGTGGTGTGTTGGTGTTTCCACACTTTGATTAAAACCCTGATGGAATGAAAAAAACATCTTCCGTGTCAAAAAGGCCGGGCGCCGCTGCTCTACTAAAACTTAGCTCTAGAAATGTAAAAAAAGATTGAGACTGAGATAAGGATAAAAAAGGAAGAGCGACGTGTTTGTTTTAGCTTGTTTGTGGAATATTGCAAATGTGAAAAATTTGGATTTTCAGTCTCAATCATTTCAGCTGCCTTCCACACTGGCAGGTCAGACCTGAAATATTAGTTATTAGTTCTACCTGAAAGCTCAGCCTTTCGCATCACATGGTGTCCAACCTTGCCTCAGATTTACATAGTTACACAACCTCATTCTACAGAGTAGAAGAATACAACCACAGGGTTTTATTGAGTAGCTCCACTGCAGAGGCGTTATGGAGTTAAGTGCCTTGTTGAAGGATACCTGCCTATAAAATGAGGGGAATGGTAGTTTTCTTCTCTCAGCTTTGTCCACCCATACTCAGTAATCTTCTTTTTACAAACAGAGACTGCATGTATCTGCTGACATCATTCACTGCTCTCTAACAACTCAGTGAATCTTTCGAGGCACCATTTTTACTCAGATTTTCTAAAATGATCAACTAATGATAAATGAATCCTTAACTAATCATGAATCACTTAACCAATTCATAAATTAATAATTCATAAGCTGCACTTCACTACAGTGTAACAAACAATAGCTGATAAGATTGATAAATCAGGGAGTAAATTATATATGCTAAAGGTTGTTAGCCCAGTTAGTCAATAGATGATGAAGTATAAGTCATCAGTGTTCCTGACACAATTAATGATAAAGGAATCACATCTCTCACCACATCAACTTTTGTCTCCTGAAAGGTGATGAAACAACAGTGTAATACATTTCAAAAAATTGTTTCGTTGATATCACGATCCTCCAATGATAACAAAGTGCTTAATTAGATTAGTTTAGATTAGATTAGATGTTCTTTACAGTCCACAAAGAGATATTCATTGACTCAGGCCAATCCCATACAACAAACAAGACAATAACAAACATGATAATTAAACCATTAATATCAAACATTTCAATGTATATATTTAAATATGAACTGTTGATTCGACTAACAGTTGTCTGACCTGCCTTGCACATCTTGCACACAAATATTTTCGTTTCTTTCCTAAACTGTTTGGCAGTGATGTCTGTCCACAGATCCGGGTGACAAACAGTAAAAAGGAGTCAGAGTTCCAGTGTAAAAATGTCAGGGCCAAAAAACCTGGCACGTTATGTTAATGGCACCTTGAGATAAACTCGGGCAGATGTGTCAAGCAGTGTGAGACTCAAAGAGCTCACTAAGGCCTAAGCACACCAGTCTGCTAGCATTGAAGTAAATATTAGTGTTCAAATAATAAACACTTTTTGGCTCTGCAGCTGAGATAACAGCCGCTGTACTGCAGAGACCAATGTACTGGAGCTTGATCAACAGTAGAGTGAGTATTATAGTGTAGTAGTAGTAGTAGTATTGAGGACATTATAAAGAGCAAATGATCTCACGCCATCAGAGGCATGTTGTTGTGGTATTATTTATTAATAATTATCTAGCCCTAACCGTAATAATAATTTTTTACAGAAACTAAAAATGAATATACCACCACTTGGACAGACTACCTATTTACTTAAATTCTTACTTGTTTGTCATGAATTTAATATATACCAATTTACCCCTCTGTGTCAAAACTCGATGCACAGTTTCCTGTTAACAGACCAAGAATAAAAAGGAAGGTGAAAAGGAAGTCTTTCTGTTTCCCCTTCCTTTGCGGTGATCACTCCTTTTTTGGAAATGCTCTCCGATTTCTTAAGTTCTCTTGTCTTGACCTATGCTCCTTCTGACCCCAGCCACCTTAATCTCCTGTGTTCCACTCCATCAGGACATTACCACTTCTTCCTATTGTTTCTTTATCATTTCTTTCAATCATCAGACCTAACATTATTCTTTTTCTGTCTTCTCCTTCCTGCTTTTCTTCTCCATCTCCGGCCTTTTTCTGAGTGAGTTCATGCTGAACAGCTTAGTCGGTACTCAAGCAAAAACACAGTATAAACATAACCTTGGCAGGAGATAGTGATAGTCCTCCTCTGAACCCCCCCTGTTTCTCTCGTTCCATCCAACAGACGAAGCCCAGCTGGGAAAAAGCCAGGTTTTATCCCCACCCATCATCACTCCCTCCCATCATTTTCTCACTCCTCCCACATTTGGGCAGATGGCCTTTTTTATAATTACATCTGCTTATCTCTGTGTGGCGAACAGCTCAGGTTTAAAGCAAACAAGGGTAGGTGTTATGCTGTATTTACCTGCAGAAAATCTTATTATGGGTTGCTATGTACATTAGTTCATCTCTTTTGCTGTTTACCTGGTGCCTCCAGGCTATGAAGAATCACACAGCACAGTGAGTTTTGCAGTGTGCTATCAATAGTAGTATCAGTAGAGGTGGACAAAGCCTACTACTATCTTAGTTAATCTATTCATCACACAAGAGGCTTCTTTACAGGTAAATCGAACTTTATTTCAACATCATCATTGTTATATGTGGTTTATTAAACTCTAAAAAGAAGGCCCAACATTTTGATTAGAAATTAGTTAACTGAGAGCGTCTAACTGCAGATTGTGTTACGGAGCAGGTGAAACACACATGACTGTATTTTATGTTTTTCTTCAAACTTTTTTAAACCAGGCACTTTCTAAAATGACGTATACTTGATTACTTGGATTTGCATGTTGTAACCTAGTAACTTCAAATTTTGTGCTCAACATTACATCACTCCTCACACTTGCTTGAGATAGGTAATCTATCACATTTAACAATTAGTTAAAATTTCTTTTTATCATTCATTTTTGTTAAAGTTGCATTATAGCTGTGTTGTACTGTAGTTGCGAGAAGAAAATCTTTTTCAAAGCGCTCCTTTGGTGGTGCATTCAAGGGCACCCTGACACACAAGACTTGATAGCTTGTCAGAAAAGCAACACTGGCAGATAAACAAAAAACAACCAATGCGAAAAATAAATAATGGATTTGGTTGTTTTATTCATTAAAAATTCTCAAAACTCAGACATCTGAGGATCCTTGAATGAGTTCCTGACTGCATGCTTCAATAATGTAGCTGTTAAAATAAGGAATAAAGCGAACTAAGTGTTGAATGTGATGGATTACTTCTCTCAAGTAAGTTACAGGTCTCTGCAAGCTCATGTTTAAAGTGAACTGAAACCTCTGAATGTCTGGAAGGTAAGAAATCAATCTAAAATGTCATGATTTGCAGTAATGTAAAGCACATTTGATTTTTAGGTAGTGGGTTAAAGCATGCAAAACAACTGCAATGATCCTTTAACAAAACATATTATTTACAGTTTACTATGCTTTGTCTAATTGTTTATTTGTATTGTTAAAGGTATCTATTTATGCATCTGTGCTCAACATGAAGTATGTGTTGTATATGTGCACATGTTCTCGTTTGGTCCCTGTTGGTCCAGTTTAGTCTGAAAAACAGTCAAGTTACATTTCTCCTCATGGCCGTAGTAAGAGTCAGAGTTTCGCCGTCCTCGCTGGCCTTTCAGAGGGCAGAAGAAGGAGTGTCTCGAGGACACTCGAGGATGGTTTAAGCACTGCTCAGATTCAGGGGTTGTTGATGATCTGTCTGGGTCGTCCGTAGCCTGTCATTCCAGCTTGAGATGCTCCTTTATTTGTGCCCATTTGCAGGCCGATGACATTTCTGCCTTCGGTCAGCTGTTCCTCTGAGAAATCTCTCCTGTTCTCTTGGGCCTTCCTGCACACATAAACACACAATCTCATTCCTCGGCACTGAAATGAAACCTCCTTTGTTTTTTCCTACTTTTCACAGAGAGACTAGTTCATACATGAGGGGGAAACACTCAAACTCACTTATGGAACCAGTTGGGGTCTCCTTTGTAACACCCATCATTCTTTGTGACAGCCAGACTTCCCAGAGCCATCAGGGTCCTCTGGACAGCTGCCAGGTCCTTGCCTGAAGATATGCAACAATCTCACATGAACAGAGCGCACATCAAATACACGGAAGAGCCAGTGACCTGTGCTCTCCACTACTGCATACAGCTTTGTTTCCTTGCTTTTATTGCTGTAAACCAGCCATACGTTTAACAAGATATTGGTGTAATAATACGGACGAGTTCTGCTGGTTTTCTTACCTTCAAAGAGGTCTACAGTCTGAAACATGTCAGTTTTGGTGACTCCATAGTTTTCCGCGGCTTTGAGGAACATGGATATTTGTTCCATCTGCTTAAATGCCATGCCGGAGCTCTTGATGGTCTTGATTGGCTTGTTGGGTACGTACAGGCTGTTGATGAGCTCGCAAAGCAGCTAGACACACAGAGAACAAGCAGATGCTCTAAATATACTGCACACAATGCAAATTACAATGCTGTATTTACACTTGTGCAAACCCAACACTCACACATCCATCCTTGAGCCAGTTTTGGAATTCGGTCTTGCCTGGCTTAGGTCGGCCGGCTCCGGAGCCGCACTGGGCAACAATCCACTCCACCAACCTTTCCTCTAGTTCCGGGTCGTATTTCTTATCAATCTTGCTCTGTACCTCACGGCTCAGACCATAGGAAGGACCTTTGTTTGCCATGCTGATCCTGTTGGGAGTGAAAGTTAGTGTTAGATAGTATTGTGTCCTTTTCAATATGTATGTTGATAGCCGTAACAACATTCGCATTCAAATCCCTGCCCTGCTCACACCCACAGTCCTGGCCAGCAGTCAGAACAAATAGGATTTTAGTCACTCTTGTCCTGATGTGTGCTGGAATGTGTTTCTATTGTGCTTTCAGCTTTCGTGAGAGCATATTAGTTTCAGAATGAGGACATTTTACAAAAGTGGGCAAATTTTGGCAGGTCCTTACTTGTTAAAAGGGGCTGTTTTATTGTTCAAACTTTGGTTAGTTAAGGTTAAAATAGGTTGTAAGTGTTGAAAAGAGCTGGTTAGATTAGCTTAGCATAAACACTGGAAACGGGGGGAAACAGCTAGCCTGGCTTACATTTTGGGTAACAAAGTTTGCTAACCAGCAGCTCCAAAGCTCTGTGATTAACACATTATATCTTGTTTGTTTAATCAACTCCAGGAAGTTACTGCTCCGAGCCAAAAAATAGTCTGACACATAATCCCCGTAAAGCTGTGAATTGTCATTTGCACATTTTTAATAACTAACTAGTGTAGGAAAGAACCACAGATTGAAGCTTTGTATTGCCATTATCCAGACCATGTCTGTGTCATTATTTTACAAAGACGTATTGTACTGTGGAAGTTGAAAATGTCAAATGTCTTCAAGAATTACAACCCTGCCATCCTCTGTAAGTTATTATGGTTACCCTATCTCACTTATTAATGCAGTATGAGCTTCCTGTTGGCTTCAGCAGAACCGCCCTGCTCCGTGCATCCTGTTAGCTCATTCAGCTGTCATTTCCTTCCTCTCTCCCTGACAAAGGTAGTTATGTGTACACAGGACTCTAAACAAAACAACACATTGCTGCGCTCCATGGGAACAGCCTTTAAGAACCCCGCCACACACTCACCCCAAAATCTAAAATACATTCCCTCTTACCTGTAGTGCTATTTATCAAACTACAGTGTTTTGGTTATATTTGAAAAACTCAACAGCAGTGTCTCTTTCCAGAAATCATGACCCGGTTACTCAAGATAATCCACAGACCTTCTTGTGAGCAGTTTCATGTAGGAACTATCGGTAGAATGAAAATAGTTCCTACATGAAACAAGCTCATAACAAATCTGTGGATTATCTTGAGGGATCTTTAGCAAACTGGCTGTGCATCTGTGAAAGAATCTGTGTTTTATTTTTGTAGGCAAACTGGGTATTGATATTTGTCCCTAAAGAGCAAAAAGATACACCCATAACATCCCTTGCAAAACTGAGGTTTTTTAGTCTTACACAATATGTGTTAATAGTTTAACAAATTACCATTCTGTCTAACAGCTCCACACTGGAGCCCCAGCTGCCATAGATCAGACTTGTGTCTCGGTTCATTGTCTGAGGCTGCAGTGGTTATATGGGCATGTGGAGGAGAAGCGTCTTCTTGTCCGCTAAATTATTCCAAAAGCAGCAACAAGGGTGAAGTAAATATCTAAACATCCAAACTCTTGAACAGTCTCTTTCTCCGTTAAACCTGTAAAACCTGTGTTGTCCTGGCACGCCCTGGCAGAACATACAAGACTTATTTCTACATGCAGTGAACAATTAGGCTTGCTGAAGTCAGGGAGTCTACTACTTCAGATGAACCCTTTAGTCCTAACCTGCACTTTGATCTCTGACCTACACATGTAAACCCCTAATTGTATGTCACAAGATTAAGTCATGCGCTGCCACTCTGCACTGTGCTTTTCAAGCATATCTACCTTTTGGAGGTGTGATTCTGTGACTGAACAAGACTGTTAAGAAGACTGCAAACTAGCATTATACCCATTCAAGCAGTGTGTGTACAGGTGTTTCAGTGTGTGTTTTGGAAGATTATGTAGACCTGTGCACTTTATAAATCAACTGGGAGCGGCCTAGTAGTTACTGGGAACATCTTGTAATCACAGAGTCACAGCTACAACCCCCACAAAAACCAATATGTCGATAAACAGCTGTGTGTGCTTCTGAGGCTACTACAGTGATTTTGTAAATATAGAAAATAAGTTAGTTGTTGCATTGCTCATACATGCTTTGGCAAAGAGTTAACTACATTTTCAATCAATATATTTGTAAATGAGTGATACTGAATTAGCGTCTTGCATTTCAAAACTCCATGTGTCTATAGTGTTTCTCAATGTGTTGAAAACTTTGCTCTGTGTACTTCAGTGTTTCACTGCTCAAAATGTCACCACACACCAAATTAGCTTTCTGGCTTCCGTAATCTGTGTGTGACACGTGCTCACGTAGTATTTGTTTCAAGCTAAAACTCAAAGCAAACCACCTCAGCTGCAGTACAAATCACACTGTAATGTTGTATCTTTTATTTTTACCATTATTATTTAACAGTTGTAATTTGAAAAACTACTGCATAATGATATAACTGACTTTGTTACTTTCTCACTAGATTATTATTTCTGAGCCCACATGAGTTTTTCCATTAATCCTCTGCTTTTCCTTTACACAGTGGCACGCTTTAATCCCTCACCACTACTTCGAGCAAACACTTCCCTTGATGTTAGCCCACCTCCTACAGGGTTAAGTGTCTTACTCAGATGCAACTCCAGTTGTTACTTTTATATTCGTCATTCTCACACCCCAGCCCAAATTCTTCAACTTTTGCATCATAGTAACTTGCAGTCATCCGTTCCAAAATGTTTCACAACGTTCCTGTTATTGCAACACGGCTGCATACAACTGCATCATCAGTAGTTGCGTCTTGAGTCAATTTAATACCATCTCAACTCATAATTTGATCTGTGATTCATTTTGATCAGCAAAAGGCTGAAAGGTTGTTCTGAAAGCTTTGTGATGTGAACACGATGGATCTAAATGGATAAGCTAGTTCTCATGATTATTTTTCAATATCGTTCCCTTTCCCTTTATCCTGCACTGTCCTAGCTGCTGCTCACCCAGACCGTTACTTCAGCGCTCTATATTTCTATCTTATCTCTGAAGATAGAGATCGCCCAAACACCACCTGAATCTGCAGTCTTTAAGTTATCTCGCAGTCCAAAGCAGTTAAGTGCACATAAAACTTAATGTGACAACATAGGGGGCAAACACATGCGGAGGTTTACTGTCATGACCTGAACCAGCCGCCTGGTGATCAGAGCATCAATTAAAGTAGAAAATGATATTATTAGACAGTACTGGCTACATGTTGTAGTCTATCTGATGAGAGATTTGTCAGAGGCTGAACCTCTGAAGCTGTGAGGCCTCACATTTTGCCGTGAGCACATGAGAAGAGCGGTGAGAGCGAAGGTAGATAACAAAACTGCATTTCATAACACAAGGATTTACAAACTAGTGGGTCATTCAGAAGGCATCTAATCCACACAGAAAGAACTAAACATTAACTCATCTTATTCTGAGCAAGAGGGAAAGAGACAGAGAGCGAGGGTGGGGAGAATGACAGGCCTACATTACACTTCTTTTTTCATGTTTCCTGCACAGAGTTCACCACAAGCTCAAAGCAACAAAGAAATCTTTTGACTGCCAGTGAGAAATCAGAAAAGTGAGATTGATGAATGAGGCCAAGAGAAAACAAGCAGAGGAGTGCTGACTTACTTTGTGTAGCTTTCAGGTAAATACAGGTGGGTTTGGGTTGCTGTGTTCCCGCTCTTATTCTATACAACACAGCGCCGTGCACTGTACAGGACTGCCAATATAAATACAGCAAACACCCCTGTCTGAAATATATGACTTCACCAGATTCAACAGGGAGCAAGAGAAAGAGAGCGAGAGAGAGAGAGAGATACGCCTTCAGGTCCTCTTATTTCACTCTATGACCCGCCCCTTTTCTCTTTTTCTTTTTCCCTACTCAAATTGTAATTCCTTATTTAGGAGAAGGACGGGAAGGAAAAAGAGGGCATGTGACTAGAGAGTTTGGTGTGGTCACTGAAAGGAATTCTCCAAATTTCTCCCTCCACCACTAAAGAATGAGACAGGATTAGGAGGGAGGGAGGAACGGAGGGAGGGATGATAAAATCCTGGTGAACAGTGTAGTTTGAGGGAGCATAGGAATGGAGTTACAGTAATTAGAGAGCAGTGAAGCACATGTAGGAGATTATTTACTGTCTTAATTACAACTGGTGATGTTTTCAAATGTGTCTGAAACTGAAACAGGAAGCAAGCAGCTGTGGAATGTAAATCCCCCTCCTCTCAGATGAGTTTCATGTCAAGACACAATAAAGAGGAAGGAGAGGAACAGGTCATGACACATTGTAAACATTTTTCCTAACGGTTGAAATTGTAAATTCTGACAACTGGAACTGACTGTTGTCCTTGTGCACAGTTTCAGCACAGAAGCTACAATTGTACATCCGGGCGGTTTCTACGACAACAAAGCGAGACACTCCCTCCGAGGCATTCCAACCATGTCAGCTCCATCAACCAGAGCAAGTCAGGACCTGGCGGGGCTTTGAGATATCACGATGACATCAGATGTGATAACATTGGAAGGAGTTGGCAATGTGTGAAGTCATAGCCCAACGGTCATCAATATGTAGGTGTTAAGAAATGCTGGGACACGTTCAAGTCAGCTATGTTTTGTGTCATTTAACTACAGAACACCTAGTTATGAGTCTGATATTTAACCACCAGGACTTCTACAGGGTTAATGATTACCACTAGATAAACGTGGTTTCATTGCAGTATATTTCCTCTTTCCTGGAGACAAGCTGTACCTGTATGAAAGTTTAGGAGCAGTCAGCTGCCAACTTTACTTCTACTGTCACCGCTTTCTTTCCTTCATTATTTGAGTTTGGTTTAATTTTTATTATAAGTAACTAATATACTATATAATCAATCAAGTCATCTTCAAAAGAACACAAAATGAAGAAGAACAGGAACACGTGATGAAGTCTACTTTTATTTGTTCATAGATATATGCAGTAAATCAGAAGCAGCCTTTTGGCATGGAAGTTTCAACATGATTTTCAGATCACAACACAGAAAATGATGCTCCCCTTATACACCTCCCAGCCTTATTTTCTGTGTTGTGATCTGATTTTATTGTGGCATGGGAAATTCATGTCATAATAAAAAACAATTCATTAAAAGACAAAAAGCTAAATAAGTGTCCTTTTAACGTGTTTTTCATGTAATTATGACAAAGTACATATAACAATTAGTATTGTATTTCACTTAATTTCTTTGTTTGATTTGTTTTAATTTAGGCATTTTAAATCTTCCACATTTTGGACTTTACCCTTTTTAATCACATTAGGAAAATGGTGTTCGACTGAACAATCAATCGTTTCAGCTCTATTTTAATATTTGAGCGTCAATGAAAAACAATGGATCCCATTCGATTGGACTGAGTCTCATTCTTTGGTTCTAATACTGATTCCATTTTCAGTCATTATTTTTTTATCTGATATTTGTTGTTCCTGTAAATAGCCACACAAAAAAGCTTATTTTGAGCCTTACAACTGACCCCTGTTTCTCTTAATCTTCTGTGATATATTTTTACAATTTATCCAATTGCAAGTACTTTACTTAAGTTACATTTTATGCTATATTTTATACTTCTCTTCCACTACATTTCAGAGACAAATATTGTACTTTTTACCTCACTACATTCATCTGATAGCCATAGTTGCTAGTTAATTTGCAGATTAAGATTTTACATACGATTCTACCCAACACTGTATCAACTAGTAAAAACTAGCTCCATCTTTACCAGTTACAACATTAAACTGCTGCTTATACATGAATACAATACAATACAACAGTGATAATAATGCAATACTGTATAATGAATACTTATACTTTTGATACTTCAAGTACATTTTGGTGATAATATTTTTGTACTTTGGCTTAAGTAAGATTTTAAATCCAGGACTTTTACTTGTAATGGAGTATTTATACATTCAGGTATTACTACTTTTGCTGAAGTAAAGGATCTGAGTACTACTCCACTCCCGGCAACAACCCATATCTACTGAATATACAGTGAACTGGTTGACACGGAGGGGTGGTGAGTTAGAGGGGCGTTACTTGGAGGACTGTTCATGTTCAGCCAGATGACAGATCTGGCTGAACATGAACACGCACCAATCACACAAACACAGACTGGGAAAAATCCAGCAAACCTGCAAATACTGAAAATACACACAGATGAGAAATTCCACATGTGGCTGAGCTCGGCTCTGAGCTCAGGGGAAACACACCCAACGTTTTTTCTTCCACTCTGAGAATGTTCTTTAGCCGGGGCGATAACAGCTCATCCTTTCTGGCTTTGTTTTTTTCTTACTGAAGCCAGACGTACCACATGTCCTGATCTGGATGATGTCATGCCATGCCTAACATCAGCCAAACCTTTTATTGTGTTTAAACTTTGCTTCTCCAAAATGCTACATCTGCAAGAAGTAAGCTTGTTTTACAGCTTTTTTTATCCAGATACCGATCAGCCCCCCAGTGAGTCTGGCTGTTCCTGCACTACAGCAACATCTGGTGGCTCAGGGGGGCAGATAGCAGACATTCACCCATCGCTTCTTCCTCTGTGGTCTAGATTTAAGTCCACTGCAAGGGTGCAAACACTCAGCAAGCTATGTTTTAAATGGGATTTTGTTCAGTGGGAGGACTATTTGACGTATTATACTTATTGTCCTCTATTTTATTTTCAGGTACACACTGCTGGGTGTTGATGACTGCGCTGAGAGCTGCTAATTGAAAAAGAGCTGCCTGGTGGACACAACACTGATTTCATCAGGGCGTTAGATAGAAAAAGAAACTAAACAGATGGAGAAGAATAGGCCTACTGTAACTGAGCACCAAGGGGGACTGTCAAGAGAAAAGTGGTGCAGGTTTTTGTTGTTTTCAGCCTCAGGACTGAATTATTAAAGTACAAGCCTATTTTGGCCCATTTCTAAAAACCAAAACAATATGTGATGCGCCATGAAATCTTTCTCCGTGGTTTCTGACTTTTAGAGAGTTATAAATACTCAGAAGTAGAGTGGGGTGTCTTTGGTCAAAAATAAATGGATAAATAAATAAATGAAAACATAAGATTTGAGGATGATATCTTTCAGTATGACACAGCACAGCAAATTTACAGTCATGGGGGCCCTTTGTAGTGTTTTTAGCCATGTTCGCACCATGGTTTTAGGGATGGCAATATCTGGACAACACACATGGTCTGTAGGTCGGTTGGTCTTCTGTCCAGACTGAAAAACAAATGACATTTCCATTACTCTCAGCTGTACTGTGTGTTCCGGGCTAATTAGCAAATTCTAGCCTGCTAACACGCTAAACTAAGATAGTGGACATGCTAAACATACCTGCCAAACATCAGAATGTTAGCATTGTCATTGTGAGCATGTTAGCATGCAGATGTTAGCATTTAGCTCATAGCACTACTGTGCAGAGCTGCTAGAATAGCTGCAGACTGTGTTTACATGTTATGACTGAACAAAAAGATCACATCTACATCAACATCAGAAGCAAATAAAAATTTAAATATGATTTGCACAACAAATGGAATTTGGTTTGTCCATGTACATGTTTTATTTTTGTAGTTTAAGCTTTACCTACTTTATGATTATTAAGCTAATACAATAATTAAATCTTAATTTAAAATGTAATAAAAAGCACCTGACTGGAGCCTATCCCAGAGACTTTGGGCCTTGGGCGGGGTACACCCTGGACAGTGGCCAACTCGTCGCAGGGCTGACACAGAGACAGACAACCATTCACTCTCACATTCATCCACTAGGGACAATTTTAGAGTTACCAATTAACCTACACATGCATGTCTTTGGACGGTGGAAGGAAGCCGAAGAACCCAGAGAGATATCTCTTTTCATTAAAAAAAAAGAAAGAAAACCTATCCTTAGCTTTAACAGACTAGTTCCTGGTGCACTTATGCTTTTTGTTACCTTGTGTTATAATTGCTTCCATTGTCTTCCTCATATGTTAGTTGCTTTGAATAAAAGTGTCTGCTAAATGACTAAATATAAATGTCATTTTTGGAAGCAAACCAAGGATGCTGCTTATCCTTTTAGTCTTTGTTGCCTCCATTCATTGTATTAGGCATGTGACTGAGGTCCTGATTAAGTCTGAATATTCTGTAATGCCTCCTGTGGCCAAATGCCAGCTTGAAACTGAATGCTAACGTCTAGGTCCTTGAAACTGGGTCTCCACATAATGAGTAATGTGTCAGCTAACAGGGAATTATTATGATTTCAGTTTCACTTTTTTTTTTTTCATTTAACATGTCTTTTGGCAGTTACTTTGTCTTGTGTGATGGAAAATCAGCTGTCAAGACAAATGATAAAGAATGGATCTTGCATACTGTCTGAAGCTTACTACTACATGTTGTATTAATAAACAGGGCAATTTTTTGAACCAGTGCGCAGGATCATGTCTTTATCTAGAATTTACATGCACACAGCCACAGGTCACCAGTAGTAATCTGTGGGTGGTGTGATGATGGGATATGTGGATGAATAAAGAAATTTAGATTAAGACCAGAGGGCCTTATCCTTTAGGACAAAATGACAGCTAGACACAGCAGGCAACATCTGTTTAAATTCCCGATTTATTCATAGCCTTCTTTCCACATTCAGTCTGTGAATCTGTGCCAGGTGGTCACTATATAGAATTACTTACACTGTCTTTTTCTCTTCCTTGACAAGAATATGACAAATAAGTCCAATATCCATTACTGTTGCAGCAAAATACTTTACTGTTTGAGTGGTGAGATGAATAACATCTGTACTGTGTGACCTCAGATGTAGAGAAGAAACCCTATTGATGACATGCTTGATGGCAATATGATTATTACAAAAGAACAGTAGGGGATTTGCTTCGGTTTGTTTTCCTAGATGAGAGCTGCAGTGTGCAGTTTGTTCCTCTTGGAGGCGATGTATTTCAGTGTTTCAGTGTGTTCTAACCATTTAACAGACCATTCACTCTGCTGACACAGCCTCTAAACTGTGACCCCTTAATGTCCATATAAATCCCCCCCCCCATAATAATGCAATGAGATGGGGAGCAGCTGTGCAGAAAAAAAGGGCCTGCCCTGGAACGGACTTGTTCAAGGTGGGGATGGGTTGTGCGTGTCACTCACAACAGTACTTAGGTAATTAATTGGTTACGTTCTAGGCAAAATCAGATGATTGTACCCTCTCCTCTCCAGAAATGTGACTGCATGCCAAGGTTTTTGTGAACCATGTTTATTATCATTGTATATATATCATTGCAGACGTCTTACCAAGTCTGTCTCTGCGAGAGGATGCAGCACGAGCTGCATGCTGTTATCTCTGGCCATAGGCAAGAGCTGGTCTTTTAACAGAAGGTGTTAAACTTGCTTGTGCCTTTTTTAGTATGAAATCACAACCTCAGGAGATGGGTATCTGAGACAGATGCAGACATCTCCTCTGCTCAGGCAGAGGAGTGTGAGTCTACAGTGAGTACCATACTGATATAATGAGACCAAGCTGGGATTACTCACATGCATCACCTCCAGAGCTGATAAACTGATGACAAAAGAAAAAAAGAATTTTAGCATTGTAGTAAAACTGTATAAACCTAGGTTTCCGTTACAGTAGTTTGACAGTAGAATCCACAGCTATGCAGGATTAGAAAAACAAAATCAGTATTAAATGACCTTTCACATCATCAACCTTTTGAAATCACAAGGCAAGTGATGAAGGAGTGCCATGTGATGCTAAGAGGAAAGTGAATTTACTGTTGCAGTGGAGGATTAGGTGTTCTTAAGCAGGATCTTTAAAGATAATGTGGGGGCAACCCGTGGGGAATGGTTGTGTGTATGTACATGTATGTTCACAGATCAATGTTCAGCTGTGGAAGGATACTTTGCCAAAGCTTTTTCTTTTGTACCCGGGCTTTTTGGTGATGGTGAGGGCCCTAAATATCAGCAGTTGTTGAAAAGATTAATACTGTATTTATTTTTGCACCATTTGTCTTTTCTTTTACAACTCCCTGTGATCTCAAATAGGCCAAATTTGAAACATAAATCTGTAACCGTTTTCAGTTTGTGAATCATGTAATGAAACTAAGTTGACCTCAGTATTTCCCCCTTTTTGTAAATTACCAGAACAACCGTGTTAGAGCCATATTTGAGCTGAGTGTCTTGCAGAGTTGGACGAGGGGTTGTTGGGGTTATTTTGAGATATACCCCCAAATCTGTCTGACCCAAAGATTAATTAATCTAGTAAAATGGCATATCCCATCATGAGTGGCTGGACACTAAAGAAGTCACAGCTTTAAATAATACCATCAGACAAAACTTGCATGTTGTCTGCTCCATATATATCATATTTCCAGGAGTTTCAACTGGGGGAGTCAGATGTCAAGCCAGCATCAGTAGAGTTATAAAAGCAGATAATGAATGCTGGTGAGCTGTTGGGAGAAGATGTCTCACTTTTTGTCAGCGTTCTCTTTGAAAAACGCAACAAAGCCCTTTGTGGTGAGAGAAAAGGGAGGAATTGGGGTCAAAGACAGTTTAGGAGAGAAAAGAGGGTGGGGAAGGGCTTTCCTACAGTACAGCAGAAAACTGGATTTTGGCTTCAGCAGCTGTGACAGATATAAACAAGGAGGGAAAAAATAAATCACTGGAATCAATGTTAAAGTGAGGTCGAGGTAGAAAAGCCAGAGCAGGCCTACAGCACCTGAATTAGGAAGGTCAGAGGAAGGCAGGAGGGCAGTGGAAAGAGAGAGGAATGAGTCAGGTGGAGGAGGAGAGGACCAGATGGAGACAGAGAGAGAGGAAGGGCAGAGAGACTGTGCCAAGCAGGGCAATCACGTAAGGAGACCAAGTCACTTGCGGAGAGCAGAATGGAGATTGACACAGATTGATGGCCCAAGACATTAAGAGGCTAGAAGTGGAGCAGGCTCCAGAGAGGAATAAGCCAACTCCAATTCCATCTTTATGAATGAGTGAAGAGGCAGAGACGGAAATATCCAAGGAACACGGGAGAGGAATAATGAAATGATTCTCTGCCTAGTGCTGTCTTATTACTGGGATAGTAATGAGTACTGAATCACCTGTAGAGAGTAGGTCACAGAGCAGATGAAAATTTGATGAGGCGGCAAGGGTGAATGCATGTGAATAGATAGTCAATGCCAATCAATCTGGTCACACTGATTCAACCTTACAGAGAAAAAAAACAATATGTGTTTTAATTAGATCAATTTACTGTAGGACGAAGGTCAGAAAAGTGATTCAGGCCAGTGAGATGAACAACAAACATTGCTGCACCTGTCAGGGTTTACTGAGCATTACACTGAAAGACTCACACAAAGATGACATTTATGTAGTCACAAAAATAGAGCACAAATCTGATATACTGTACATGTTTAGTAAAATCTACACTGGAGTCATCTTAGTAGAAATTGTTGATCATGATCCTGGCTCAGAGACAAGATACCAAAACAAATGTCACATCTGATTGCTCAGAATGACAAAACAATGTCTTTAAAATAGACTAATTTTAAGACGGCAAACTGATCAAGTCTTCCACATGTCTGGAGGTCTAACATCACCCTACTCCAGTGATAATGAAAATAATTTAAAAAATATGTCAGTCAAATAGATTTTTTTTTCTTGCAAGGAAGCATCAGTGGTAGATGATGAAATCCATGCTTACTGAGGCTGCTATGTGAAGCAAAAATAAGAGATTTAGAGCAGCTGATGTACAGCACCATGGAAGCACAAACACGAGAATTGAATCATGGGGGGGGTAAAAATGTCATGGTCTGTGAGTTTTTATGTAGATTTAATGTATAGATGAATATTAAGTGATATATTTTATAGGTTTTTATTTGGTTTTACTGATGTTTTAATGTCTTGATGTTTTAAGCTGAGAAAACGGTGAGTTGCTGAATAATAAAGACAGTATATTAAGGTCAGAGAACATGTCACAGTTCAGACAGTGCTGCAGCTTTACTGATTTTAATTTCAAGAGGAAATTGTGGAAAAATTAACCCAATCATGTACCCATCACACATAAACGCAAACATTTGATGTTGTGAAATCTTCTGGTTGTTGCTGTTGCTGATGTTGCTAATGTATAATGAATAATGTACTTTCTTGTAATTGTCTTTTTACACTACAGTGTTTATTTTATTAACAGAGACTTTTATGTTTCCTGCCCAGGGACTACAGATGTAAATGATCTTATAGCTAACTCTGTTCCTGTCAAATAAACAAAAAAAAAATAATTTTTTAAGTTCTATAACAGCACATCTGGCACTTTGCAAGTATAGCAAAGGGGAAAGGATGTTTAGAAAATCTGCATCATAGAGATCATAACTCGATTAAACATATTCCCTAATCCACTCCAGTGGAAATTATTTGATCTGAAGCCAGCATATGGCTCATATATTGGGCTGCACCAGCTTGTCAATCCATATTCTACTGGACAGCATGCACTCGCCTGTTTTAGTTTGCACAGCAGGTCCAGCTGCAACAGCACAGGTCAGTATGTGTTTTTTTTTTTCTTCTGAGGGCATCTCTTTACATTTTGTTTCTTATTCACAGTCTAGCATGTCAGCCCCTTACTAATGTATAACTTCAATTTCCTTAATTCAATTCAATTCATAAACCTGCAGCGCCCTTAGCCATCCCTGTGAGTACACTGTGCGGTTAGCTGTCTATTTGCATGTTTTATATGCATGAGAAAGCAGGTAGGTTGAACTCCTAAGTTGCAGTCATGCATTTGTGTTGTACTTAATGGACTGTACTGAACGCACAAATGTGAATGTATGTGGGTGTTAAGTGACAGCTCTGTTTATAGCTATGATCTGAGGGTATAGAAACACCTGCATATCACTCTGTTCAACCCAAACAGGCCTGAGCACCAACAACAACCAGTACAATACACTGCCAATGTGTTATGTATTGTCATAAGGCTGAAGGGGGAGAGTGGCATCAGCCATAACAGTTTCTTTTTTAACTGTGCTATGTTATAGCAATGTACCTGATGGAAGAAAATTGTATGTATGTGCGTAAATTGAATGTATGTAGTTAAATATGTGTGTGTGAAATGTGAACTTTTTCCACTGAATTAAATCATGTCAGTGGTGACTTGATCAGGATAATCAGTGTTCATTCAAATATAAAATGTATATCTGCTACTTTCAATTATGTTGTGTGAATGTGGAAAAACACAAAATGGATTTGATGTGTACGAGCTTTTTTATTAAAAGACAGACCTGATGTGTAATATTTTAAGGTTTTTTAAATAAATATTTAAATAGGAATGTTAAATCTTTATACTACACCTATAGTTTCTGCTCTATTATCCATTCTTTACAACATTTTTGTAAATGTAAATTTAGCAGCTAATTACTGTACTCAACTGTTGTTTAGCTCCTACTTGTAGACTACTGTAGCTGCAGCGCTACAGCATAAAGCACAGCACAGCATGTCTCTAACATTCACCAAAGATGAGTCTAAACTTGAGTGTGTTCTGTAGGTTGACATGTTGCTGTAGAGTGCCAGCAGGAGAGATGGTGCAGTGCTGTATGCCCTTCACTACTCTTATGGTCTCTGTGGCTACATCCTCAGAAATGCTTTAGTTTAGGCATTTATTGACACTCTGTGTGTGTGTGTGTGCGTGTGTGTGTGTGTGTGGTTGTTGGGTGCTTGTTGATGTGGATGTAGGCTATATCACACACAGCATAGTCAGACCCCAGCGTGGCCTTTTAGCGAATGACTAACCACAAAATGCATTACTCCTACATCCTATCACACAATCAACTTTATTAACACACCTATCCAACACCCTTGTCCTTCCTCCTCTTGTTCCACCATGATTTCAGTGTTTCCCAGGACACAGCCATGCACCACCTGCATTGACAGAAGGTTTAATAACACTAAAAGGTTCACCACCCCCACACATCTCTCTTCTCTCCTGCAGTAACCTTTCTTATTACTGAAATGATCAGTTATGCTCTAATAACTCACCTGCCTATGAGTTATGTTTAGCCTGAGAAACAACAGTGTGCGTATCAGACAGATTTTACTGTAAAAAACCCCAAAATTTTTCACTGCAAAAACATGGGAGTTATCTGTGTAAATGAGCAAAACTGCAATGGGAAGTTTTTTCATAGTTTTCAGGATAAATGTACTGTAGTCAGGAGTTTTATATCAGGCAAGTGAACAGGTTAAATATCTATAATTTATCAACAGAAACTCTGAGAGTGCATTAAGTATCCCTCAGAGATGTATCATTTCTCAGTGTTTAATAATAAATGTTAAAGCACTGCATTGTACTCTGCAGTCAGTTGTATAGACCTATGTATTCAATACAGCACGGAAAGCTACTGTATGTTTTATATTACAGTAACACCACAATGCCATGCACACTGCCAATGTTGGAAAGTAAAGTAGTGCATTTAACTCATACATCTACTCCACTACATGTAGTTGTGAAATACGTTTACTCGTCTTTATTGATTTGACAGCTATTCTATAGTTACTTTGCGGATAAAGATTTTGTATACAAAACAAGTGCAAAAAACATAGAATTTGTATAGCTTTAAATACTCATCTGCATGTAAAGTAGATAAAATTAGCTCTACAATGAACAGCTAAAACAGTACATTTTTTATTTTTTATACTTTAAGTACATTTTGCATAATAATACTGCTGTACTTTTACTTAAGTAGCAATTTGAAAGCAGCACAGTCAGTTGTAATAGAGTATTTTCTCATTGTGGTATTAGAGTAGTGGCAGTAGTGGTAGGATTTTTTTAGTATGTGATACAGGTATTTAATAGTTACCTCACAACACCCTGATAAAAGTGAAATGGCAGCAGTACATATTATCGCTTGTTTGTTAAACACAACACAGCCATAATCACCGTTTGCATAATAATTTATTCACATATTTTTTCACATACTATTTATTATTATTGCTGCCGTTGTGGAGCCTTTCAGGTATTCACTTTCAATATTCCCATAATGGGATTCTATGTTCATATCTCTATATTTTTCATCTTCATGCATGCTACGTGTTACATTTCACAGGAGCAGGATGCAAATAAATAAAACAGTCTCTTTTTAAGTTACATGTCATAATCTATCCATTCTATTAATGCTTCAGTAACATGCCTTTTTCAAAGTCCATAGGGGGAAAACACTTTTCAGAACATATAGGCTAGTCTTTATTAGAAGGTGAAGGTTTAACAAAGAGCACATTAATAATACATATTTTTAAAGCTGGCAATCTATGATTAATCTTCATTACCACCCAAACCCATGTTCCCCCATCCAAGTGAAGCCCATCTATACCGCATAGGAAAAAGGCTAAGTGTAATTATTACATTTCATCTATGTACAGTAACTTTGAAATATGGCACCAAATCTGCTTGTGAAAAAAAGCTTGAGGTTACATGTTAAAATATTTGTGACTACAATACTTTTTCTTGTTTATTTGAAAAAATCTTTATATAACTATATTCAGCCCCTTAGACAGCGATCACACTTTACAAGCCAAAGTGGAAACACTGGCACTTTTCTTGACTGTTTTCAGTGACTTCTGAGAGTAAACAACATCCCTTGCAGGCATTGGGAGCATTGTGGTGCATAACACAGTGTTGGAAAGTAAATCTAACTCATCTTCTACGCACCATGTGTCTTACTTTGAACAAAAGTAGTCTGTAGTCTGATTGGCACCTAATGCAACAAAGAATACAAAGAATAGTGACAATTTTCAAGAAAAGGCCTGGTACACTAAGTACTGTGTTCCACTTTATATTGATAGTTTTATCAAAAGTCACCGCCGAGTGACTTTTACTCGAAGATTATGGATAATGAGAAATAACATTATCTTTATCTCAGTAGCCCAGATTAGTTTAGCATTCAATTATCTGACTCAAGTCAGAGATTGGCTTTTTTCCTCACACACATGCGTATGCATGCACACGCTTAAGCTCTTGCATATGCACACATAATTGGAAAATAAAGGGATTATTTCTGATCTACAGCAAAGGCAAATGATGAATAACTTCAGATAATTCAACCTCAGGCTATGTTTACAGTATTTTAATGTTATTAGTAATTGCTCAGTTATATTTGTTGGGTTCTTTGAAGGCACCTAGTGTCACCTAGGCAGAGCAGAACTCTCCATAATGTAAGCTTTAGGTGTAAGCTTTGTTACAGCAACACAGCTGCCTTTTTAGGAAAGTGATTGTTCTCTCTTGAAGTGTCAAAGACTCTACTTTGTGAATTGATGCTTCATCATGACTACACAGAGTCTGTCTGTGCTCCTGAATAATAATGCAGAGGTGAGTTCTGTGCCCTAATGATTGGGGGTCCTGGGCCAGGGAAAAGCTCTTCTCCAAAATCTAAGAGGTCCTCAAGCCCCCAGGCAGAGAAGCCTCTGTCAGACGTAGGCTGACTCACTAGACTGGGTCCTGCCCAGGTTTGGGGCCTGGGACAGGTGTGAAACATCCTTCTTGCGGACTTCACAGATGGACTTCCTCCGGGCCTGCACCCCTCGCATGGCCGTCTTTATCTTCCTCCAGCCAAGGTGGTTGAGCTCAGCCAGGTTGAGCAGCACACATATGCCGCTTACTGCAAACATAAAGACCAGAAACACGGTCTTTTCTGTGGGACGAGAGACGTAACACTCCACCTCCTTCACACATGGGTAGCGATCACACTCAAACATCCCAGGCACATTAAAGCCATACAGGAAGTACTGGCCGGCCAAGAAGCCAATCTCCAGCGCGTTGCGGAACACCACCTGGATGACATAAAAACGGGAGATGCCTTCCTGCCGTCGCACTTTGGAACTCTTGTGTGTTTGAGGGAGTCCCCGGGGTCCGTTGGGGATCTCTTTGACTTCCAGGCAGTCATGATCCTCCTTACTGCTGTCAGGGTGCACCAGGATGCCATTGATGTTGCGAGAGTGAAGCTTGCGAGCGTGATGGTCATGATGGCGACCGTGGTGACCGTGACCATGGTGATCCATGTAAGGATGCAGGAGAGAGTAGCTTCGATCACGTGCTTTAGCAGACTGGTGAACAGAATATGTGATAAAGCACAGGCTCGGCGTGCACACCAAGATGATCTGAAAGACCCAGTAGCGGATGTGTGAGATGGGAAAGGCCTTGTCGTAACAAGCCTGGTTGCAGCCGGGCTGCATGGTGTTGCAGATGAACATGATTTGCTCATCCTCATACACCTTCTCCCCCACTATGCCTACTATCAGGATACGGAAAATCACCACCACTGTCAGCAGGATCCTGCAGAGAGACAGAAGGAGAAGGAAAGGGCAGGAAGGGGAGGGGGTGAAAGGGAGACAGACAATGTCAGTTAAGGAGGAGCAAATGCACAGAAATTCAGGAAATATCTGGGTATGATTCTGATCATTTAAAAGTCTTGGTTCAACATAATCCGCTGACTGAATGCTGCTTTGTTTATGTTCACCTTGTACCCTAAACCATTTCAGACCAACATCAAGAAAACGTTTTCAGGCAAGATCCTAACTATGTGCTGTGTGTGTGTGTGTGTGTGTGTGTGTGTGTGTGTGTATGTTCATATGTTCATATGTTCATGCATGAACGTGTGTGTGCTTGCACGTGTCATCACTCAGCTGCTGTGACAAACAACACCATAGGATGGTGGCGTTGCGCTCTAGATAGCATGCACACATGAGCTCACTAATCATATGAGACTAAAACAGGTGATTTCATACTCATCTTCACTGCTGAGCTTAAATAGAACAGGACGTAGCTACTTGGAAATCAGTGTGTGTAGATTAGATTTAAAGAACAATTTGGTAAAATTCATCATTGTCCATTTCGATAATATAAATATTAATTCAAGCATTTCGTTGTATTCTATCATAAATGTCTTCTGTACAAATGACCTCAACATTACGCACCATATTGGTCAACGAGTGTCCCAGTTGCAGAGCTTTAAAGGACCAGTGTGTAGAAATAAGTGGCATCTAGTGGTGAGTTGCAGATTGCAACTAACTGAAAACCCCTCGCCTCACCCTTCCATTCCAAGCATGTCTGACCGTACGGTGGCAGCGAAACTCACGAAAAACGTGAAAAGTCCCATCGAGAGGCAGTGTTTGGTTTGTCCATTCTGGGCTACTGTAGAAACATGGCGGCGCAACATGGTAGAGTCTGTAGATATAAGCGGCTTATTCTAAGGAAACGATTCTTATTTTCAGGGGATTATACATTAATGAAAACATACTTTTGAATATTATATCAAAGTTCTGCCATATTCTGCCAATAAGTCCCCCTAAATCTTACACATTGGTCCTTTAAGGGGTGTATCTGTTTAAAGAGCTCAGATACAAAAAAAGTCAGTCGCCTCAAATCTGAAAAAATGGAGGTTGATCCTGTTCCAAGGGTCATATGAGTGCTGATTATTAGCAAATTAGTGCTGAACCATACAGGTGGCATCTCCTACAAACTGGGGGGACCTCCCACTGAGCATGATTAGTGCATTGTTGCGGTTATACAAAGCGAGCTGGAGAGCAGTGCGGCCGCTTTTCAAGGTTTCTGAGAGACTGGTGTGCTGTACTATTATCTTCTGGTGTCGATCCAGCATGGGCACTGCGGAGGAGGACTGGGGCTTTAGGGCTGCGCTGTCAGCTCTTTCTAATGAGCAAGGAAAGTCTCCACATTATGGGGATCCCTGGTATTTATGCCACAATGCAGTGGATGTGCATGCTCCCTGCGTGGAGGAACCAATTACTTAAAACACACTTGTTTACAAGCACAGGAGGGCTACCCAAGGCAACTAAAGGGACAGAGATAGATATGAGTTGGCCTCAGGTGGGTTGGAACAAATGGCAGCTACGTATGACAATAATGTTTAATTCAGGTGATGTAAGGTAATATGATTCCTGTGCATTTTAAATATGCGCGTAAAAAGTTAGTCTCTGTTCTGTTGTTTTTATCCACATGTCAAATGAGACTCCCTAGTGTAGATTTTAATGAGGACACAAAAATGCCTACACCCGCCTTCCATGTCGAGTTACCACAGTAACCAGCAAATTAGTGAAAGGTGAGGATCTGAAAACAATTGCAGGGAGAGAAGAAGGGTGTAGACACCGAGGTCTGGAGAAAAACAAAATATCCTAAAATTGTGAGAAACGTGTGAAAAGAAAAAATATATGTCTTTGATCGAGGAGACTGCTTGCAGAGAAGACAGGTGAAGGTATGAGTAGAGATAAAGAGTAGTAGAGAGCAGAGGTACGTGTTATCGTGAAACAGACTTAAAATAGAGCAGAGCCCTGCTGCAGGACTGTTCCTACTCCACCTGCGAGTGCATGCCTGTGTGTTTTTTGTGTGAGAATAATAGACACAAGAACACAAAGACAAAGAGGGAGAGTCAGTCATGTGTCACTGGCAAACATGTCCGACCGTCAGTGCTTGGAGCAGCTGTGAGAGTATACGCTACACTGACTTTCGGTATGTTGAGAAATACAGAACAAAGCTTCTCCACACCTTCGGTCTTCCAGAAGTTAAATGCAGGCGGTGTATGTAATTTACATAAAGACATTCAGTCACTCTCGGATTCTTTGCTATAAACCGGACGTATCTAACTCCACTGGTGGTTTGACAGCAGTGGATTTGACCAAAGGGCTGATATTGATGGTTCTCTGCACCACAAGGAGTCACTGGACACATTACTCACTAGCATAGAAATCTGTGGTTGATGATACTTATTTATATGCGAATATTTGTTTAAATACTGTTCAGTGTCAGTGTGAGAATCTGCGGCTCTGCAGCTGCATTCACTTTCTGTTTCTGTTCAAGGTCTGCTTCTTATCATGCCAGTGATATTACTACTACATCGTAATAGCATTAACTAAATGTCACTAAGCCTGCCTGCTATCAACATCTCTGTGTAGTGACAGGAGCTCATAGACTGCAGGTCATATATGGTAAAAGTGACCACGATAAAATTCCTAGTTAAGTTTTGAAGCTGCCAGGAACCCAAAATATATGACAATTTACACAGACGCCTGTAAAAACATTACAAACCTTCAGTGACAAACACAGTTCAAGTTTCAAACAAATATTGGCTTTTTTACATGTAAAGTGATTTTATCCCGACTAATTTTTGTGCTTTTTCTATTGAAAGTCTATGCCATTGTAAATTTACTGAAAATATTATTAATTAAAAGTTTTAAAAATGTCTTTTAAAAATGTTTATGCTCTACAGACATTAATGAGATAGAGTGTGAAAGTCCTACATCAGCACTTTCAAGTGGTTTCCACAGCTTGTCTACATAAAAAATAAATAAAGTATAAATAAAACATGCTCAGTGTATTCACCAATGAATAGACTGCAGTCCAGACAGTCTCTAGGATTCATTGTGGAAGCATTGCAAGTTTCTGATGCATAGCTTCACATAAATCAAAGGTTTTGATACATCCGGACGCTCCTCATCAACTTATAAAACCCAAAAATATTCAAGTTTATCACTATGAAGTTGCCCTCATTTGTAGACAAGTAGTGAATACAGGTGGAGAATGTGGTTGTGACATTTTACTTCAACACATGGACAACAGGCACCCATGTAGCAAGTTAATTATAAACATATAACTCCCATTTCTCTATCCATTTTGTGTAAGCGATTGTGACAGTTGGGATTAACAACATATCCAGGCTGCTAACAAGAACAAACTTTCATAGGTTCATTTTATGCCATGTATTTACAATTGACCACCTGAAAGCAAAAACCTGGTGAAATGGACTTGTGCGCTAAATATCTTGTGAATTGTTGAGGACGAATTGAATGCACCATTAACAGCTGACTGGGGACTAAGGATTTTGTGATAAGGACAACAAAGAATAAACCTTTTATGTCCTCCTGAAATGCGACACATCTTACAGTTTTCTCAGTGCAGCTTTGTTCAACTCAACATTAAGAATTTTCAGACGTTACCTCAGATAGGAAACTTTTCCTAAGTACTGTACTGCAGATATTCACTCTTCAGTCTATACTTGTTTGTTGGGCAGTTTTATGTCGTTAAAGAATTCCAGCACATTGCAAGTATTGAGTGTTGTTCTGTGTGTGTTTGCAGGCCTGTGTGTGTGCTTGTGTCTGCATGTGTGTGTGTGTACTGCTGGATAACAGGATAATCAGCACGGGGCAGATTGCTGCATTAGCAGAAAGCAGCGGACGAACGTTATCTGCAAACATCAGTGTTTTAAGTCCTGCAGAGTAACAAGCCAATACTGTACGTTAGAGTAGATTGGGGCAGGACGGCCCTGAGGCCTGAACCTGCAGAATATTCAATAACCAGCATAAATGATGAAAAAGATTTTAGAATTTTTAGTAACTCAAACCCGAAGGCAGAATATCAAAATGAGGCAACTTGGTGAGTCGATTTGAAAAGGAAACCATGAAAAAGATGCAGGCACTACTTTGCATTGTCTATCACATGATTCCTTTAACCAAAAGTTCCTTAAATGGCCAGTAAATTATCTCCCACATCACCTCATTTAGATGCCTCCCTGGAGGACATTCCCTCAGCTAAGACTAATCATTACATTTTTGGAGACTTTTTAAATCCCTAACACTGTGCCAGAGGTTTCATAAGATTTTAAAGAAAATGAATCTGTCTTTATCCCTGGATTGGGCTCACACGTGAAAGTTCTTTTCCAATTTTCATTTTCTTGTGCTGCATCACTGACAGCTGGTATTTTCAATAAGTGCAAAAGATCAACAGCGATCATAGGCAAGCTAACGTTGACGGGAGGGACATGATACGTCACTGCTGTGAATCTATACAAACTGATCTGTAGGCAGCTGATTGACCTGTAAGATTGTGTGTACAGTGTAATGGTAGCTGCTCTTCAGCTGGTGTGTCGGCTGGACATGCAGGCTCACTCTTTCCCAGAGGCTTTCACACACACACACACACACACACAGACACACACATTCATTCATACAGCAGCTGCGTCCGCCAGCCTCCAGGGACAACAATTCCCTCCAGCGCAACAACAGATGGATTGGGAAACACACACACACACTTTACCCTCACACGCACACATATACACACATTGTGAATATAAATGACCCATAACAGTGTATATCTACACATTTAGGTAGCCTATAGAGGCAGTCCTCTGAAGGACTGATTAAGTGCAGTATTATCTGTAGAAGTAAAAATATTCTTCCTGCCCGTACGCTCTCAATAATAAGCTCCACTGATTGCTGATGGCAGCATGTAATGAATAAAGACCTTACCAGGCATAGAAATTAGGCAGCTTAATTATCAGAGTGCAGACATTTCTTTCCTCCCGCCCCTCATCCACTGTTCCTCTCTCAAACTCTTTTAATAGTTTTAGGTCTTGCCCACGTATCAGGCAGACGTGCATGACCGCCTGAGGTGCCACTAAGAGTCGGTGTGACCGAAATACATTAATATAAGCTAAACTTTGTGCTTCGGCAGCGGTTCGCTTCCTTCTGGCCTCCTCTTAAAATACTTATCAGCGATATTTTACTGAGACTATCAAACTAAGTGGTTTAAAAATAGACCTCTCCTATAATTGGGATTTTAGACAAAAAACATAAGGGCCTTTTAGTTCTATAAATTTCCTTTGTGCCACAACACAGTCAACACATGCCGAAATGTAATTATCTCACTTGCTCATTCAACAGCTCTGAAGGAAATGGCTCTCAGCTGTTTTTCAGGAATAAAGAAGGAAACAGAGAAAGTTAATTGGAGGAGACTCTACGGGTGACTGCCTCAATTATACCTAGGCTGAAACAGACTTCAACAAGATTTGAGTTATGATAATACCTTAAGATTAAATATCATAAATAGCCTATATGCTAAAATCATCTTTTTATATTTTTTTATTAAGGCAAAACACAACATTCGAGAAAAGCTGGAGGACTCATTGCACAGCCTAACCATGTGTGGCGATGATGCAGTGTAGCAGTCTTCCTCCATCCCATTTGTCTTTTTGCCACCTAAAATGACCCTTTCATCTAAAAATGATCCTTTCATCTCAATTCCAGCTAAGAGAGGCGGAGATTATGCAAAAGTATTTCTCTCTAAAATAACTTGAAAGTTAAAATCTGTCAAATGAATGGTATCAGCATTTCCCTTTGGTTCCTAACCAGCACATTTTGCTGATTGCATCAATATGCAATTTCAGAATATTGCTTAAATCACACTGTGGCTATTCAGTAATGACAGGTTCTACTGTACATGATCAACACAAATATAAAAATAAAAAGCAGAGGATGAAAATGGGAGGGTTTTAATTCAGTGTAACATACAAAGTATTAGACAAAGTATATGTGCAGAAAGGTTCTTCATAGACTCACACACAATGTGCAATATATTTTAGCCACATGTTGGCACAAATAAGTTACTCTGCATGCAGCCTTTCAAGGAAAATTAAACTCACTAAAATTCAAACTGTGTTGCTCAGCACTTCACTTTGTACCTTAACTTCAGTGAGAAAGTTTCTTTTTCCCAGAATGGCTTAGACCTTTCAGCAGGGCTGGACTTATTGCAGGCAGCTTTGTTTTAGGTTTAGCAGCAGGGAAAACATGTAAATCGCATCTTGCTGCTGCGTTGCATTCTGGTCTACTGAGGACCCGTGTCAGCCATATCTCTGCCAGTGCTGCGATGAGTATCTCCCTATATATGATATTTAAAGGTAAGACTAGAGATAATCCCTTTCTCTTTGATTCTGACAGAATGAACACAAAACCGGATGTTTCCTGTTTACATTTTTCTGTAGTTCTTATTGTGTATTTACAGTAAGTTATCTGTTAGAAAACAAAAGATACAACAACAAATTGGACCCAGGAATTCAAGGTGTATAATTTATATAGGGGTTTTAGGCTTAGGGTTCCCTGATGCCTTTAACATTTGTCCACCTCTTGTGAAGAATTTCTATCATCAATAGTGACAGCTAACCAGACTGAGCACACAAGTCTGAATTCAGATGAGCCTATAATGATGCAAGGATGAGTGTAAATGGAAGGCTGCTGAATTTCTGGGAAGTTATATTCCTCAGCTCCTTGGCTGGTGGGCTGCAAACCCTATAGGAAGTATATACATCTGAACCAAGAGATGATGTAAATGCCAAATGCTTCCCAAGTGAATTTTTTGTTCTGTTCTGTTAAATGTGTAGATAAACATATGATGTCATTATATATGTTTAACTTGAATAACATGGCTAACGTAACAGCCAATTTGTTATGTCTGCTGGATTTGTTGTCATGATTTTTTAACAAGTTTACAAGTCACAGCCTTTTAAGAGTTGTGGTTAACATTGTGTGGAGTGAATGTGATGCAAAACTGCACCCATGAATATAATCAGATTATAAAGGAATCAAGTGTTTCCTTGTGCAGTTTTTCACATTTCTTAATGTAGTCAAATAGCTAGAAATGAACCAGGGGCTGACATGGCTTCACCTCCTCAGTCATAATGGTTACTGACTCGGCTGAGTAGGCATTGCCCCACTCGAACAGCTTGTGTAGAACAGAGTTATAGATGGAGGATTTTAAGGACGTAGAAATCTGACCTGACGTGGACACGAAATGTTTATCATTTTCTTTTGTTCTCAATGAAGAGTCTCACTAAATCTAACTTATATCACAATGTATTGAATGTCTGATGTGTCAACTGTCAATTAAGATACTTTTTCAAAAATTCTGAAACAAATGAATGAGCAATGATTAACCACCAACGAGCAGGTTGTGATCTGATACTTCTACAAATCCAAAAATATGGGGGATTTCACACAATTTTTTAAATTAAATTTCTATTGAAAATAAGGCTTAATGTTAACAATGAATTAAGTACATCTTTGCTATAGAATTAGCAATGTCACATTTAAGTGTTTTTTTTACTTCACAGCTGAAAAGTACCATTCATCAGAAGGTCCCTTTCACATTACATGTTGTTACACAGATGTTGATTTGTGCAGCTTTAAAAATGATTATTTTGACTAAACGACCCACACTGTCATCAAGATTAAGGTGTGTTGTCACAGTAACAAGATCCAGGGACGCATGCAAAAACATAAACTTCTGACTCAAGTATATCTTTGTAGTGAAAAGGTCTTAAGGTCACCAACAACACATGCTCCCTTTATGGCTTTTGCTAACTTTCTGGCAAATTATTCATATTTCTGACATATTTGATGCAACCTGGCTGTCGCTGATAATTGTTTATAAAACCTTCTTCCTTGCTGCAAATTTCTGAGTTGCACCATAAATTGAGTCTGATACTTAATTCCACTTTTAATTTGATTTGACACGCTTCCTAATTTTTTCTCTTCATTTCTCCGGCAAATAAAATTGGTATGCAGTGTAAATTTTAATCAGCAATCTACTCTGAAAATTAAAAGCACCCCAAACACACTATAAAGAAAACATGCCGCACTGATACAAAAACAAATTCAACTGTGGATAATACACTTTCCTTTTGTAATAGCTTACTGTAGTCATGTGCTATCATTATGACGGTACCTCATCATAATCAAAATGCACTCTGAACATTAATGAATGCTATGGCAATTTAAAATAGGGTACATGTTTTCATTTGGAATACAAAAATGAGGAAAATGTAATGCAAAGAAATTGATAAAGATAAGTTGCTTACATTCGCTTTATTTTTCAAATCAACTTTTATTTTGTCTTAATTAAACAAATGTCTATTGTATTCAGTGCATTTGATTCTCAGACACATGGATTGGTATTCATTGGACTAGATTTATTATTTGGCCATTACAACAAACCCACTGATCTTCAAACACTTTGACTATATTATATCTTAACCACTCAATAACTCAATATGCAAACAGGGTCATAGGAGATAGGATTTGTTGGATTTGTTATATATTATTATTGGTTATTGCAAAATATATACAGTAGGTTTAAAATCATATCTCTGTACAGTCTACTTGTTCCTGCCTTTCTCATCTTGAAAATACAGTAAGAAATTGTGCCCTCAAACATTCATACTGTAGCAACATGTTAATAATGCTGTAACTTCTGGGTTTTTTAGAGTTCTAGAAATGGACTCAGGCTATAAAAAGTTAAGGAATCCTGTCATAACCTAATTAAGGAAATCACTCAGGAAAATCACTGAAATAAAGAACATTTAGGCTATACGGAAACATTACATGCATGGTAAAGCTCATACACACACCATCGATGTGTTGCTGAAATGAATAATAGCCTGCGCTGAATGAAACCTGAGCTCAGCATTTCTGGCAAAAATCCCCTGTCAAACAGTATAATCAATAGCTACCAACAGCAGGGATTGCTGCACAAATAAACTACAGCTCTAGATGTGCAGAAAAGTGGTTTCATTTGAAAGACAGTCCCACTCCACGCCACAGGATGATGGATTACTAATCCTGTCAAACGCAAATGGAAGTATTGCTTCCATTGTTTTGCTTTGCAAAAAATCTTCCCAGTTAGTATAGATTTTATCCAGGAAGCTGATTATTAATGATATATGAAAAATATTCTGCTTCACTATTAGACAGATGACGCCCTCAATTAAAGCAGAGCATTCCTACATCTCAAATTATTTTGGGAGAAGTAGGGTGCCCTTCTCAAAGTAGGGTACCTCCTTCTTGTGGATATCCTGACCTATTTAGGCAAAGTGGAGAGAGAACACAAATATGTGCACGAAAACTACAGGAGGGAACAACTTTAGGGCACAGAGGCAGAACATCATCTGTATTTTGCTTTTAGAGCCAACAAACAAGGGTGTAGATATATTTGGTTTCATCAAACCTCTAAAGACTGTCCATTCAAGCGTTGTTTTTAACCATATAAACAGAGTTGCAGAGCAACAAGGTATTTTATACACCACTTACATTAAAAGGTTGGTCACATCTGTATACATTTTTAATGAATGACTTGACAGAAGTTGCAACTTGCAACAAGGGCCACATAACATTTATTAAGATTTTATGACATATCTGTAATGCTAAAGAGGGGAGTGATAGATGTTAAATAATAGATAGTTTAACTCTGTTACGCAGGAACAAATAAAAGGTAAATGGATATATAAATTTACTGTAGAGTACTGTAGAGTAAGTCAATTTGCTTCAACAGAAGCTCTCTCTGCCTCTTATTAAAGGTGCTGTTTCTGCAGCCAAACCTGCATTGCTGTGTTTGGATAGATGGTGATTATTGCATGTAATTTCTCATCGTCCTCACCTTTTTCAAGCCCTACACTAAAAGTGTTAAATGTAGACCAATGTGAAATTAAAAAAAACACAAAGCTGTAATTTTAGAAATCCTCATCAATGCAGAGGACACGTTTTGCGTTTGTGTGTGTGCTGACTGTTTCCTCAGCAGCAGGGTCAGTCCGCAGTTCCAGAGGAAGGAGCTCTGACACAGATTCTCAGCACTGAACCTCTGCAGAGGGAAAACTTCTCTTCCTTCCTGTCTCTTACTTCCCCCCCTTCTGTACCCTTTTTGCTCTGCCTCTACACTTGACCTCCTCTCCTCTCTATCCTTCTGTCTTGCATCCTTTATTATTTTATCATCCTTAGATCATTCTAGTCCTCCATTATTTCTGCCCTTTTTTTCGCTCTACTTGTCTTTGGCACTGACCTCACTACAGCATTGCAGTGTAGGGGAAGATGCATCAACACACTTCCTTTGTTTCTTTATACCTGCAAGGTGTATAACGCAAACCAAAATGCTTCATCCTCTCACGGTAGAACGCATCTTATTTTTTACAAGACACAAATACACGCACACCTGTGGTCTGCAAAACATCTGAGCACCACATGTGAAATAAGAAAAAATGTAGTATGTCATGTTTTAACACACCGTATGTGATACATTTTATTGCCCTGAAGTAGACGTATACATCATAGAATTATGTTTAAATGTCATATAAAGGATATATAGATAGATTTTTATATACAGTATATAGGGCAGTCTGAGAAGTTAAATAAAAATCTAAAGAAAATAAAAGCGACTGATGTGCTCTGGCCCAGCCAACACACATGATAGGATGACCCTAGATGCTAGTCAAATACCCTCCATATTCAATTGTTTGCAGAGTTGTGTGGACAAATCTCTGGTTTTGGCAGATCTGGATCTGCAAAGTATACAAGGAGTTGTTTGTCCCACTGGATTCCACTGGTCTTATTTGCATGAGAATATACTGTATATTGTCAAGGTGTTTAAATCTCAGTCTGATAAGCAAGAATAATAAAGAGGATGAAAGGAAAAGTAAATGAATAAATAATGTAACATTTTGAACTGTAGAAACACGACATGGCTATTTCTACATGATTCTATAGTAAAGTGCTACACCAGACCTACCAGCAAATCACTGTCTGGCGGTTTAATATTAGTTGCCAACCTGTTGACATTCTTACGCATTACACAAAATTGTATATGTATATACAGTATGTCAATTAATCATTATGTGGACAAAATGTTAAGACATATAAGACAACTGCAAATATTATCAAGGCTGCTGGTGTTATATTTTACACAAACACACCAGTGTATGTCAGCATATCGGCTAAAAAACATTTTATTTATGTTGGTGACAAAAATCAGATATGTAGAAGTCTACATGAAATATGGTAATCTGTGGTTGCTGTGTAGCAACATGCTGCTTTCAAAGTCAGTCAGCACACAGTCTCTGCAAAGAAATATTTGCAGGAATATTTGCAACAATTACGTGAGTACAAGTACGCTCCACAACGAATATTGATCAAATAACCCCAAAAACCTTTGTGAGGTCTTATTTTTATTATATGCACTAAGTATATTTATAGCGCTGGTTGTGTCATCATCTGTTAGCAGGTTACCTCTGCACATCAAGAGCAGGAACTTAATTCATTTCCTTAATTAACAGACTGAGTGAGATATACTGAGACACTAGATACTGAACAGTCAGTTATCTAATGCTGAAAGCCCCAGAGTCATTATAACTGTGAATATACAATAAATTTGGTTTGGACAAGAGAATGAGGTTAATGCAGCCTTGACAATGATTTCTTTTACTGTGTAATCATGATTACAGTTGTTGGTTATCCATGCACACACTGCACATTGCCCAGTTAGAAGTCAGGCATATGGAAATCACAATACACAACATTAATCTTTGAATGAGTCATAATATGCAAGCCACCTATGGTTAGTCAGAGGCACAGAAGAAACTCTCAATTGTCTGTCTCTTTCAAAGACCATAATTAAGCTAACCTATGCCACTGCATAGAGTAGGTTGGTTTCTATTTTTAACACTGTTATCTATGCCTAGGCTAATTATCCATCCTATGCCAGGGTATAGGTTAGCTTAAAACCTACAATTAAGAAACAGCTTAATTGTAGCTGGATTAGACAGTCTAGACATCTAACAATGCTATCTGACAGTGTCTCTTGGTGGAACTACATCCTCGCGTTGCAAGAGAGAGGGTTGGTACTCAAACAGATGACTGACATGCAACCATGTTCCAAAGTTTGGATGCAGGGGAGACTTTTCAGCCACGGGGAGACATCACTGTTCTGTTCTTTGGAACTGCATTCTTTAAACTGCAAGCGCACACATGCAAACTCTTTCAAAGAAACTAGACACAGGCTGAACATTCTACATGTGATGCCATCTAGCAGTTGCTGCATGCTCCGGCCACACCCTGTGAAGTGCAGGTCTTCACAATGCACAACAGTGCAACGCTATCACAGTTGGTTGTGTTCACAAGTGCAACAGACCACACCCAACTGTAGGTGTTGGGTGTAGTCAGTGGTGCAACATACTTGAACCTTTCAACCCGTAGAGGTCAGTGCAACAATTTTGACTCCATACATGATTTAGTGTGGAGTTGCTCATTAACAATCTAGGAGGCATCTTTACAGCACAAAACTGTGCCAGTGGTGAACAATTCTCCAACTTGCTGGTACATCCAAAAACATAATTTATGATAATTTAAATGTAAAGTGTCATTAAATTCCTGACCATGCAGACACATGCTTAGAATTAGGAATCAAGTCTTTATCTTTAGTAGTTTTTGTGTTATTGCTAAGATTGTCTAAAACTGCTTAAAAAGCCAAGATCCAGACCACCACTGAATAATACATTGCTACATCCTAACCCAAGGTCTCTGTCCACAAAACTGCATAAGAATTCTCCAATACATTTTTGAGGTATCTTGCAAACAAGCTAGCTAACAGGGACAACATTAAAATCGGATTGGCATGGGTGAAAAAGGGATCTAAAACCTAAAATACTCACAAAGTCCTGTACAAAGAGACTCCAAAGACAATGTTTCTTGGCGGCTGGCATAGCATAAACAAGCAACGTAGAACAAGGTAACATCAATGGAAAGCAGCTAATGTTACAGCTAATGCCCTAGGGTCAACTAGACAGCCTTGTAGGACAAACACAGTATGGGGGAAGCCAAAACACATAGGGATCATTTACAGAACATTTCACTGTATTCAGCAAAGTAGCACATAGCTGATGTCCTATTGTCATCACACAAACTACTTACTGTATGAGGGATTTTTTTACTAGTTCATATTATCATTTAAGTCTCAAGTGCTGTGTCATTTTGGAAGTTTTGACACAGCAGGTAATTAATCTAGTAGATTCTATCATATGAAGAACAAAAACTGGTGCACATAGGACTATTCTAAATTGAGCAAGAGAAAGCACTGCTCATTTTACTAAATGTATTTTAGGTATTCAGGAAACCCTTTTCAATGTTCAATCAATGAAGTGCATGATCAACAAATAGCTCAAATTAAGCATGTAAGAGGAAGCCATTACATCATCAGAGTATTCATTATGACTTTTGAAAGAGGTAGCAGACAAATTGAGAGTTGCTTCTGTGCCTCTGAAAAACTGTAGGTGGCTTACAGTCATTGAATCATCCAAAGATTCATTTTCAGCATTCTTTGTACCCTATCCTCACTGATTCAGTGCCAGGACTGGATTTTAAAGCTGCATTAAGTAATTTTTGACCACTAGGGGGCGGAAAGACTCCAGAACAAGTTCACAACAGTTAGCAGTTAGCTTATGAAGTTGTTATGGCTAACATGTTAGCAAACAGTTGCCTACTTACATATCCAGCAGAAACAGAGCAACACGGACATCCCTTTGGTCTCCTTTTTCTGGCCACCTGTTGAATGTAATTCCAATATTCACTGGCGTTTAGCCCTTGTTTGGTCTTCCAACTCATGAGAAAAATACCTCTTTTTGGTTTGCTAAATGTTCTTCACCTGTTACTTCAGGTCTTTGCCATCTCGCACTGGGCAGTTAGAACACAATTAGCTTGTTTTAGCTTCTGTATTGGGAGCAGCTGCCCACGGTCATACACGAGCCGACATTGTTTTGGTTTTGTCGCTGAAAATGGCTGAAAGTTGTGTAGAGCTTCAAAGTGACATGTCTATTCTCGATGGTACCGGCAATACTACCAATCCCATAAGCAGAAGGGAGTCATATAATTAAATGGTACAAAATATTTCTTAATGCATCTTTAAATCAAGTCAACATGCTCTAAGATATGTAGGTTTTCATTCCATCTGAGGACTAGACCAGGTGATTTCATTGACTAAGACACTTTCAACCACAGAGGAAGAACTTACTGAAATGACTTGGTGTAGTGTTTGGTTGGAAGGAAAATCTCCACATGGTTTCAGATCCCTGATGAACAGAAGTTTTGGTATGATGCGGCTCACATAATCTCTGTTGCTCTGTTGCAGTTACAATGTCGCTGATTTTGAAGGATATAGCTTAATGATTCTGTGCACAGTGCAGAGTGTAGTCAATAAAGTTAAGAGATCATTTTCACTCCTTTAACTTACACACAGAGCAAGACACATACACCCACACACACTCACAAAAAGCCACTGGAGCAGAGAGAAGGTTAGGCCATGCCCTTGTTGCGGACTACCTGAGGTCTGGGTTAATGAGCACAGCAGTGCAATCAAATTCATAGTCTTTGTGGCTTTATTTTTTCTGAAATGTAATTTTAGAATCACAAATCTATACATCCAGGTTTCACAGGTTAAACCACTTCGAAGCTTCACTTTTCCAAATGAGTATCCCAGCGTGACATTTGGATTGTGTTTAATGGGTGGAAAATTCCACTTTTTCATTTAATTAATCACACAGAGATGATGTGGAGCCCATTTTTCACACAGATTTTACAGCATGTCTCCATGGCATGTCTCCACTGCTAATCAAACTAAAAGCTCATCTGTTCAACCCTCCACCACGAACCATTCTCACACTAAATATGAGAAATTATCTAATCAGACTTTCGGTATCATCAGTATGATGCAAATATGTGTCTACAGGTAAGAACTAACTGAATGAACTTGTTTTTTTTACGTTCTGTCTGAAGTTCATGCAGAGTTCAGAGCCATTTACTCCCCCTTTGATTCTACCTTGCACACCTGCTTGCTCACCATCCTTTCATCTTCTGCACCTCTGCTCTCCTCTCACTCCCACTCCCCTCTCCTCCTTCTGTTCTATTGGTCTGTGGCCAATAGCATCAAGCGTTATCTATCAATAGCTAGACTATTAGGTAGTATCAACACAGGAACCTCTCTGATTACCCATAATTCCCAGTAAAGCCTGCTATTGATTATGTGCAATTAGTTTATCCCTTAACGAATGATGAGTGGAGGATAAGGGTGAGGAGAGCAGGGAGGAGGAACGGACAGGGGAGGCAGTGATGACTGTGGGGGACTGTAGAACAGAGGAGAACACTGGGACAAGCCTGAGGAGTTGGGTTTCTGTAGGGATGCCATCAACTGATGCATGCAGAATAACACATACTGTACATGAAAACCCCCAGCTCATCAGTATAAACAAAACCAAAGATACAAAACCAGAAAATTAAACCTTTACTCACAAAACCAATCAGTGTCTTACCTTCCAATCATGGTAGAGTGCTGCTGGACAGCCGCCTCCAGCAGCCTCTCCAAAATGGTCCATTCCCCCATGATGATGGAAAGGTGGCAGAGCTGTCAGAAGAAACAGGACTTGGGGGGCGGGGGGGGGGCCCCTCTTTCTCCTTCTCCTTATTCTGTTCCCAGGACCGGCCTGCACCCTTGTGGACCTGGCCGGCCAGCGGGGGTACACCCAACCCCGGTCCTGCACCAGCTTCCTTTTGACCTCTACACGTTGACCTGGCTACTCGTAAGCGTGTCTTTGACTGTGTGTGTGAGAGTGAGTGTCTTCTCCTGGGCCTGTCCCGCTGTGTTTCTCTTCCTGGTGGAGGATAGGTGCTGAGCTGATTGCCTCCCCCTCCTCTCTCCCTCAGTCTCTTCCCTTCTCCCCCTCCCCTGCGCGGTGATGCTTGTCCTCCCCCTGCCGCACCACTCTGTTCTGCGCTACAGCATACCGTATGCTATAGCTCACTGCATGACAGCCTCTATCACCCTCTCTTTTCTACTAGCCTCTCTCCGTCCTTTTGCTCTTTTCTCCTCTTCCTGTTCCTCCTCTGTCCCTGCCCTCGTCCTCCACCCTACCCCCAAGGCATTCCTTGTACTTTACCTGCACTCCCTGCCATCAGTGCTGCTCTGTGCTCGTCCTTGCATTGTGTAGGATCTTTGCCTTTGCTGCACCCTTGCTACTCTAACCTAAACACACACACCGCATATAGCTGATCCCTCCTTGGCTCACCTCAGCAAACAGCACTGTAAACACACACACTTGCACTCGATGACAGCTCGGAATCCCACTCTCCCACTTCCTACTGAGGACTGCAGATCCACACCAGCACACAAAGCTCCTGCCTGCTGAATGTCATTTTATGACTGGAGGAATGGTCGCTCACACAGCTCCAAGCACTACAAGGACCCATAAAAACCTGCATACACACACTCAGCGCCGCACACGCATACACACGCTGCCACCCAGTCCCACAGTAATAAATCAGCTGCCTTGCTGCATGCAGTGAGGCTGAACCAAGGCAGTGTGCTGCAGACCTGCTGTCCTGTGTTGTCCCCCTGGTTAATTTCAGCACAGTCCTATGGCCAGAGTCATGTCTGCCGCAGAGAGCGAGCATAAAAAGCTGCCCTGTGAAGTCTATTTCTGGGTTCCATCATCTTGCATCCCTCTCTCCCCCTCCTCCCGCTTTCCTTCAACCTCCACTCTCTTCCTCCTTCCCCTCCTTTTCCCACGTTTGTGTGCAGATCTCAGTCTTGTCAACTACCTCTATCTCAGTGTTCGGTCCCCATCTCTGCTTTGTTGCTTTGTGCTCTCCCTCTCTGTCTCTGTGTCTCTTTCTCGCTCATGGAATCGCTCTATCGCTGTCACACTCTGTGAGCATGCAACACCCCCCTCCCCATCTCCTCTCATAGATCTGCTCTCTCTCCTCCCTCTCTCTCCTTCCCTCCCTCCGTCCTCTGGTAAATGTGCTTGGATTGCTACCCTGATCGCTGCTTCACTTATGCTTGCAAGAATGCCTCCCACCATACTGCTGTGTCTGTTCCTGCCTGATGTTGCACAGAAAAGAGGGATTTGATATCTTACCATGCCTTCTGCCCCGTCTTCACTGCAATCCTTTGTTCCAGTCTGGAAGCTCGGCGGTTTTTCCCATACTCCTCAAATGCTCTCTTCCTTTCTTTTCACACACTCTGTCATACATCGTCCAGCCCATGTTTCCAGAAGGAGGATTAAAGGAGAATTGTGGCTCTTCTCCACCCCATCCCCCATCTATCTCCTCCCTTTCTCCATCTTACTGTATTAGGGATGACAACACACCTATTTTACCCTGACCCAACACTCATGCCCTTTCTGTATTTCCTCTCATCTTCTCTTTCTGTGCCTCATTCTGTCCATTTCCCCACCCTCCTCCATTAGAGGCTCCGTTCTCTCACTTACTCTCAGGAGAGACGAGCACCGTATTGTACTTTGCTGTGACATTGAAAGCTGTATTCATTAGATTTATATTAAGGTGGTGTGGAAATGGGATGGTCTCCCTCCATTACACACACAGATACAGGGAGATGTATGGCATGTAATAAACATGCTCACACCTATACAGTAGACTAATACAAATTGTTTTTTCCCAAGATGGGAGTCATAGCAAGGTTTTCCCATCTAGAAGACTGAGTCAGGTTTTGCAGAAGTAAATGATGCAGTGGCATGACATAAGACCAGCAAACCAGAATGAAATCATGGCTTGAGGTGACAAGTTCAATTCATTTGTGCTGTGCTTCCTTTTAGTTACGCTTCTTTGATTTTGGATGACTTGCTTTTCTAGTTGACAGTTTATTTGTTGCAGAATAAGGTGCATGGCTTTGAGGCGCTTTGGAATATGTTATACTACTTTAACATCCTCAAATCCTGTGCTGTTCTGAAAACAAATAACAGTGAGGTGAGCAAATTTTCAATCACAGCCCTTACACAACAACCTCTACAGTGCATTAGTAATCAATCTATCTTGTCTATGTGCCTGCACGTATGCAAAGTCCCTCTGCATGTGTGTGTGTGTGTGAGAGAGAGAGAGAGAGAAAGAAAGAGAAAGACTGAGTGGGGGAGACAGAGAGCGAAAGAGATTTTTGTTAGTTCAGCATCTTCAGAGAGGGGACTTGGGGTCTTTCCCTTACCAAGGACATATGGTGTAGGAGTGCTGTTGAGGAGAGCGGGGAGGGGAGGCAAGCAGTCAAGTGTGATGGCTCTTGTTTGGCGAGGCTTGAATCGCACACAGAGCAGCTGAAGCGCCAGCATCAGCCGGTCGGCGCTCCAAGAGGAGAGTTCAGAGCTGGATGGCTCACGAGCGAGAGAGAGGCGCAGGTGTGTTTTCAGTGACCTAGAACAGCCATCTCAAGCATGCATAAACACACATACTGTACTCACACACTCGTAATGCATCATCATCATACTTACATCAAGGATTCCACAAATGCAATTCATATTAAGGCAATAGTTAGGGTCCTACTATAATGTTGGGTAAAACTGAAATGTGTGCCTCTTTTAGAGTGCATACTTATAACTAGTAAAATAATTGCAAATGTAAAATCTGGCGTGCTTACAGTGCATTCTGTAGGGATCCAGCATTTTTAAATATACAATGCAGTTTGACCTCATGTTTGATCTCATAATATAAACATGTAAATATACCCCATATGTGTCACTATGTTCTGCACATATCTGGAAGGGATAATCAATATTTAAGCCCATGTAACGTTAATAAGAGTTATGTATGAGTGAAATTATCCTCACAACAAGAGCACTTGACAAAGTATGGCAATCAGAGGTGATTATTAATAATCTTTGATTGTTAATGTGAGTATGATTATGGCGAATCGTGGTTACATATTCAAATGAATGCAGGTAGAAAGAGGAGACCCCCGCTTTATCCCTACTATGTCAATTCACAAATTTATCATAGTGGATTATTTCTGTCTTGAGTTGAAGAAACATCAGTAGTGGAACAAATAAATAGTGAGACATATATTATACACAATATTATAAGTATGCAAAATATTAGGAAAGCCATTGGCACTATAACCTCATGCAATCCATATGTCTCCAATCTGAAGGCTTAAAAGCCATCTTTTACCACTCATCCCTTCATTATCCGCTCCCATTATAGACTGAGGCAGATTTATCAGGTGAAACCAATGGACGATCAAACCACTTTAATCAGATTAGTATGTAGTAAGACAGCAAGTGTTTCTGATGTACTGTTTAATATTTTCTCTTGACATTTTCTACCTTTGTGAAACAGTAAGGATTTTGGAACCATTAGAAGGGCCCTGCCAGAGGATCTCAAGCAGTGATCAGGCCCATAGGGAGTTAGCAAATCACAGATATAGGCTGGAGTCTGACCATTCAAGGCTTTAAAAACAAGCCGTAAAATCTTAAAATCAGTTCTAAAACTCACATTATTCAACCGTGTCTATTCGTGTGACAGTGCGTTGCTCTGCCACAGGGCTATACCTTTTTATCAGTATGTGTTTTTTTCTCCACCAGTAGAGGGCGACATAACAATATGGCCGACATGCCAAACAGTGTCAACTTTTTGTATGAAGAAGAAGAGTAGCCCCAGTGGTGGCTAGCTGGTAGTGGTCTAGACATGTCAGAGAACTGACAGTAATGCTAACTTGGCCGCAGTAGTTAGTGAGTTATCAAAAAGTGTCAGGGAGCTTAAAGGAGTGATTGTAGCGCACCCAACCTCGCCTGGTGGCCTGTGTAGAGGGTTGGCAAACCGTTAAAACACTACGGAGCCAGTACCTTTGATATCTGACAACAGCTGGGTAGCTAGCATTAGCTGGCTAGCTCCCTTAAAGTAACGTCAGGGCTTATTTGATACAGTCATGTCGGCGGCCGGAGACTTCGGAAACCCTTTAAGAAAATTTAAACTGGTCTTTCTCGGGGAACAGAGTGGTAAGTCTGACGTTAACGTTAAAAGTCGGTCCGATGTAGGATCATGCTCCGCAGGAGATGTAACTTAGCTAACAGTTTGATGGGTTGGTCGGGTGATTAACGTTAACTGGTAACCAGTTAGCTAGCTAACGTTTGCTGCGTAACGTTAAACTTGACTCATTGATAGCATTGCGACACTGTATCTTGTTCCTAACGGCTTATCCACGCTGGCTTCATGGAAATGCAATTCATTATCTTCCCGATAGGTAACAGTTAGTCATGTATGTGGAAATTGACTTGTTCGCTTCTTAGCTAACTTCCGTGGCGAGTTGTGGTAACATAACTATTGACGGAGGCAAGTTACAAGTATCAAGGGGTGAAACAGAGAGGTTAACATAGCACATAGACTTTAAAGTAACGTTACTGCCTCTATAACGTTAATCATACCAGTTGTATTACTTTCTAAATAGTGGTTACAGTTACAGGCTGGGGTGAATACAGGTGACGAGTTGAATGCGATGTTGTGTTCAGTGCTACCAATCGCAGTCAAAGTCCACCACAAATTGCACTGATTACACAGTCAGATCCGTGTTTCTACCAAGGAGGCGATGCGTCCCAGTTACCAAACCTGTTCAGTGACATTCCTAACTCTTTCTACACATTTTCCCATTTTCCAGCCAAACTGAACACAGGGTGTGCCATGTACAGGAAGAGAATGAGGGGGGCAGGGAAGCTGTGGAGTGTAGATCCATACTTAACAATCACGTATTTGTTTTCATAGGAAAAGGTGTGGGGTTGTTCATGACATAGTCCAAAACAGTGTTTCCACAGCTGTGTTTTTAGCATGCCAACACAAAGCACACAGTGTAAGCTGAATTTTGGGGCTTTGTATAAGATTTGGATGCACCGATGCAAATGTTTCTCTCCCAATACCTCAACTTTAGGTATTTGTTTATACTAAGTATTAATATGATACTAGTACTTTTTAAAGACAAGTTTGAAATCTGTATACTTCAATGCATCAAACTCCTTGGATATTTTTTATGTATGATCAGTATCTATGGCCAGGCATTGCTTTAGTCCTAAAAACAGTTAGCGGGTTGCTGTGATTGAATGAATGGAGAACTGAATTGTGTTTTACATTTGTGAATATAAACTGTAATGTGGATTCATCACGTCAGGACAATCTGCTTAATAAGGTCAGTATCGGCACAGATGCTGATCCAGAGGATTTGAGTGGTGCGTTGGTAATGTGGAAACCGGATACAGCATTGTAGAAAAGGTGGCAATTTCTCCTTGGCCAGTATTTATATTCTACAGGTATTGTTTTCTGTAATGTGACTCTCCACTCCCATCAATATAAGACAGGCAGACCTTGTGTTTGTCAGACAGTCTGTGATCAGCTGTGGTTCCTTGTAAAGTTGTTAACCGCTATATTGGTTTTGGCCAGGTCATCATTACTTGATGCACACAGCATAACTGATAACGTAACTTGAGTTCAGCAAAACAGTCCGAGGCTGGGGAGCTCTATCCAGGTGCTCGAAACAACTGTATGAGTGACTCTCTCTGTAGTAATGTGCTAAACGTTATGTTTTACTAGTTAAAATACATTTCATGAATAATTTTACAGTTTCTGTCTTTAGAATGTGGAAGAGTGTGGTAAATGACATAGGTTTTTAGCATAGATATAGAGCACCAAAAATCCTCAAAGTTGGTCAGTTCAGGGCAAGACAAACAATTTTAGAGGGGAAATAAATGGGGAGCCTGCTTCCCAACCCTACTTGTCTCAGCATTCCTCAACCTTCTAACTTATCCTTAAATACCACAACCTCTAATGGACAATACCTTTCAGAGGGGAGCAGGAGGTCATCTGTGGCTCATGTACTGTATACATCTTTGATGTTGGCACTTGATGTTGCTTCTTATTTGCGTTTTTTACTTACTCTGTATATGTTGCTGTAGGCAATCCATGCTTTTCCATTATTTGCCAACATTTCATATTGTCAGCAAAGTTATACACCAGGCAGACTTATACAAGAGTGTACATGATCTTTTTTTAGTGAAGTAAACATGAGCACCTTGTCAGACTTTATTTTTTAAATGTGACGCCTCAAGAGGAGAATAAATTTACACATTTCATTATGACATGACGCGTTGATATGACACACATTTTCACTCCTCACAAATAAGTTTTTATCATTCAGGGGTTGTATTTAGCTTAAAATATTGTTTATTTTCGAATAAAATACTGAAATTATTAGTTGATTAACTGATTAGTCAATCAACAGAAAACTAATTGCGCACAATTCTGATCATTTGTATGACTGTTTAAGTTGTTTATCAAGAAAAAAATGCCACAGCAGCAGCAACTGTTTCAAGCCTTTCAAATGTCAGAATGCTGCTTTAACATTATAAACTGAGTATATTTGGGTTTTGGACTGTTTGTCAGATAAATAAAATAATTAGAAAACTTTACCTTGGATTCTGACAAATTGTAAAGGGCATTTTTCCCTATTCTCCAAGCCTTTATAGATTAAACAGTTAATCACTCAGAGGAAAAATAGATTAGGCTAGATAAAGTGTTTCCCTTGCTATTCTTTTGGGGAGGTCACCTGCCCCTGAAAGATTGACTAAAACATATATATGTGAATAGTTATGTAGTAATTAGTATTTTATGCAGTGACTGCATAAATTATCCTAGATACTAGCAAACCTCTCCTCTACTCACTGCATCTCCCGACAGAACGCCATGGTTGAATTTCAGCGTTACATAACGCAAGGTGTAGAGTAACATTCCCTTCACTGGTCTCTCCTCTGCTCCGCTCTGCAGTCAACCTATCGTGATAGACATTATTTTGGTCATTTTTAATAAGAACTGATTAACGTACAAAACTGAAGTGCAAGCGCCATCATTATACTTGCAGTACTTTATTGTTTGTTTGTTTTTTAGTGGGAAAGACTTCGCTGATCACCAGGTTCATGTACGACAGCTTCGACAACACTTACCAAGTGAGACAGACACCTCCACCTGATTTAATCACCACTGATAATGTGTAAATTATTCTAAAATCAAAGCATAATGGAATGAAGGTTATGTATATTTAACTACTTGTTACCCATTTTCAGGCCACAATAGGAATTGATTTCCTGTCGAAAACCATGTATCTTGAAGACAGAACAGTAAGTTTATTTATTTGTTTACCTAGTGTTTAATCACTTGTTGATTGTTGGTTTTTACTGTCTTTGTCCAGCTTGGGGCAGTTCTCTTAAGACTCGTAAGGTTTTGGTGCAGGTAATATCGAAAGGCACTCAGATACTGATTGCTGAACATAATACTGAGGTGTACCTTTCTTTGTTTTTGTTTGTTGTTTTTTTTCCAGAACTCAATTCTTTCTAACAAGCACACACAGCATTTGTACTGCCTTCCAAGTGTGCGCTGGATGCCGTGCCCCCTGGACCATCCTTCCTTTCTTTGTTTTTTCTCCCCTCAAAACAAGTTTTCTTGCTCTCCCTCATACCCCTCCATTTATTCTCTTCCTTCCTGTTTTGAAATTTAAGACTTTACTTGATCAAGAGAGGGGGGGTTGATGACAAGTGAAGGGTGAATATTTATTTATTTCCCCCCCCAGGCCCAGACAGCTTACTCTCTCTGGTGGTCATTCACTACCTGCATGCACTACACACTCTCTGTCCCCTCTCTATCTTTTCTCATTTGTCTGACTTTATTTAGTTTTCTTTCAATTTACTTTTTGTCACCATAACTTACCTCATTTCTGACCTTGGTTTTTTCTTGTTTTATTTTCATCCCTTCTGGGTTTTTTTTTTTTTCTTTCTCTTTTTTCTTTTCTTTCTCTTTTTTCTTTTCTTTCTCCTCCCATCCCTTTCCCCCTCCTGCCCCATAGATCAGGTTGCAGTTGTGGGACACAGCGGGGCAAGAGCGATTTCGTAGCCTCATCCCAAGTTACATCAGAGACTCTGCTGCTGCCGTCGTAGTGTACGACATCACGAGTAGGTGGATTACCTGTGCACTTGGATGTTTTATGAGCATGCCACATTTGCCTCGTTATGTGTACTGTGTTTGTATTAATGTTCAGAAAGAAAGTGTCTGTCATTTAAATGTTAAGTACAGCTATTACACTTTGTTGCATCATTTCTTTTAATTTGAAAAATCCTATAATTCCAAATGTAAACATTGTACTTGATCAAGATGTATACGACTTGTTGATCTACTTCCTTATTGTTTTCTTGTGACAAACTTGCCCTTTTTCACAGCTGAGGCTTTTCATCTCCGGAATACTGACACTCTGCTTCGTGTTTCTCCCTCGACTTTCTTTCAGACGTCAACTCCTTCCAGCAAACCACAAAATGGATTGATGACGTGAGAACGGAGAGAGGAAGTGATGTCATTATCATGTTGGTGGGAAACAAGACAGACCTGGCAGACAAAAGGTAATCTGTTCCTGCCTCTTCTTGCCACCGTGTAAGTAGGCTTCCTCCATTAAGAGCATACTAGTTAAGTAATTGATTGTTGCTGCTGGCCTGTTCCTCAGTCCTTTCTGAGGCATAATTAGATCTCTAGGATTAGACCTCTGCCCTTTGTGGATGTCAAAGCTGTGACTGACATTTTTCATACTATAAGACCACTTTTTCTTTGTTTCAGCCAACATTATATGAAGATATTGATCATTTAATCTTTAACAGTTCAAGCTCATAAATATATTGATAGTTGACCGCTGTAATGGTTGATAATATTTAATCTAGTGTGCACTGTGTGATCCACTTTAGGAAGTAAGTTGTCCAATGTCTTTTGCATCTCTTAACCCCCCTTATCTACCACAGGCAAGTATCAATTGAAGAGGGCGAGCGGAAAGCCAAAGAACTAAATGTAATGTTTATTGAGACTAGTGCGAAAGCGGGCTACAATGTAAAGCAGGTAAGAGTGTGTGTGTGTGTGAGTCGTGCTCTGCAGCCCTGCTGCAGGTGCTGCTGCCTGGGCTCCACCTCCAAAGGTTGCCTGCCAAAATCAGAGGTTAGAGTTTTGGGGGAGTTGGATTCTAAGATCTTAAAGAGTCATCCTAGATTCATTTAAACCTTCTAAAATAGGCATTTTGTAAATTTACCAGATGTAAACCAGTCACCAGTCAGATTATTTTCTGTCCAAATTTAAAGCCTTCTGTCCCTGTTGGGGAGCATAATGAAGAGCCCAAAGCTCTACTGGACAACTTTTGGTCTCGAGCTAAGGTGGCAGTAGCAGCAGGAAGGGGCACGGCTTATTAATCCACTTCAACATAATCACAGTCTGTATTTTCTGCCCCTTGTCTTCCTGTCGATGTCTGTGGCGATGTGTTTGTTTGTGTGTTGTGCACGGTGACTCGTGGCTCATCACAGACAGATAACCACAGAGGAGGGAGAACAGAGAGCGAAAGAGATGAATGTTCTGTTTGTTGAAACAAGTGCAAAGACAGGCTACAATGTCAAACAGGTAGAGCGTTGTGCACCTTTTGTGTGTGTGTGTGTTCATTTTGCTCATGCTCTCTTCTGATTGGCTTCTATTTCACACACGCATGCGTGCATAAAGGTGTGCTTTTAAACATTGGCGAAAGGCTGTGTGGTTTTTCAAGCTCTCTCCCACCAACTAGAAGTAATGATTTGTATTGGTCAACCTTTGATCATACCGCCCTAAAGGTGTGTTAGGGTTTGCAAACCAATACTCCCCACTCCACTAATTAGCACAGTAGCAGTGTTTTGTTGCTGTGAAATCTGCATGTGTATCAAGTCTAGTTCTATGTGATGCTGTTTGGGGGGGGGGGGGGGGGGGGGGGGGGAGGGTTGGGAATCTTCATAAATAAAACACACTCCTTTTTAAAATAAATTTCAACCACAAAAAAACTTAAAAAACCCCACCCATTATAAAAGGAGAGGCTC
>CM022491.1:12867844-12913363 GCA_011952105.1 Coreoperca whiteheadi
GGTGGGGGGGGGGGTGGGGGGGGGGGGGGGGGGGGGGGGGGGGGGGGGGGGGGTAGGCATGTTGAGCATCCTCATACATTCAACACTGTCCCTTTTAAAATTAATTTCAATCCATCAATCGCTTCAAATCCTCCAAGCTTTATCAATGGAAGGTCTCAGTATGGCACAATTACCCCCTCTTCTCAGGTCCTTCCTGCAGCGCAGAAATATGTACTTGGAGTAGCTCTAACACATGCTGCTAAATTCAATTGAAATTTGGAACGGCTCTGGTGGGCGTCTTCCTCTGCGCGAGCTTCAAGTGAACTGTATGCTAAATCATGTTATGGGAATATACACAGCAAGCTATCTTGATTTCATCGTGTGTGGTCATGCTTTGAGTATATTTCCTTGTCTGACAGAACACATCTGGTTCTCTTTCCCTGCAGCTTTTCCGTCGTGTGGCAGCCGCCCTCCCTGGCATGGATACCACACAGGACAAGAGTAGAGAGGACAGTATCCTTTGTGTACATGTCAGTGTCAGTGTCTGACATGACAGAAGAGAGTCAGGATAGAGAGTCTCCTCACTCTCTTGTGTTGTGTCTTATAGATAGTCCCTGCCAGAAAGAAAATCTAGTGCAGCACTGTGACAGCCAGCTATTGTTGTTTAACCCATGTGTCCCTTTAGATATATTTTACCAGTGAGGGCACATATTGTGCTCAAACTCACAAGTGTAGCCTGTCTTCCAACTGAGAAGCAGCTTTTAAGCCTGTTAAGCAGTTGTTTAGTTTAACAACCTCTCATGTACATTTTAAACTTGCATTTTCCAGTTCTGTGATGTTCCTTAAGTCCTAAACCCTTCAGTGATTGACATTAAGCTGGAGAAGCCACCAGAGCTACCTGTCAGTGAAGGAGCCTGTTCCTGCTAATGCCAGCCTATGTCATTGCTAAATATTTCTCTTACTGGCTTTTTCTCACACCCAGTCAGTTTTTCTGTATCTGCACCCGCCTCTATTCCCCAGCCTGAAAGAGAACACTAAGTCCGTTATCCATGCCATTGTGGAAATCTGCTCTCTCATCTGGATGCTCTGAAAGTCATAAATCACTTACACTGAACATTTGCACCGTAACACACATATGCTGAAACAGTATTCACAGCTGTTTCTGTCATTTCAAACAGACAAAGATGATGGCAGAATAGTAATGAATCACATTGCTGTAGTTAGTGTCTAAAGATGAGTTTTTGAACCAAACCGAAAGAAAGAAAATGTGTGTTTAAGACATCAAATCAAGGTATGTGTTTTAAGAGTGAGAATATTCTTAAAGTAAAGCATTGCTTTAAGCTTAATAAGCACAATGTGGCTGTTTTGTGGATTTATCAGTTAACATAATGCGTGCTGTTGTAATTGATTGGCAAGGATTCATTCATGAGTTGTGTTATCAACAAACTGTAATTTTTATTAACTGTCTGGAATAATATGTGCAAGCTTTTGGGAAGTGGGGACGTCTCGGTGTTGACACGTATACTGTACACTCATGATGCAGCCATGAGCTTAGTTTAAATGAGCGTGTGCTTTGTGATGCCTCTACCAGCAGAGTCACGGTTCTCCCAACACGTACCAGCGTGATATGACAGGTCGATAAGGTCACACCCCACCGCACGGTCTCAGACCAGCACAAACACTTGGCACCTACTACAAGAGCAACACTATTACTACACCCGCTCACCCATCCACATTACCGTCCTTCCTCTCTTCCCACACTTCTCCCTCGAGATGGATTATTTTGGATTCCATTTCAAATGACCTTTTTATTTGGCTAGATCTTTAATTTGTTATTCTGAAGACTACAGCTGTCATAGATTAAAATTATTTCTTTGATGATAGTGCTTGAGGAGGAGTATCTCATATATTAAGAGTCATAATCATAAAACCCACCATAAACATTAGATATGGAGATTTATGCCTTTTGGAGTTTAATTGTAGAGGGCTTCCTTGGCTTTGGGTTTATCTAGTGAAGTTTGGTATGATGTTTTATGAACACACACGACTTTGGTTTTTTTTGCTTGTTTGTATTTTTTGGCATTGACCTTTTGTTAGTGATTATTCTACATGTGTATTTAATCCACGATGACTTGTAATATTTATTTCTATTGGATTCATGTTTCTTTTTTATGGCTGTTAATATCTTCACTTTTGGTATGAGTCCTGAATCGCTACTAAAATAGCCTATGCATCCATGTGGACCACCTTTAACAGAATCAGTAGAGCGTCTGCTGTCCCTCTGCCACCTCTAAATGGCAATTTGATCATACTGATAATACCGTGCAATTTCTGTGTGAACTTATGGAGGAGAGTCGGATTTGTATAGCATAGTAGTCCTTAACTTTTCTGTCTGGAATGGTTTTAAATGAAAGAATAAAAGTACACTTTTCACCGCTGAGGGAATTCATCAATGTCTCATTGACAGCTGTAAGATTTGGATTCCGTGATCTGCATAGTATTTTTTTTAGTTTCGAAATGAACAGAACAACAGTACCAAAGACTACTATTAAGAGCAATACCTGAAAAGTGTTGCTGTGGTCATGAACCAGGACGTTGCTCAGTCAAGTGAACTGAATGACTGACGGTAATCAGCCTGGTAATCTGTCCTGCCAGTGTGTTATGGTGGGCCTGGACTAATAGGCTTATTTCACAGCGGGCATTTTGACTGGCCATTGCAGGAAAAGCACAGGTGGAACTAATGGCAGTAATGACTGCTCTAAAATATGCCATGCCACTGAGCCAGCATTCACAATAACAGGGCGTTGAGCTGGCACACCTAAATAGTATCCAGCCAATATTTATGCCTAAATGTCTGGTGTGCCACGTCATGAGATCAGAAATACTATAATAATCCCAGGGGTAAATTATTTTTGTTACAAACACCAGATATACAAACAACATATATTAAGAACAACATATAAACACATACGCATATCTATATAGATATGTCTCAAGCTTATTTAAAAACCTCGAAAGCATAAACACTCGTTCAAAGTACCTGGAAAGGGAGATGTAATAAGCATAAGTACCCGCCTCCTCAGCACGAGCTGACCGATAAATCTAACACACCAAGAGAGGCGGGACTTAAGGCAGAACAGCCAATCATCAGCTTGTCACACTCTCAGAGCGGCCAGAGAAACGGAGGAGCGCCTGCTTTAAGGCGTTTGCGCAAATCTGCGGAAAAACTGCAGAAAACGTGTGGGTGTTAAAACATCCAACTCCCCCGTGGGTGCGACGCTGCTGAGTACAGATATAAACTAAAACCATTTGAGACGAATGCGCAGCAAGAAAAAAAGACTAGCCAGGAAACAGTGTTTATGCCAACTATTCCACTGCGACTTTACAACACCCAGCAATAAGACTAAATTATAACTTTATTGTATTTTTTTCAAATATGAACACAGGAGTCAAATACTTGCCAGTTTTCTACCTACCATTAAACAGTGTGTGGATCCTTGTCCACGATTGGTTCAGCCATTATTGCAAGTCCCGCGAGAGTCTCCCAAGTAACCGTTACCGTGGAGACCATGCTAACAACCGCTGCTCTGTTTTTTACGTTTGTCAAAGCTTTGTTATTTGTAGAACCACATTACGGGCTGATCCAGTGAGCTTTCCTTAGTTTTTTGAAGTTAATTTTATTCATTTAACTAATTCCATGATGTGTAGCGATTACTACGAGACGCTGGAAATAAACCGAAATGCAACAGACGCTGATATCAAAAGGGCGTAAGTTTTGGTGAATCTTAAGTGACTAACTTACTCGAAGCCACTCGCACGTGTTTTATATCAGGCGTTTTATCGTCAAGGGTGCCAAAGGTTTCCTCTTTTGTTTAGATATCGACGTCTTGCATTGAAGTTTCACCCGAGCACCAACAGAGAAAGTGGAAGCACCGAGAGATTCAGTCAGCTGGGTGAAGCCTACGATGTTCTGAGCGACCGTAAGTACAACACGGAGGTTGCACTTTTGAAGGTACTTTGCGCATACCAGTATTGCAGCTGAAGCATGGAGACTGACAGTGCGTGTCTATAACGATATCTATTTTCTTGGTGACAGCTCGAAAAAAGGCAACCTATGACAAGTTTGGTGAGGAGGGTCTAAAAGGTGGTATCCCACCAGAGTTGGGCAGCACTGGGGCTTGGTCATCTAAATATGTCTACCATGGGAAGCCAGACAAAACATTCAGACAGTTCTTTGGAGGGAACAACCCATTTGCAGGTGAGGACAAACAGGCCAAATGGTGAATGTGCTTATTCAAATTTCATACTAATCACATTATTTGATTTTTTGCTAGACTTCTATACAAGTGATGTGCCACTTCAGTTTGGTGGCCTGCAACCAGGAGTGGTGAAGACACAAGATTCTCACATAGAGAGAGACCTTAATTTGTCCCTGGATGATCTCTTCCATGGATGCACAAAAAAGATTAAGATATCTCGCAGGGTAAGAGCTACTGTATGTGAAAGAGCTATCTTTTGTCATCCCACAGCTTTGGAGGGGTTAAATCATTCATACATCCATTAAATTAGGCCGGGAACTCCTCGTCCAGCAAGGTCCAAACAAACCCGCTGAATGAAATACATTTTTTCATTTTAGCATTCATTTGTTTTAACAGGTTATGAATGAGGATGGATACACATCCAGTATCAAAGACAAGATCCTGACTATAGATGTGAAGCCTGGATGGAAAGAAGGCACAAAAATAATTTTCTCCAAAGAGGGAGATCAGGTAAAATAACTATACAACACCACTTTCTATTGAGATTTCAGTCAGCTGTAATAAAGGTCAACGATAACTCATCCAATCTCATGTCTGTGTAGCAATAGGAGAGTGAACCCATCAGTTGGTATGATGTTTAATTTTTATCCTTTTGAACCTAAAGATCAAAATCAGTATGACTTTATTCAGTTTGAACAAGGATTTGACCTGTTGTTGTTCTACTTGCTCTTCTTCTTCTACTGACTGCCTCTGTGAGAACATTTGGAAAACGAGCTCATAACATGCGATTTGTTACAGTTTCTCCAGTTTGGTTAAGATGAGTTATTTTGGTTCAGAACGAGGCTTTGGTCATAGTCACCACGTTTCCTTTATTCCCTTGGCTTATTCAACATTTCTCACAAGAATCTTTGTTATGGCCCAAGCGCTGACCCTGGTGCCGATCTGCTTTATTATACAACCCCAGCTGTTAGTGTGCTGTAAGCTTCAGAGGGAAGTCTATCAAGTGACCATGTACAATTTTGGATGTGAAGTACAAAAGATATTCCTAAAGCTGAATAATGTGTTGTTGTTGTTTTTTTGTGCAGGGTCTGAAGTATATACATTTTTGAAGACACTGTTAATAGTGCAGCGTTTTGAAAATACATGACGGATTATCATAAGCATGAGGAATAGTGAGAAGAGAACATTTGTGGGCATCTCTGTTAGACAAGGGGAAATGCTTGGGATTAAATGGGATGACTCATTAGGGGATTAATCATTTATTTATTTAGCAAGTCTGAATGTATCATTTGAAATTATGTTTGATTGATAAGAAGAATATTTTTGCGAAAATGCATTTAATAATTAAATTGTGAAGGGTTATACTTTCCACTGAATCTGCTGCGTTGCCACCAGCAGGTGGCCTCAGCAGATCTCTTTCAAGGTGCTCACACATGCTTATTTGAATAAAACCACTTAGTAACAAGGGACTTAGCAACTGTTCTTGGTCTCTTTTACCTCTTTTGTTTTACGTGATATGATTTGGTCAATTTTGGTCAAAAGAAAATATGTGCACAAAAGCTATTCTTTAACAAACTATGCATAATAACATCCTTATACTTTTAGGGAAAGAGCCTGACTACAAGGTAATCATCATGCTGTATTTTACCTTTAGGGCCCAAACAACATCCCTGCAGATATTGTGTTCATCGTGCAACAGAAGAGTCATCCTCTGTTCGTAAGACAACACAATGACCTGATCTACAAGGCCCAAGTCTCTCTGGAGATGGTGAGTCATGTTAATGAGAGCCAGAATAAAGGGTTGAACTATTAGTCATACTTAAAGATTTGGTTTAAGTAGAAAAAACACTTAACCTTTCCAACAGGCCTTGACTGGGTTCTCTGTGGATGTGGAGACACTAGATGGCAGGCTACTCAGTATTCCCATCAATGACATTGTGCAGTAAGTGCTTTCCTGTACTGAGGCCAAAGTGGAATACAAAATACATTCATGTGTAAAACTGTATTTTGTAATGCTATTGTTTTGACAATAATCTCAGATACTCTATAAGCTGAATGAATGACTTAAACATTAAGATCAGAACAGGGAGAGACGATCATTAGAAATGTAAGCACTTTATATTAACTTTACACATAAACAGGGGCATTTCTAAAAGGATATGGTTTGGGTTTATCTGCATCAATTACTATTTTCCTGTCTCTGGTTTGTTTGTCCTAACACAACAGCCCTGCATACAAAAAAGTGGTGACCGAAGAGGGAATGCCACTGTCCCAGGATTCTTCCCAGAGAGGAAACCTCATCATTATGTTTGACATCCAGTTTCCCGAGAAGCTCTCCGCTGAGAGGAGGCATCTTATCAAACAAGCTCTGGCTTTTAAATAATGATCACATTTTAATACATGTGTTGCTATCCTATGACTAATTAATGCAGTAACATTTCTGTCATGAGAGACAGGTATCAATGCAATTTGTATATCTGTACTTTACATTATTACATTACTAGGGGGCAACAGAAGGTAAAGACATTTGTAAACAACACCAATGTGCTACAACATCAGCTTTCTGACAGACAATAAGGGTTACAGTATAGTTGCGCAGTTGGGATTCGCTGCCATCATGGCCCGTTTCAGCTGCTCGTATGTTACAAACATCACCACGTTCCAGGAGCCCAGGCGTAAAAAAGATGGCATGAACCTCAAGAGCAAAAAACAGAAAAACAATATGGTTGATTGCAATCCATTCATCCATTTATCCTCCCCCTCTCTATAAATGTGTGATTTATATCCTCATTAATCCTTTCAATATTGTCCATGCAGTCAATGCTTACCCCTTATAAAAGGCAAGCGGCCCCTCTTTGGTCATCATGGCAGCGGCACAATTGAGGACACTGCTGTAATGGCCAAGAGCAGCGTTCATATATCTTGTCTTGACCACATCAACTGGAGAGGCAATCACTGTTGTGCATAATCCTGCACCAAAGGCTGAGATAAAGTGGCAGGGTAGATTATCTGTGGAGTAAAGGCTGAAAGTTACTGATCCAAAGAGAAAAACACACATATTATGCCTCTGTATCATGTAACACTGCAGCCATTGTTTTACCTGTCAGGGGAGTGGACTTTACAAGTGTATCCTTGATGAAATCATATGTCACCAGTTCAGTGCTGTTAACAATTGCATTTCGTGCAATGTTTGGAGCTGTACCTGCGCAAGTAATATAAAAGTACATACAAATTTGTATCATAATAAGTGAAAGGATATGCTTCAATACCTAAATAATCCTCCTAAGATCAAGCTACCTTTCCACAGACCACGAATGCCTTCTTCCTTAGCAATGGTCTTGTAAGCATCAATGGTGCTATAGTAGCGTCTGGCATGCCCGGGAGACCTGGTCTGTGCCTGGAAACGGACTTTCACCACATCTGTAGGCTGAGCAAAAGCAACCGCCATGGCACCAGTGGTACTTCCTGCAAGCAGCCGACTGCCGATACCAACATCTGAACCAGAGAGGAGGGAGATTTCAGGCCTGTGTGGTGCAGGACTTTGCTTAACTAGATAAACAATTAGAATACATTCAGAGATTCTCACTATCAGAGCCTTTAGTGTAGAACTGTTTCACAGAGTCGTAGAGACCAATGCGGACAGAGGCAAAGCTCATCTGCCTCTGGAGTCCTGCCACCAGTCCACTGTAAAGACTCCTCGGCCCCTCTGCACGCACCATGGTGGTGATGGTGCCAAACACTCCACGATACTTCACTGCAGACTCTTTCCCTGTAGCTGCTCTGGCCTCTCCTTGGATCTGTGCAGGATTAAAGGGAAAGATAGGTCAGGATAGCAAAGGATGGGGGACTTCAGTATAGCTTCTTCAGGTTTACAGGCACTAATTAATGCATAAAACATTTTATTGACACACTATTTGTTTAATGTTCATCAAAAATATCTTACAGACTATATATTCACATATTTTCACATGCAATAGCAGAATATGATGTGCTGATGGGAAGTTAACGTTAATATTCGCAAAATGCTTGTTTACCTGCAGCCGCACTTTGGCTGTGTCCAGGGGAAAGGTGAGCAGGTCAGCGATGCAGGCTGCAGTTCCTGCTCCTACAAACTTCACAGCTGCTGATGGAGGCACGTCTGCAGGTCCAAATCCAACCATTTTCCAGAATAATTTTGATCGATATATGGTTTGACTGGTAGCTTGTGAATGTGGACAGGACAAGAAGCTCCTTCAAAATCTGAAAAAGATAGACCCCAAAACACATTCCATCCAGAAATTAATGTGATTTATGTAGAATCCTCCAGCTGTTTGGTGTCTTATTTAACACCTTCATTAAGCAAAAGAGACATAGTAAAGTCGAGGCTTTAGTGATTTAAATGACAGACAGCTGTTCAGTACATTCTGTGCACACAGGGAAACTCTGGGCTCACATGGGCTAAAACTTACTTGCAAATTCAATAGCACAAATAAATCATTTCTCATTTCATTTGAAGTCTGAAATTTGGTAAGTTATTCTTACCTTTATTGGAGCAGTTTAGGACAGAAACATTAGAAATCAGGATTCTCTAAAGGTGTCTCTCTGACTGAATTTTGTCCCAGCTATAAGTAGTTTTCCTTGTTTTTCCATAGAAGATTTTTCAGAAGTGATGAGCCTTAAAATCATACTCCAAATCCTGGAAAAGACAGAGATATGGTCAAAAACTATAGCAGTGGAAAGGTATAAGAAAAAAAAGTCACGCTAAAGGTTTTTGTTGTACCGTGATTTGATTTGCAGGAGTTAAAATGCCTGGTTGAATGCCTCTCCAAGTGACAATACCATATGATTCAGTGAATGATCAGGATGCAGTAATGTGGCAAAGAGAGCCACCTCTTTAAATACTGCCATGACTGTTAAACCATGGCATGTGTTGCTGTTGGGGTCCCACCCCCACTACATCTATGTGGGCTGCCTGCCGGTCTAATGGGAAGACTATAAACCTGTGCGTGTGACCAACAGCCTGTGGTTGTATGTAGCTGTTTTGTGTAAACTCACAACATGTTTTCTCTCTGTCTTCTTGACTTCACAATCAAACTTCCTCTCTAGTGTGTCCTCAGACCTACAACAACATCACAGCAAACATTAAAAACCACTCTTGTGATTGGTTCGACAGGCTCAATATATTGAGAGTGAAAATAAAATGTTGCATTGCAAAATTGGATTTTTTAACCTGCTAAAAGGAAAAGTCCATTATCTGTTTGAACATAGTATTATAGTACAAAAAGCACAGACTTGAGGAGTAAATGCTGAGTCATGCTGAAAACACATAGTACATTGCCCACCAAATTAGGTCCGTATGTTCAGACCGTTTAACGTCTCACCACAGCTTTTTGTTTAAACATGTTCCATGACCTGTTGTTCCTCCTATGAGGCACTGTTTAGATAGATTCTGTACAGTGGTCAAAAACACCACAAGTATAGTACAAATATATATTTTATGTTTGTTTGTTTTCAATAAAAACATACTTTTGAAAATAAATTCACAAACAGTATTGTACATTTGAACAGTGGTGTGTGTATGCAAATATGTGTCCTTGATATCCCTCTGTAAAACAATGCAGCATTGTATTAAGTTAGTAGGCTACTGTAGGACAGTTAAAGGTTGGTGAAGTTGTAGAAAAGGTAGATAGATGGATTTTATTGTCCCCAAAGTGGAAATTTAATAGAAGAATACATAGTGTGTTATTGTCTTTAGCGAGCTATGGAATGTAGCACTGCTATGGCAGAGGGGACAAAACTTTGGCTAAAACGTGCTTTATTCCAGCGTGTCCTGTATGCGCAACCAGATGGGAGTAGTATGAAAAATGTGTTGAGCTGGTGTGCAGGGTCATGTGCGTTGGTGAGCGCCATGCTAGTGATGGCTCTGACGTTGAGGTTAGGGGTTGGGAAACCAAAAAGGGAAGCAGTGTAATAACACAGGACAACTTATTTTTGTTGGAGACAAGTAAATTATTGATATAATGATATATGGATTGCCACATGTTGTCCTACACATGTAGCTGTATGATGGCCTTTTTTGTGCTCTTATGGTTATTGAAAATAATAGCCAAGTGTAGGATTTTCATACATTGCAATACATTTCTTGCGTTTCATTTTCACATGTTTGAAAAAGGGATAGATGCTCTACTAACCAGTTTAGCAACTCACTGTTACCCGATTTAGTCCTGCAACTTTTGGAAGAAACCAATATCATAGGGAAAGGGGGTCTGTGACTTTTTGAGGTATTATCTATGACATAATTAAAATAATATGTTTTACACATAATATAAAATTATCCTAACTACATATCATAAAATTATAGTATTAAAATCAAAAAATCTGTAATGGGCATGAGGGGTCTGTTTGTTAACACCAACACAGATAAACACCTTTCCAAAACTCACTGAAGTACTCGCTTATTTTGGTTTTTGGACTGATAATTCAAGAAGAATTTGTCATGATAGGCGGACATAAATCAGGTCAATACATGAGACCGGTAACTTCCACAGATATATACTGAACCTAATCATTAAATTATAAAATGTGAAGTAAGTTCTATTTAATTAGATACAGAATACTGCCCCACTGAAATACCAAGATGCTCCACTTTCTGTAAACAGCTTCCACCATTTTATTAAGAAATCTAGTTTATCGCTCCACTTCAGTCACTTTTTTATTTATTTAATCTTTCTTTAATCAGGCAGTCTCATTGAGATTATCATCTGTTTTCCAACAGACACCTGAGAACAAGAACATTCATGAGAACACAAACATAACAGAATCAACACAACTACACAATAGACAAGGTAATTAATTAAAACCGTTACAAGAAACGTTGAAAATTTCAGAAAATAAAGCTTTAAAATCTCCAAGGGGAATGTAAGACTGGATTCGATTGAAAAGGTGCATAGTACCTGAAACCAGGTCTGCTGACATTAGTGCGTACATGAGGGATATTAGAGGATATGTAGTTGCTGGATCGTGTACTGTAGTTACTAGATCTAAATGAGAGAAGTGATGTGAGGTGGTTTGGAAGCTTCAACAGTAGCGCTTTATGGATGAATTACACAAGATGGTTATTTCTTCTTAACTGGAAGGAAGTCCACCCAACGGTGAGATGAAGAGAACAATGATGTTTCATTTGTGATAAAGCGTAAAGCACTGTGATACACAGGATTTAACTGCTGAAGTGTTGATGGGGCAGCATGACAATACAGTATATCTCTATAGTCAATGACACACATAAAGGTGACTGCACAATTGTTTTATGGTTGGAAGAAGACAGACGTCCTTTAACTCTATACAAGAAACCTAGTTTTTACATTTTGAGTCAAATGTTGAATACCATGAACTTGATCTTTTCTACATTTAAAACTAGTCGGTGATTAGTGGCGTGATTATTGGAGAAGGGTGACTGTAGACTGTAGTTTGTGAAGTAGGATTTTGTGATCGACAGTACCAATAGCTTTTGAGAGGTCAATGAACAGGGCAGCACAAAATGTTTTTTTATCTATGAAGGAGAAAATTTTATCAATTACTGAATCTGCAACCGTTATTGTGCTGTGACCTGGGCGACAACCACGCTGCTGTGGCTGTAGTGAGTTTTGTGAGTCAATAATGGCACGTACCTGTAAATTGACCAAGGATTGTAGGATTTTTGCCAAGAAGGGAAGTTTTAGATATTGGGCGATAGTTGAAACATAACCACTTTTGTGTAAGGGTTTTACTGAGGCGCTTTTCCACGATCCTTTTTTGTCTTAATCACACTATTTAAACAGTTTTCCAGGGTTGGTTGATGTAACGCAACTAACAAAGGTGCAGCAAAATTCAATAATAGACAAAGAAAAAAATGGCACTTCATTTATTCATTATTTATCACTGTGCACAACATGACTTATCGACCAGCAATAAATCACGCTATTTACAATAAGCCGCACATAGATTAACCTATAAACCCCTGACCACGTGCACAAACAATGGTAAACATTTTAAACAATCCACAGTACAGAAAGCAAGGTAAGGAACATAGAAATGGTCACTGTTTAGGTCTGTCTATTGCTTTCATGGAAACCCTACCCCAGATAACAAATAAAATTGTGTCATAACATTATTCATAGTATCTCACAGTTCATTCTTGTAAACATTAAAATCCATCTTCAAAGCTATGTATCAAGGTTCTTATTTTGCAATAAGAGATAAACACATAACTGAAATTTCCCTTTCACACCTGTTACACCTGAATAAGCATTTTTGAAATGAAGGGGCTCAAAATAAAATGCACAAAATGTCTCTTTATACTTGAATCAACAACTTCTCTCCCCTGTAGATTTGTGCTTTCTCGTCTCTCTCGGCTCTCCTTCTGTCGCATACAGCAGGTATTTCTGCCTCCGGATCTATGATTGCGGGACTCCTACTGCCCCCATGGTCCTGCTCTGCAATTGCTACTACAATTATTATTAGTCTTATTATTATCATTATTATTTTTGGTTAACAAGAAACTTGTTTGTAATGCTATTTATGAGCACTACGAATGAGAATAATTAATTTTCCTTGCCACTGTCGCCAAGTGCTTGCTCTTGGTGGGAATGGTTGGGTCTGTGTAAATAATATTGTAAAGTGTACGGTCTAGACCTGCTCTTTGCAATGAGATAACTTCTGTTATGAATTCATCCTGTATAAATAAAATTGAATTGAATTGAAAAAAATGAATCCTTTAATCATTCTGATATTGCAACAATGCCCTCAGAGTGTGTGTTCATTCAGGAAGTGGAAGAGCTACAGCATTAGTCTTTATAAGATGTGAGCTCTTATAATGCATGTTTTTTACCAAACCATTTGAGCTCTCTGCTTATGAAGCCTTCCAATTCCAGGTCTCCTTTTCCAACTACTGGTTTAGGTTTAGGCCATTGTATGTGTGCAGTCCTGTCTGAAGAAACAGGCTGAAGAGCAATGAGGTCAAAACGGTGACTCCCAATACTGTTGTGCCCTGGTCATTCCTCTTTTAATTTGTTCATACGTCACAAACATCACGATGTTCCAGGACCCCAGTCGCAGGAAAGAAGGCATGAACCTAAAGGAGAAAAAGGGAAAAAAAATAAAGAAGTGTCCCAAACAGGTTCTTTTTATTGTTGTTTGGCTCACTGTAAAGTAAGCATGTGTTTACCCTTTATAGAAGGCTTTTGGTCCTTCGTGTCTCAGCATGGTGAGAGCACAGCTGATAGCGCTGCTGTACTGGCCAGTCCCTGAATTCATGAACCTTGTTTTGACTACATCCACAGGAGAAGCCACTATTGTTGTGCAGAAGCCTGCACTAAAGGCAGCAGTGAAGTGGCACGGCAGGTTGTCTGTAGAAGAACAGAAGCTTAGTCACATGCTTCCACAATGTTTGATATTTTAGAATTTGGATGTGTAAGAAGTCACTTGAAATAATATCTGCAGTTTCTGCAGTCATTTGTTCGCTTTACCACCTCACCTGTCATTAGGTCATACTTCAGGATGAATTCTTTGATTATGTCATAGGTCACCAGCTCTGCGCAGTTTACAATGGCATTACGGGTGATGTTGGGCATACAACCTAGTCGAAAGGAGAGGATGGGTACTTCTAAACCAGTGTTTTTTAATGATAAGAAATAAATATAATGTAAAGTAAAAATTGTAAGCACCTTTCCAAAGGCCCCGCACTCCCTCATCTCGGGCAATCGTCTTGTAGGCATCCAGGGTGCTGTTGTATCTCCTCCCACCGTCAGCCAGTCGTACCTGGGCTTGGAAACGAACCTTCACCACATCTGTTGGTTGTGCAAAAGCCACAGCCATGGCTCCTGTGGTACAGCCCGCCATGAGCCGAGTAACAATCCCAGCACCTGTGCAGCATGTGTATATTAGTCACAATGAAAGTTGTGAGAAAGTAGGAGAGAAAAAACCTGGTTCATATAACACATTGATACTGAATCTATGAAACTCACTTTCAGTGCCTCGAGTGTAGAATTGCTTCATGGAGTCGTAAAGACCAATTCGGACAGAGGCAAAGCTCATCTGCCTCTGGAGTCCTGCCACCAGTCCATTGTAAAGACTCCTGGGCCCTTCTGTGCGCACCATGGTGGTGATGGTGCCAAACGCTCCCCGATACTTCATGGCACTGGCCCCTTTAGCTTTCAAAGACTCTCCCTGAATCTGGGCAGTAAGATGACATTCAAGGATTGTTAGCAACAGGTTAAGTAACAATTTGATAAGACATATTTGGAACAAAAGTTCCATCTTAAACATTGTGTCTAACCTGTAGTCTGACTTTGGCTGTATCCAATGGAAAAGTGACGAGGTCAGCAATGCAGGCTGCGGTGCCTGCTCCGAAGAACTTAACTGCCGCAGAGGGCACCAAGTCGTTGGTTTTCATGCCAACCATTTCCACACCTTGATGACATAAATGGAAAAATCTGCTCTTAATGCTACTTGCCCAGGACCTCTGTGTGTATCAGATCACACACATACCAAACACACCAAAGAAAATCATTACTGAGGTCAGCAAGACAGACACACAAACACATAATATAACTGGTCACAGTTTCTCTTTTTCATTTGCTCTGATTATAACATCTACAGACCTACAGTAACTGTGGTAAAACCTGATTGTACTAGTTATACTGTCAAGTGTTTATGCTAAACATACCTTTAAGTGAGGGTAAAGAAAAGCTTCAAGTTTTCTCAAGAAGTACACTGGTCTTTGGAAGAGGCTCTGTTGTGGAAATGCCTTGGGCCATAAACTTTGTTGGAAGTGAGCCAACTACCTCTCACTGAAAAAACAAGTATTCATCATTTACTTGAGATCCAAGGAGAATTTGTGTAAAAATTTAAATAATTTCAAGATTTTGATATTTATTTTTTATATGTTTTACCTCTACTTAAATATCAGGTAACATGGGTTGAGTCTGAACACATAAAAAAAGTGCATGCTTCTTAAATACATCTCTCTAATCTTCATGTAAAATTTTACCTGAATCGTTTTCCAGGAAAGTTATAATCCAGCACAGTCGAAAGAAAGTACAATCCTTTAGGCAGTCAGTTATCTCTTTAGCGTCCTCCTCTCATGCTGAGTGCTTTCTGTTCACTGCTGAAGAAGCTCCTGAATTTATAGGCACCTTTTGCACATGACTGCAGGGCAGCCTGACAAGTTGTACACACCTGTTATGTGTATCTCATGTTTACCAGAGTCTGGGAGGCACTGTCGGATATTTGAGTACTTGTTGATCTGCTCCAAACTGGTATGGTCACATGCGCTATGAGCACATGTATTGCATAGTAAAACGTACTTGCAGAATTTATATAGTTCAAGTTTTAAATCCAGAGCTTGGAGTTTCCATAAAATGTTTACTTTAACACGTGTATACAAGCTCATATTACTACGCTGACATCAAGGATTCCTCATGTTTCTATTGGTTGATATATGTGGTCTATCAGACAGAGAGGCCTGTCTGGATACCATAAATGTTTTCATGGGGCATTTGACTGGCTGACAAGAGTCCTGTGGTGGAAAACATTTTACACCAGATCCTTTTCCGTCATCCTTTCTCCCTTCAAGAAATAAAGTTACAAAATGCTCCAGGCGAAGGGACCGCTATGCTTCTTAGCCAATCCGTGCAATGAACGAGGGTTGGCGAATGCATATAGCATCTGTATGCAATCTGTATGCACCCAAAGAAAGGACTGTATGCTGAATGGAAAGTGTTAGAGAGGGGAGAAACTTTGTCGGTAGAGTGTTTGAGTCCTGTGCGTGCTTGCCTCTACACATTTGACTTTCTATATAAGCAATAGGTCATGGCCCTAGCAACCATCCTTTAAGTCATGCGGTTGACTATCAAAAACTGTCTCCTCTACATATCTAATGTTTCACCTGCTGTTACATGTCTCAGGATGTTGTGCTAGTCCAAAAAACAGTACTGCTAATTCTTTACAATATAACATGCATACCAGCATCTTAACACTTTAACAATGTATAGTAATTACTGTGTACATCTAAAATAATTTCACATTCAATATGATAGTTTCCCAAAACCCCAACAAGGCTGAAGAAAAGTCCTGCCTCTGCAAATGACCTTTGACACATTTTCCACTATTCACAGTATTTACAACAATTATAGTGGCCATAAGTTAAATGTATACATTGACCGAGGGTTTCATGTTGTCGGCTTGTTGTCTTTTTTTGACACCACTAGCATAAGGTGGTTTTTAGATGCATAGTGTGCCGGTTTTGTCTTTTTATGTTTACTATATTTACTTTTTCAAGAAGTTTCTCTTTCAGTTCTTTGAAATATTAAGCTTTATTAGTAGAAGTAGTAGTACTAGCCTAGTAGTAGTAGTAGTAATATGTTCTTTTTAAATAAACCTTACAACAGAAATAAGTTAAGTGAGAACTTATTTACATTTTGATACTTTGGTGATACACAAAGAAAATGTAATTACACTGTGTCCACAGTGCACGTGCATATGTTTGGACAAAGAGGTGAAAAGCAATAATCGATTAAATTTTAAAAGTATTTCAGCTGCATTTAAAGGTAGATTCCTGCATTTTCTTTTCTTTATTTCATCTAATTTGCAAGGTAAAGATGGCAAATGGGTTAACCATAAAGTCAGCACCCTCAAGAAGGATTGAGAAGACAACGTGATTTCTTGACCCAACGCTAAAAACAGGTCCCTGAGAATGCTGTGTGAATAACCTTTGAACACAGTTAGGCCAGTAAACAACTCACTGGCCCGGCTTCAACCAGCTTGCAGTGGCCTCCCCTACAGCCCCTGAAAGTGAAACTGAGCAGGCAGACTCCCGTCACCACTGTGTTCTCCTGCACTTGGAATACCACGAACCTTAAATCAGTGCTATGAAACAGCTAATCTCCAGTACACTATAAATAAAGTCACTGCATCACTTAAAGGTTAGTAGAGAACACAAGTATGGCCCACCATGTCTTCATTCACAGAACCATTTGCGTGGGAACTTCTGTCTTGACTTTATTTTAACTCATTCTTAGGTAAGGGATGAAGGAAAGGACACTGAACCAGCATGACTCTCAATTCATTTCCCTGAGTTCAAATGTTGATTTCATTCTTAATTTGATTTTATTAGATATTTGCTAAGTACCAAATCTGATCCATTTGTGCCATGTTCAAGCATTTGGGGTCTTTAATAAATAAATAAACAGTGATATAAAACACAGAGGCACCAAAATAAGAGCGTCAACCCTCAGACTGAGTTAAAAGCCAAAGAAAATAAATTAGTTTTAAAAGGGATTTAAAAACAGGATGTGACTCGGTTAGTCTGATGTGCAGAGCAGCTCATTCTGGTGTCACCTCTTAATCAAACTGCTTCCAGACTAACAATCAGGAAGAGTCAGATATACATCCAGTCTGTTACAACAGGATGTTTATAAGTTAAGGGTATAGTTGGCTGAGGACATAAATGTGCCTCTAACATTAGGCAATATCAAGAAATAGACAGCCTACAGTTAAACACACTAAGGTCAGTGAGTATAATACCAAAATATATAACAAAATATGATCTACATCATCATAAACATGTTATTATCATAAAACTAATTTGCCTGAAAGAAGGCCAATATTGCCATAGAAAGGATAACATTCATAAATAAAAAATATATGTGATCCAAATTTCAAAAAGAACTCAGGAAGCAAATATCCCATCCCCCCCTGATATGGTCCGACCACCATGGCTGAAGTCAAAGACAAAGTACTTTAAAGCACTGGTCCATGAAATATCTTTCCACATATGGTCTGACTACTGATTGTGGTCCATGAGGTCCAGACCACATGTTCCACATATTAATACATTGTTTTTGCACTTTTTTTGGCCACTGCTGGAAAGTCCATTTGCTCAGATTGCTGGATAGAAAAGACTCGAATGGGTGGAGTTGAGCTGAGGTCCTTTTTATAGTCAATAAATCTTTTTAACAAGTAGCTCTCTGTTTCAAATATCTATCTTGGTAACAACATTGGAAATTATTGCTCAATTAAGAGGACATTTAAGGCTTAAAGAAGGGAGGGCTTTTCTAGAGCTTGACACAACACAATCACTGTAGGATAGCATGAGAGAAGGTTTCCAAATTGACTGAGATAACGTAAGATTGGCTACCAATGACCAATGAAGACATCTTTGTCCCAGTGTTTAAGGTCAAATTGAATATGAGCAACTAGTGTATGTTTATTCACCACCACCTCTTCCTGTCCTCTCTTGTGCCTCTCACAGTCAAATTAGCAAGTCTGCAACTGTAGATGTTCAGCCATCATAATATACTTAATGTAACTGCATTTACAAGTCTCTTAGATGTCTCCCATTGAAGAACAGTGTCTCAGATTATAAGACTGAAGCTGCAACTTCAGTGCTCATAATGCTGCAGTTCCCAGTGGTCATAACCACACTGTAACGCCTGCAGATTTCTCTCATCATCATATATTATTAATAATACTATTATTGGATATTTCTCAGGAGGTCACCAACAGCAAACACACTCTTCTGCGCTGTACTTATATTTGTTCTTCCCACATATTAACAAGCTGTCTTCAAGGGGTTCTCCAGTGGTTTAGAGTGCATTTCAGCAGAGGCCAAGATACCCTGACTTTTTGGCCCTAATATGGGTCTAGCTCTAAAACTGCATTGCCTATGATGCAACCCAATAGTGTCTTTCATTAGACCCTGCCTGTCTGGTAAACACCCACATCTTTCAAATGCCACACCTCTCTGTTATATATTTGTAGTCTCCAAATGCAAGCTGGGATAACCCGGTTCACTCTGAGTTATTTTTTCAGACTCAACAAACCTTCTCCAGAGCCACAGAAGACATTATACAACTGTTTTCACAGGCTGAGAAGCACCAACCATGATGAATAAACTGAACTTCATAGTAACTTCACCTATGTAAAATAGGTGGAGTGCCCCTTTAAGTAAATTCTCTCCTTACAGTGCACTACTGCCACATTGTGTTCAAGAATATTGTGAGCTAGAGGATATAACACTGTCCTAAAATGTGCTGTTGCTGTTGTTTAGTCATGTATTTATTTTATATTAATGTGGACATTTATGGCATCTCTTATGGGATGTGTCAAATATGAAATTCATTTTTGTGAGTTTTTATTTCTTAGAATTTTCTCACTGCTCTTCTCAGACAGTTCTGTTCAGAACATATCGTTCTATAAGTGCAGCCAGGTAGCTCTCTGCTATTTGGTTTAAAAAAATACCAAGACTGTGCAGGTTTTCCTTACAAACAATCAGAACACCAGGTGACTTTCTGGTTGGGGTTGTGATATTTACTGAATTCACTTGCTGTGGTGTCTGCACATGCAGAGTTTTAGCCTTTAAATAAATACAAATTTATATGGAATATTTACAGTTTTTTTAAACTGTGCCCAGGGTGTACATTTCAGAATTTACAATGTTTGAGGTTCTAAGTGGGGACCTGTGGGAAAGACAGGGCACCTGGGCATCATGTATATTAATAAAGTCATTAATCAGACTATTTAGAAGAAAATACTCAGCTGCAATCTGCTCAATATGATACTGGGACATTATAATTTAATTTAAAGGGCAATTTCTTAGTGTTATTGTTATGTTATTTTTTAAAAAGCATTCTTTAAAACTATAGTAAATATTAAATGTGATAACCTGGAAACATGGTATATTTGTCTCTAATATGAAAAATTTGTCTAAAATCTTTAGTGGGCAGTTTCATGTTCAGGTGTTCTTAAAACATTATGTGTAGACTGAAACATTTTGTTGCAAGCCTCAAATCTACAGTGGCCATGTTTTAATTTTGTCATTTTGGCTTTGCTCATTTTGAGGACAACTCTTCATTCAAATTTAAACTCCAAAGGGAAATTTCCTGATATGGGCCACGTTGTGCAGATGCTTTAAATCTACCGTGATGGACATGACTCACTACCGAAACCAGTGTACAATCAAATGATACAATGTTAAGAGCTAGAGAACACAAGATATATAACTTTAAGAAAAAATGTAGTAGACAGTGACCCCCAATCAGGATCAGGACAGCCCAAGGGGTCCTGAGATAAATCTGAGGGGTCACAAGATGATTTACAAAAATATAACATGTTCATTTTTTTCACTAAATTGCATTTTTTTCTTGGGAAATACTGATTACTTTAAAAATCCTGAAAACTGAGAAGGAAGACTCTCTTGAACTGCTGAAAACCTTGAAACTGTTCACAAACAAGGTTTCACAAAGGTTAGAAACCACGGATTTATTGTATTTTGTTGTCAATAGATGTCAGTAATGCTTTGAATGGTCCATGCTAACCTAAAAGAAAACAAAACCAAAGAAGAAGAGGTCGAGCCAAAATAATCACAGCTGCAGCAGCAGCAGCAGAAGAAGAGCGCTAGCGATTAGCTTGTCTGACAAACGTAGTAACACAACGTTAGCTGAAGTTGATCCAATGCTTGGTTAACGGCGGTGCAGGTGTCGAGGAAAATCATATGCTGCAGAGAGAGGGAAGGTCATATTAAACCGTTCCTGACAGACACCGATCCCGCTTTCGACAACATGGAGAAACAGTTGCATTTAAACCTGTTAGCCTCCAGACCCCCTATGGCCGGTGGCTTTCAGTCCGGCTCCAAAATGAAAATGGGGTGAGTTAGCTATCTCGCTAACGTTAGCATCTTAATAGCATGCTGTCGACTCTGCTGGCTGTCTAGTGTTACATTTTATAATATCCATCATCACACCAGTTGCCTTCTATTCCATCGGACTCGTATCTTTATAGTTTGTTAAAGGACAGGACAGCTGAACTGGTCGCGCTAGCTAGTTAAGCTAGCTGTTGCTACCAGAGTTGTGACCAACAGTGGCGGATACATGTAATGTTAACGCTATAACTTATGTGAAGGTTGTTGATTTAGTTAATAGCTTGGAATATAACCTAAACATTGTATTATTATCTGTTAGGTTAAACCCAGTTTTATCTGGCAGTATCCATTGATTAACATTAGCTGAGATGTGTCAGGGTAACTGAGCATTCATGACACACCAAAAGCAGTGTTTGAAGACGTTCACCTGGTGCTTGTTTACCTCATCATGTTACAATGCTGCTTGTATAAACAAGTTTATGTTTATGGTAGAGATGTACCCATGCACTACATGCCCTGACAGTGCTGTGTATTTGGGGTTTGAATGGAGTCCTCAGTCTCTGGTGTCCGGTCATGTAAATAGCCAGCAGCCAGTGCCTTAGAAAATCTCAGCTTGTACATGTATGGCTGCTTCTAGTTTGAGGTAAATCCATAATGATGTCGAAAATGAAGTTGTGGTTTTGGTCTTTTTGAATAATATTTTATTGAATTTCCCTGTTTATTGCTTGCATTGCATTTGAATATCCGGTGGCTAATCTTCAGTCTGTTTGGACCATTTTTTCACTTCACTGTTGCAGCATTTGACCATTTGAAAAAGCTGCTGTATCACAGAGACAGTCCTCGTCACCGAAAAACATTGCAAAGATTTGTGTTTTAATAGCCCTGCTGCAATATAGGATTGGTTTTACATTTTGCTTGTCTTTTTCTTTTATACAGACCCGGACGGAAGAGAGATTTCTCCCCCCTGCCCTGGAGTCAGTACTTTGAAACCATGGAAGACGTTGAGGTGGAAAATGAAAATGGCAAAGATATATCCTTGCCTGCTGCTGCTGTTTGTCAGGAGAAAATTCAGCATGAATTATTGAAACTTGTGTGTGGCAATTGCCCAGAGCGTTCAGATCCAACGAGGTCATTTCAGATTTAGCTCCCTCTTTAAACCAGTGTGCTACCTAACATCAATGTGGTATGAAACATTTGATGACAATCAGTTTATACAAGTTGTGTTTATTCTCTTTTGAGAAGCAGCTAATTACTTTATAACTCTTATGCAGCACTGTTATGTATTTCTTTGACTACCTTGAACATTTTCAGAATTTATTGCAGTGGTTCCCATGGTCCTGTGCTGCTCCTGCTCCATGGAGGAGGCCACTCTGCACTCTCCTGGGCAGTGTTCACTGTAAGCATAATAACTATTCCAGAAACTCTGTAACCTTTCAATTCTGCTAAATCATATGTTTAAAGTACACACCAACATAGTGTGGAATATTTATGAAGGCGGTCTTTTATTTCAGCATATTTGCCATACATTTTTATTTTTATTTAAATGGTTTCTGCATGTGTCTTTGCAGGCCGTCATATGCAGCAGGATCGACTGCAGGGTGGTGGCTATGGACCTTCGAGCCCATGGTAAATATACGTAGTCACAGGACATAAAATTAGTAGCTAGACATATTTTATTTATATTTTAGGGCATTGAGATCTTGATGGAGATGTGTTCATTTGGTTAGGTAGTATTATCATTCCCCTTTTTAAGTAATGCTTTGCACGTCCTTTGATTCTGTGTCCTTCACTAGTTAAATGTACTGCAGTGTAGTTTAAAGGGGTTTGTGATAGCTATTGATTTACAAATTGTTAATCACGGTTTCCAAACACTTTCAACGTATCATTTGCATTCTGCAATAATGTAATATATCCTTAGCATTCATTCTGTTTGTTGAGAAGATTCCAGTTTGCTAAATATTGCAATGATATATAAGTAGGGTGATGAAATAAAGCAGCGAGGACTTAATATTTTCTACTGACAGCGAAAGAAGTTAAGTCCTTTTATCAGAATTTACTGATCAAATTGCAGCTCCAGTACCACAGATTATTAAGTGATATTGCTGTACTTAACATCCAAAGTAGCTTGATCCCATCCCTATCCAGCTGTGATTAGAGGCCAACTCTCCCCACGTCGCGTGATCAGGGGACAACTCCAACTACATCATTTGGCAGGTCATTCTCTGCGTATTCATGAGCTTAGATGGAACAAATGGTGAAGTTTGCTTCTCTCTCATCACCTGCAGGCGACACCAAAGTGAAAAATCCTGATGATCTCTCTGCAGACACGATGGCCAAGTAAGTTGCTGTGTGTGCAGTTAAGACACACACTCCCTTTTAAAGGCTCAGCCTTGCATCACAAAAGAATATGGGGAACCAGAGATGGCAGCAATGATCCTGCAGGCTTGCGGCGCAGTTAATAGTTAAAGGAGTATTGCGTCAGGTATACAGTCCACTTTGATTCACAGCTTCCCACCTAAAGGCAGGGAATGTTTAACGCTTTGGCACATCCTTAAGTGCTCTTGCTTTTACAGTTCAATCCAGTAGGGAGAAAGTGGTCTGAGAGTTTGGTGGATGCCTGTGCATGTTAACATTTGGATTAATGACTGTGCTTTAAAATAAAAAAAAGATTGCCTGTCACTATTTTCCCAAATCATTGTTAAATACGCTCTCAGTCTTGAGGTTTGTGACCGTATACTCAGTAACACACAAACGCACATGATAGAAATAAAAGAAGGTTCAGAGGTTTTTCTTGCTTTTTCTTTCAAAAGGGATATTGGCAAAGTGGTGGAGGTGCTCTATGGAGAGATTCCGCCTCCAATCATGATGATTGGACACAGCATGGGTGGGGCCATTGCAGTTCACACAGCCACTGCCAATCATATACCGTCACTGCTTGGCCTCTGTGTCATTGATGTTGTAGAAGGTAAATGCTTGCGGTTTCTCAAATAGTAGCATCATAGATATTTTTCACTTTATGACTCTATAGCTTTTTGATTTTAGTACATCTTTAAATTAGCAGTGGTTTTATATGATAAGTATTCATAATGAAATTAAATCAAATGAATAACAAGTTCAGTATAGTATTACTGGGTTTATTATTAACAAATACTGTTGTTAATTGCATTCAGGTACAGCAATGGATGCTTTGAACAGTATGCAGAATTTCCTAAGAAGTCGGCCAAAGACATTTAAATCTCTGGAGAATGCCATTGAGTGGAGGTAAACATGAAACAGTTAGTGATACTGCTACATCTTTGCTGGTATGATTGGGCCAAATTATACTCTTCTGCAGTTTGGTTGATGTTAGCAAACAGTGTCACAAACATTATTCCCTAAAACCAGTAGGAGCCTTGTTGAAAGCATTTGCCATGTTTTGGTCTACCTTCAGCTTGGAAAGGCCGTATTTTGACTGTCCAGTTTTAATGGCCTCCATTATTAAAGTTTGGATTTGGCATCTAACTGGTATAATGTTTGTCATCAACTTTTCTTTTCCTTTGCTTCCAGTGTGAAGAGCGGCCAGATCCGAAACACGGAGTCAGCACGAGTGTCAATGGGAGGCCAGGTGAAAAAGTATGTCTCCTCTGTTTCTTATCTGTAGAGTAAGTCCTGCGTGGTTTTGTGTTTTTATGTAATTTGCTTTGTCCTGACATTCGCAGATATGAGGAATCCACTAGCAGTCCAGCTGTGTCTAATAGCACTGTTGAAGGTATAATTGAAGAGGAAGAGGATGAAGAAGTGGAAGAAGAATCCAACAAGAAAAGGATGAAGGAAGATGACCAAGAGGTCCCATCTCTCTTTCTCTTTGTTTTTCTTATGTAATAAGTATGTGTTTGTGAGAGTTTGAAAAATACTGAAAAAGGTTGATTTCTTGCATACAGATAAAAAAGGAAAGCATCTTCACCTGGCGAGTTGAGCTGTCAAAGACAGAAAAATATTGGGACGGCTGGTTCAGAGGCCTGTCAGCCCTGTTTCTCAGCTGCGCGGTGCCAAAACTGCTTCTGCTCGCAGGTTCGTTTTCTCACAGTGAACCTACATTATTATACGGTACTCCAAATACAGAAAAAGTATCAGGATACAGGCAGTTTTGATGGAATTTCAGGGCAGTCCCATTAGTTTGGATGAATACAAATGATTCAAGTTTTAATCCAAGCTATTTTGCCATTGACTGCACAATTTCACCCCTGACTTACTCCATTGTACAGGAGTGGACAGGCTTGACAAAGACCTTACTATTGGACAGATGCAAGGTAAGAGGCACATATTGAGATTTTATGCATAATTTCAATGTTTTCCCCGCCACATTTGATCGTTGTCGTATACTGTACAATATATAAACCTAAAAACTATCCATAATCCCACTGTTGGTCCACAGGGAAGTTTCAGATGCAGGTCCTCCCTCAGTGTGGTCATGCTGTCCATGAGGACGCACCTGAAAAAGTAAGGGGTGTTTACCTGAACGTATACTGTGGGCTGCATGTTGCCCTATGAGACTGTCCGAATTACTGTATGTTGCTTGTTAATAATGCTAAACCTGATGTAAGAGGAGCTTTAACTTGCCTAATTAAAAAGTCCCACTTTGCAGGATTGTTTGCAGTGTCACTTCTTGATGCAGTTTGCACGTCTGGTCTTGTGTGTTTGTTCAGTTGGGCCTGTTTGATCCACATTCAGTTTATTACATTTTTATTTATTTTTTTACTTTGTCCTGTCATTTGTTGCTAGGTAGCAGATGCTCTAGCAACATTTATGGTCCGGCACAAATTCACAGAGTTTAAGGAAGGATACCTGTGGTAAGTAGACATGTACACACCATACAAGATTTGTCAGATTGTCAAGTGGTTTATTGATTAAATAATAATAACATAATAATTTAAGGTAGTTTTTTTGTTGAATTATAGGTGATTAAAAAGCTAAACAAAAGGTAATTGTTTGGTCCTTTCAGAGGAATTTACCACTAAATTATATCACATCTTTTTATAATAAACAAACTATGGCAATAATTGCAATGGTAGAGATGCAGATGCAGAATCCACCTTGTCTGATTTTGTGTAATAATCTTTCCACAGCTAATTTTCCAGTTTTCAGTTGAAATAGAGCCAGCAGCTGTAGAAGAAATGTTTCAAGATTCATCCACATCCTCGTACAATTTATTGACAGATTAAGGAAAATATAACTATTATTATTATTATTATTATTATTATTATTATGTTGCTTTTGTTATGTAGATTATTTGCCTTTCAGCTTTGCCTTCTTTTTATTTTAAAACACTGGGGTTTGATTGTACTTTTCCTTTACACCATATATATATTATATAAATCTCTGAAATGTAATGCTCTCCTGGTTAATGTTTTATTTTGAGTGATTGCGTCATTGTTAATATGTGTTTGTAATGTTTGAATTCAAACGGTGATTAAAGATGGAAGCTGTAAAAAATGTCACCCATGCTTGTATATTTGGTATGTGTATTAAAAGGACATCATGATCATTTTAAATGTAGTAGTTTATTATGCCTCCGTGACAGCCCTGGCCGGAGGCATTATGTTTTGGGGGTTGTCAGGAACGCCTTGAGGGAATTTCTTCAAATTTGACTCAAGGATGAATTGATTCGAATTTGGTGCTCAAGGTCACTGTGAGCTCACAAAACACGTTTTTGTCCATAATTCAACAATTGACCATTTTTCACAGTTGGTTGGACAATGTATTGGTGACACTTTTGACTAAGGTCAAAAGTTACTGGGACCTCAAAATGACCTTGACCAACACGTTTCTAACCATAAATCAAGAATAGATGCAGCAATTATGACAAAATGGGATGCAATAATTAAGTGGTGATATTTTTCGACCCAAAAGGTCAAAGGTCAGCTACACTGAATGAAGTCATTGACATATGGTCAAATATTTTACCTTCCTGTACCCCTAGGGTTGACTGCCTGGCATGTGCTTCACTACTGAGCCAGTATAGCCCAATTTCATTGGATGATCTTGCGTTGTCTCCCAAATGCGCCCCTCCTCTACTTCGCTTGACATTGTTCCACCCTCTCTTTTTAAAGATGTTTTTAGTTCCTTAGGACTGTACATACTCTCCATTGTAAGTAGCTCTCTTGGCTCTGGCTGTGTGCTTCTTTATTTTAAACATGCAATTATTCAGCCATTTTTTTTAAAAAGCCAAGCCATGAGGTGAGTCCTGAACCATGCACCTCTCTCCTCCTCTCCCTCTCCATCTGTACGTTACTAACTTGATATCTTTTCTCTCCTGTAGTTTTGTGCTTTCTCGTCTCTCTCCTCTCTCCTTCTGTCGTTTCCAGCAGCTATTTCTGCCTCCGGAGCTGCAGAGTCTGGATCTAGGACTGCAAGGCGCCTTCCGTTCCTGCTTGACTACAGCTGCTACAATTATGATTCTTATTCTTATGACTATTATTAGAGGTACGTTGCCAATGGTTTCCCTTTGAGGCATGCTGATATTGCCACCAAAAGAAAGACGGGGATGGCCATTGCTGTTTATGGTCAGTGGCCTCTTTTGACTCTTCCGGTTTGTCAGTCTCGAGAACACCTCCCGTTCCACTGTGCAAGGGTTCTGCATCAGAAACAATGTCTTCCGCTCACAAATGTATTCAACTTTAAACAAGACCTTCACCATTGTTTATTTTGTATTAGTGAGCATAATTATCATCTATACATGCATTGCTATCAGGATTACTGTCAAGTCAGCCTCTTCTAATATCCATAACGCCAATATGGTGTAAAGACAGTGCCTCTACATCTGATTCAGCTATGCCCTTGTCTCACCTCCACTCTGTTTAATATGATGAACTCCAGTGGCCTGTGGAACATAAATCCTGCTATGACCATTCATATTCAGTATTCCCTCTACTCAGGTCTTCTCATTTTCCCTAGGTGTTTGAGCCTACTCATATGAGATCACACCTTCAAACATGTCTTTAAATACTATTTTACCTTTGCGTTCAAAACCACTGTTCAGGCATTTCCTATGCTTTGATTTCTAATACAGTAATTGTGTAATGCTTTTGTTTTGCTTTTTTGTTTATCATGTTGAGTAAAAGAAACACACTTATATTAGCAGTAGGCAAGTTTGTTTCTTTGTGTGATTTACCTTAGTATATGGCGAGGTGTATGATAAATTGTAATTTGTCAATTTCTCTCAGATGATATACGGAACACTAATATGCACATTTCAAAATGATGATCAAATCTTAATGAAACAACACTCATGAAGATGGCGAAGTGTATGTTTTACTAAAGGATTGACAGTTTCAAGCCACAGCATCTTTTATTTTTCTTTCATGCACAATAACCTGTTTTGATATTACATGTATATCTATACATAACCCGAATATAAAATTAATGATCGATGTACAGTATGATTGTGATGTTTTGTAGTATCAGTGATAGCACTATGAAAAATAAAACAAAAGTGTTTCTCATAACTTCCTTTAAAGTTGTGTCATTAGAGGGAAAATTAAGTTTATTAAAAGTTTAATGTTTCATTCACATTATTTTGAGGAACAATGTTTTTCCATCCCAGTTTTAACCTGCACACTGCACTGTTTACAGCTTATCCTTCTCTAAATATAATGCACGTCTGAGGCTAGCCCCAGCATTACTAAGTAAAAGAAAGACAACAGTTCATGTTTTGGTCATAAATATCTGACATTTCTTTGCTTGCAAAATACAACCAATTAATCAATATGCGAGCTCTTTTGGCTCTTGTATTTCCAAGGTGAATACACTAAAAAAATTTAAAACTCCATGAAAAGAACATCTAGAGCCAAAATCATGCATTCATTATCTATACAGGGAATTCTATGAAGAACACTATATTTGTCTGTTGTCATTAAACAAAACAGGACACAGTGTCCTCTTTTAGTGAATAATTATTATATTATATACAGTATATTAGACTTTTTTTCCCCAAGACAACACAATATGGCACTAGTTGACCAAAACTGGTTTACACACTAATACGTTAAGTCTGAATCTACATGTAAAGAGTTTGTCCCTTCAGCCAGCAGATGTCACTTTTGGTTTGTAAATAGTTCAACAGTGCACACTGTGACTGTAACTGCCACAGTGTGCACTTTTAGTCTTTAATATGAGAGCAAATTGAACCTTTTTAGTCTTTAATATATAAGCATACGGCACCTGAGAAAACTTGTATGAGGTTATCAAAAATGGGGATGTTCAGTAACTTCAGTAACTTAACTTTCTCACAGTCCAGATGGACACTTGTGTAGGAAAAAAAGGATAGAGACAGAAAGCAGAGAGAGACCAACTTATGTGGGTAAATAGGGAAGGAGGTGCTGACCCGCAGAATAAAAGAAGCGTCTGAGCGGGAGGTGGACTAATTTAACCGATCTTTACTCCGCGACAATCCTGAAGCCCTCTCAATACCTCTCTGGCCTCCATGAAAGAGCACTTGAAGGGCTGAAAAACATTCCAGAGAGAGAAAGTACCTGGTGAAAGAGAGCAGCTTTAGTTTACAGCGAGAGCAGAAGGGAAAGGTTGTTATCATGATTACAAAATCCTTCACATGTTCATCCAAGAAAATGGATTCTGTGGCTTGGGTTGAATAATGGCTTGTTTTAATAACACAGCCTCAGTTTTACTTTTGGTCACACAGGTTACGGGTCAGTCTTTCCACAGTGTTGTGGCTACTGTGCTCATGAGGAGTGCATCTAGAAAAGAGAATGATTTCTGAACAAAATACATCAACAGGGGGAGCTACAGAAAGACAGAAAGCTTATCTCTGTCTTTGCTAAATAACTGAGATGTGATTTGAGGGAAAAGCCCAAAGAATTTTTCAGACAACACTTTTTAAGTAATGTCTATTGTGTACGTTTGGGCTACATGCAAGTAAAAAAACAACTCTTTTATATTAGAAAATGTTCTATCACAAAATCCCCTGAGAGTAATGGCACTGACAAAACCAACGTTTTTACTAGCCTGTGGAAAGAAAGAAAAAGGAAATATGAAAGAAAAAGAAAAAATTGATATAATAGTGGGGCTCATCATCAGCTGAATCCTGTCTAATGGAAAGGTCTACTGCTCCACGAGGAGGTTGTGGAAAAGTCAGGAGGAAACTTTATAATGTACAAATTCTAATATGGCTGTGATTTTAGAAGAAGCCCCTAAATTTAATTATACAGTCTTGTCTGCACTTCTCTCTCATCTCCCTCATCAGAAATTCTTTGTCACAGCAACTATATAGCTTTCATGGTGATGCACTACACTCAAGGCAAAATATTCTGACTGAACTTAAGAACAATGGGAATTTTCAATGCACTCATTTTAAAACCACTTTGAGATAGATTTTTTTTTTAAAGGACATGCTCGCGTGCACACTAATGTTTGCACAATAGAGTTGCAGATGAATGGGATGGTGGGAGAGTAACTGTATCCCTTGTGGCTCTCCAGAGGACAGTACTGAGACACAAATTAAAGCACTGACCTGGTTAGTTTTCTGTCAGCAGAAGGGGGTGCTGCCCCCCAACCCCCATCACACCCACATTTACTTTGCAAAGATTGACTTGTTGACTGACTATGAGAGCAGCAACTACATACTGTATGTCTGCATGTGAACAGACTCAGGCAGCCATGACTGACCACCAAGAGCAAATGTTAGAATTCTCAGAAACCTTTAAGTGTTACTTCAAAAATTCAATTGGGCATCACCAATTAGAGTGTAAGTCCATTGAGAAAGTTAGACCATAGTCATTTTACAAACATCACAGCAAATCACTAGACCATATATGAGACAATTTAGTGATACCATATGACATTCAAAATATCTACCACCATAAACTCCTGAATACCACAGACACATTATTATACCCAGCAGGGGTATACATGTTGTGATAATCTCTACGGACCCATACCAGGATGAATGGCGTAGACCTTTTTATACTGCAGACATTTTGGCTTGTCATAGCGGGATAGGAAGTAATATCAACAATGGTTCGGTTCAGTGCCCCAGGAGGCCATACTATAGTGAACCATCAATGTACCAGGGCCCTGGAACTGGAAAAACTAAATGGGACACAGCTATCATTGACGTTATTAATTACATTTGTGCTTTTCCTGCTATTACATGTCAAAATGTCTGATTTGAAGATGTATATGCGGTGACATTTTTTGCCAAAATTTCAAAATGGCGAGAAAGATGTGGGCGGGAATGGGCGTGGCCTGTATGACGGTCTGTTAGGCCAGGGGCTCTGGGCTGGGCCACACACTACATGGTTAGACCAGGTATGGTTGGACCAAGCAGTCAAGAAGAAAATGTGTTTCTGCCCTTCAAAGTTCAAGAGTTATATGAGAAAACGCTGATTTTTAAGTGACCACATGGTGGTCTCATTTGCACCAAAAATGAATCAGTTCTTCTTCATTAACTGCCCTAACTTTCCACCAAATTATATTGAAATCTGTTAAATAAGCTGACTGAAAGACAGCGAGACACACAAAACAGACGTATCATTTGGCTGAGGTAAAAAAACAAAAAACAAAAAAACAAAAACACACGTAGATTCAGTGAGTAACCAGCGAAGACAGCGAAGAATAAAGTGATTTGAAGAATGTATGTCGGGTTATCAACAGAGATGACGTAATGTGAATAGCAATGGATCATTCCTCCAGGGGGATGTTGCTGTAAGATATCGGCAAATGACCGTTTCGTTCCATTGTCAGGTGAGCTCCCGGTCTCCCCGCTCCGCGCTGTGCAGATGGTACAGTCCACATGCAGTTCGGAGTTGTTGCTGAGGAGGTTCCACTGCTCAGCACACACAGTTAAATTGGCATGCAGCCTACGCTTGGGTCCTGTAGCAGGAGACTGCACTGCTTTTGAAAATGTTACCGTCTTCTCACCGGAGTTACCTCGGACAGCAGGGCAGGGTCGCATTATTTCACCTTTTGTGCAGTATTACAGGTGAGTCCGCAATTTTGTGTGGCAGTTGTATTTGTTTGACTAACGGTACACAGAAGTTTTGTGAAAGAGCCGAGTGTCTCGCGCATCACGCAGAAATCTAAGCGAGCGAGCCGGCAGAACTAGCTACCACCGTGTGCTTCAGGTGGGGATTATTTGAAGTTGCAAGTTTAGCAAGTGTAGCAGGTGTCATTTAAAGACTAAAGGAAACTTGGATACAAGTTCACTTAAACGCTTCGGGGTGGCATCTGGTCAGCGCCACCACCGTGGAGCATGATGGTGCGACCCGAGGCTGCCATAAAAGCCGTTTGGAGCACTCAGGCACTGATAGTCAGTCAGTTATTTAAATGTGTGTATATACCGTAAACCAACCTACACTTGGTTCATTGCAGATTCAGTGGCAGCCATATTAGCTTCAGAAACATTTTCTATTAAAGTAACATGGTGCTATGCCATTTGTCACGCCAGCTGCTTTCTCAAAATGTTGAGGAACTTACATTTGTACCATCAGAAAAGACAATGCTGAATGTCGGGATGAGGGTCAGCCACCATGTGCCTTCAGTGGAGCCTGAGCTCACTGTGGTTTAATCAAGGGGTGGGCAATTTACTAACTCCACCCTGAAACACAAATTTGTGCCTAGTGCTGTGGCGCTTCTGTATTAACAACTCAAAACTCTAAAAGCAAAGATACCACAGTTTAGCTTAAAACATGGTCACCAAACTGTCCTCATATCTGCTCTCAAGTGAGCACATTATGTGTTTTAAAAGAAACAAGTGAAAATGCATGGATGAATGCTGCAATATATGTGATAGGATGTGTTGCCCACATGCACCTTTTCTACACCAATTCCCTTTCCTCCATTTTAAAAAAAGAGCAAAAGTTAGATGTTAATAATTAAAATGACTAATTAAGAAACTTGTTTGATATACCTACATGTATAGGCTTGTATCAAGTGGGACACACAAAAAACTGAATATCTGAACAAAATACCATGTGAAAAGGAAAACAACTCCAATTTAAATGTTTGCTGTGCTCAGACAATTAATAGTTTAGTGTCATGGTTCTATCCATTGCCCATTGTAAAATAAGTGGATATATTGACACTATACCACTGTTTTTTGTTGCAGAGGACCTCTCTTGCACTTAAGCTGCTGGACAGTGTGCAGAGAAGAAAAGCTCTGGGCAACTGTGACTGAACCCATGGATGGATCCATAATTATTTTATTAAAGACTTGCGACCCAGAGTTCCTCTACCACATTATTAATGTAGTGCATGTTCTGTGATGTTAGTAGCAGGATCCCAAAGTCCTTTCCTAGACAGACCGTTTACTTCCATAGAAGGGTTCAGGTTAAGGAGCAGAGACAGGTGCACATTTGTCTAGCTTCAGATTAAGTCTGCTGTACCTTTCAATCAGGGGTTTGACCTTGTGCCTTTTTTTTTTTTTTTTAAATCAAAATAGATGCACACACCCTCACAGCTAATAATGTCTAGGCCTATAGAGGGGAACAAACACGGTTTTCTTAATGTTTCCTGCCTTGATGCACTGTGTTTTTATTAAAGCTTTATCAATCCTATTTCTGCTTACTAGGGGACTAAAAACATTTTCCATCTTCAAATGACAAACTCTGTGCACACAGTGGGCGCCTTGTCGAAACAATTTGAAGGTGCACGACCACACGCCTCGACGCCACGCAGAGCCTTTGCGTTCAGCACAAGAAACGTGATGATGTCATTTAATGCATGTGCACCCTCGTGCTGGTGACACCGTGTCAAGCATAAACCTATCTTAATATAGCTTCTAAAGTTAGCAAACAATTTACTGCTTACACATCCAGGACACATGGAGCAACACCTGCATCCACTCGTATGTTACACAGGGTTAGATCAGAACGGCTGGCATTTAGCCATATTTAAATGTGCATGCTTTAAAACATAAACAACAGGCTAGACTGAAAAGCTCATTGGCTGAAAAGCTTGTGTTGTTAATATTGACACTACGTGTGATCAGTTTACTTTAAACAATCATTGAATTTGGTTGTAATATCAAAAATAATGCAGGTTTAGGGCCTAACAAACAGTTAAATGCACGCTCCCATAAAACACTTGCAAAGCCAATTTCATTTGGATATTTTTGGTATTTGGAAATTTCAAGACCTGTCACTTGTATTATGTCAGGTACTTCACTTCCTTCTTTACTGTCTTCCTCTTACAAGTTGATTTGTGACACTACAAGACATCATAGAGCTGATCTTGTCTTTTTCATATCGTAGAAATGGTTAGTGTTCCTACACTTTTGCATTACTCCCCTTTACAGTCATCTAGAAATGCATATTGTGTCACCCCTGTCTGTGCATGTGCGCCTTTGTGCAGCTCGATCAAGCCAGTTATAAAATGAGTTTGTGAAAAAAGTTGCCACGATGGTCCGATAAGCCACGTTGTCCAGCGACCGTTCAATCCTTCCCTGTCCTGTTCGGCACTGCTGGCTCTGCCACTTCCACCCTAACACCATCACCATTTATGTTCTGATTTCCCCTTTTAACAAGACGCGCTGCCCTCTGGCAAGACACACACATTAATACACTTGCTGCCAAATAGGTGGTGCATGTGAAGATAATATTGACTAAAGTGAGAACGAGCAGCAAACAATCCCCAGGGAGCAATGTGTCCTTGATGTCGGGATATCTATCATCTGTTTTCTACTGTGTGTTTGTGTGTGAATGAGACGCAAGTGTTGGTGCGGCTTGGTGGCAGGTCGGTGGTTCGATCCCGGCTTCCCCCAGCCCACGTGTCGAAGTGTCCTTCAGCAAGATACTGACCCCCAAATTGCTCCCGAGGGCTGTGCTTTCAGTGTGTGTGAAATATGTAGTGTGAAGCGCTTTGAGTAGTCTGAAGACTAGAAAGGCGCAAGTACAGTCGGTTTACCATTTGCAAACCAAACCCGAGGAAATAAGTATTGCAAGAACTTTTAAAGCAGTTTCTTTCCTTTGTTTCTGAATGCACAAGAAGAGAGAAAAAATTTGTATTGCTACGTGAAGATAGGCTGCATATAAGATCAGATAGACTTCATCACTTTTTTATTCTGAGTTGGCGAAAACGAGGACACGCTTATGTAAGGTTGTCGTCATGTCACCAATAAAACTTTAATGCTGTCGCTATACCTCTCCCATTACATATTCAGTGCAGGGAAAATGCTGCTTTTTTCATCTTACTCTACAAATACAGTAAAATCAGTTTTCAACTGGAGGCTGAGGTGCACTTACAGTATACTGTACAGTAGTTTCCATCTGGAGTCAGCTGTGACATTTCACGCATTTTATACAAGCCACTTAATTTTTTGTTCAACTTGAAGGGCAAATACTATGCTTTTTGTTCATTCACAAAGTTTGAATCTTATTCTGTGTCACTGTTTCCACTTGGATGGTTTATAATTCTTTTTTTCCCCAGTAAATATTTTCTTTAAGGAGTGCATGTTAAGTACCTTGCCGTGGGGCGTTTGTGGTGACATGCAGAGTCTGTGCACAAAGTACCAGTTTATTTAAATGTGTTCTCCGCTCCCCCTTACTTGATCACCTGACTTAATCACTTGCACGATTTTAACTTTAGCATCTGAACATAAGGAAACATTAGCTTGGGGCTATGTTCAGAACGGCTTCACTCCTCCGTGGTGGAAGTTGTGACCTGTGTGTAGTGCGGTATGTGGGATTTGTGAGTGTTCTTGAAGGAAAGCCTCCATATATTTTAGCATGGCTCTTCAACTGGTGGCTCATTCAAACAATCCATCCCATCTGTTTTAGGTTTAGTATTTTTTAATTCTCCAAACTATAAATTGGTGAACACCACTGAGTCCAAAGCTGATGTGTTAGCTCTTTTATGTTGTGCCATGTGTTTGTGGAGGGGTTGCTCTGATCTACTGGTTCCTAAAGTAAACTAAAACACTTTGGTAAACTTCGACAGTGTAGTGACTTTGGGGAAAGGTAAACATTTTCTTCTCCTGACCCTCTATTATGGTGCAATCGTATCATAACATGCTTCACAAAATCTCTGTTTGCCTTCCATATAAGTGTGTGAATTGTACATTAAATATTGTAAGCTAACAGTATGCTAGCGGACGAGAATACACATACAATTGCATTCTTGATTAATCATTTAAAGTAGAGCCAGACTGGTCCAGCCACCACAAGGCGTAGCCTTGTCTTAGTTTAGTTTGACTCAGTTTGAGACTCGGATGGCAGCTTGCACAGCTCTGCAAGCAACTTCACAACAATCATGAACTCCCAGTAACCTGTAAGTGAACACGCTGTTGTTTTGTAGTAGAAACAATAACTAATTTATGTGAATAAATACTTTTGAAGAAATTAGAGATGCAAGAGCTTGAATACCATTTGCCAACACAATCAGAATATGTGTAGGATGCCACAGGTAATCAAGCTTCCAGTTTTTCTCTTTAATGCCCTGTGCCATATTTAGCAATAATCAATTGTTTTTTAATCTGTCATGATAAAAAAAAATGTAATTCCTCTTGTGTTTTAGATAAGAGTACTGTATTGGATTCACCAGTGGAAATGAAAGTGATCATTGCTTAGCAAGCTTGGCTTGTCTTGTGTATAAATGACAGCATCAAATGTTTTTTTGTTTTTTTTTAAGTCTATCTCAAAACAGTGATCCATATATGCATTGAAACAGTTCTTGCTTGCTGTAATTTACTCATCCTGGCTATTAAATGATTCCTCCCTTTCGTGCTTCCAGTGGAAGTGATGGGGAACAAAACCCACAGTACTTGCAAAAATACACTCAAGTTTGTTTAAAGCTAATATTAGGTTTCAGCAGTCTGAGTTAGCCAAATCAAATGGGTTTCATCCAAAGTTGCAGTCTTTTTAGTACAGAATTTCCTCTTTGTGTTTCCACAGTGATACTGTGAAATTGGCCAGTGACACTGTAAACACAAAGAGGGAACTAATGTACAAAAAAAGACTGCAGCTTTGGATGATACCCACTTGATTTGGCTAATTTGGACTGTGAATGCAGAGTAACAATATGGGTTGGGTAAAGTTTTTATAAGTAATTCATTATTTTAGCTGATTTACAGAACTGCGTATAACAATTTCTTGTGTGTGAATTGAAACCAATGCATAGCCGTAAATAGCACAGAAATTCAGGAATAGTGCTTCCACAGCTGAACATCTCCCCACTGTTGCACTGATAACCTATCTGCTGCTCTTTCTCTGTATGAGCAATACGATGACTCATTATATCTACTGCTATACCTATGCTATCAAGATTTTATATCCACAATTGAACATTTAGATATTTACAGCTTCGTCTCATAAAAAATTAAAAGGTTGCTGTGTCAATAATAAGTGGATTAATAAATATTTAGTGTATTTATTTCCCAGTTTGACAATAGTCCCACTGTAAGTGGTCAAGATGTCACACCAGTTGGGATTTTTTATTTTATTTTATTATTTTGTAATTTTCTCCAAGCTTTAATAACTAACCTTGTAATCAACTTCTGAAGCTAAAACATGAAAATTGAACATTAGTGAAAACTAGAAGCACTGCCAAATGAGTACAGTGTTCTCTCAAATTCAAACTTCATTCTAATGGCAGTAAAAATAGACATTTGTACTTCATGCTTTAGGGGTTTCCTTCTACAGTACTAATATTTGAGGACACTGACTTTTTAGAGGGAGATTGGCCAGCGACAGAGCTGGTTTTGGCAAAACAACAATAGAATATTTGGAGTCAGTTGCCAAGCAGCGCAGCAGGTTTCGATTTATGATGATGTCTTCCTGCTGGCAGCTTGTTGCAATTAGTGATCTGGTTGAGGGCTTTGGCAGTCTAGCGGTGTTATATTATCTTTTCTAAATCAGTAATGTAATTCCTCAGTTTTTGTTTACTGGAATCCTGGAGATACATTTCCTCTCTCTGTTTCATACCTGACTTTGCTCTCGCCTCCCTTCACTGTCAGCCTTCTTTTTCTTCTCTCAGCGATGATGTCATTGTCGTGTTAGCATATCTCTTTCCCTCCTCTTTTATTTTTTATTTTTTTCTTCCTGCCGGTCTCGGTCTGTTCTCTTCACATCCCTTTGACTTTCATCAGCACGATGTTGAGCTCTCTGCTTTTGAGACATGCCACATTTCTGACAAGTGCAGGTGACAAAGTGCACGGGTAAGTTATATTTGGACAAAGGACATACAGACAGCCTGCTTTTAATTTCCAAATTAGGTCAGGAGGAGGAAAGCTATAGAGACAAAACAAATTCATCAATGGAACACTTCAGTCACACAGTCAGCTGTGTATTATTTGTTGAAAAGCCCAGCGCCTGCTGTGGTGGTATCAAGCTTTGATTCCAGTCTGATACCCACAGATGTCAGATGGTACTGAACTTGAAGAGATATAAAATTGTTTTAATTACTGACGTCACAGGTAACACCACAAATACTCTATACTCACTGACGCGATCATGATATTTATGATTTATCACTCAATATCAGATTGATGACTTATCCACTCGGATAACCCTTCCTGAGATGTTTTTAATCTCAATGGGACTCTCCCGGTTAAATAAAATAAAATAAAAATAGAAAATGTAATCTGTGGCACGGAGTAGAATGAAGCAATGATTTATTTTAAACCAGAAAAGTGAATTGTCCGCCATATCAATTAGTGTTGCAAAAAACAATGTTTTTGATCATACATTAATCTGTCGAATATTTTTATATGAATCATTTGAACGTTAACGCTATGAAATGTCCCAAAAACAAATTCTATCTTTCCTTCACATCTTTATATTTTCATTTTAAAATAATATATAAAACACAGGAAATCAGAAAATCTCAACATTTAAGAAGCTTGACCTAAAGCTGCAAACATTTTGATAATTGATTTATGGTTTTAAGTCATTTTTAACCCAAAATTTCAAACATTCCTTCTTCACAAAGGTTTTCTATGTCAGTAAATTAAATATGTAGTAATTTCAGACCCAATGATTAATCAATAATTAAAATAACCGTGAGTTGCAGTATTAGCTTGAACCAGAGACTGTTGACGGAATTTTTGCCTGATTAAACTACTGCAACAATTATTGCATTTTTTTCTTCCAGCAGTGCATTTCTCACTTTGAAGAATGTGGAGGTACAAATTTACAACAGTACAAATTAGGCTAAATGAAATTATGCTTCAAAAGAAGTGGGCATGTTTGTTTGCTGTTTTTAACAATCAAAGGTGTAGTGCAAATACATTTCCAACGGTTTTGCTTAATGGTGTTAGATTATCCAAACCTGTTTGCAAATGAACAAGATTGTATGTGGTGAAATTCTTGTTTTTGTGTGATTCTTTGGCAGGTGTGTGGGCCAGTCAGGTGGTGGTGCCTCAGAGGGTGAATGCTGTGCTGGGGAAGAATGTGACATTAGAGTGCCGGGTGGAGGTGGGCACAAACCTTACTCTTACTCAGAGTTGCTGGGAGCGCCGTCTGCCTTCAGGCTCTGTCACAGTGGCTGTCTACAACCCACTGTTGGGCATCTCCATCCCTCCAGAGTTTATGCATCGCTTGTATTTTCGCTCCCCCTCCTCTCATGATGCCACCATCGTACTTGAAAACGTAGGTTTTGCTGACGTCGGAATCTATACCTGTAAGGTTGCTACATTTCCTCTGGGAAACACTCAAGCCTCCACTACTGTCAATGTACTCGGTAAGTATGTAGATTTACACACGTGTCCTTCTATGTAACAAGTCGAGCTTATTTCAAGAATGTGTTTCTGTAGGTAATGTCAAGTACAGCTAAAGCAAGTAGTCAAATAATTAGTCTTCGTTGACAGTAATTTGAATATCTTAGGGTTTGGACTGTTCGACGTAGCAGGCTAATTGTGATGGGCATCTTTCACTATTTCCTGATATTTTATAGACCTAATGATTAATTGAGAAAATAACTGCCAGATTGTTTGGTAATGGATTCGTTAGCTGCAGCCACAATGTCAAGCTGTGGATATGGATGCAATACATTTGGCACTGGACAATATGGTTGAAATCAATATCACGGTATTGATTAAAAAAACATGTTTGGATATTTACATATCACGATATGACAAATGTATGCATTTGTTGTTCAGGGCAATGAATTTTGTTCCACTGGTATGCATTACATCAAACAACCAACACATCAAAAACTTCAATAACTAAGCGCTTGGAATTTTCAATCAATATCCTCATGATAAACTTTCAGTGAAAGTTGATAAACATTAATGAATTGAATTAATTGTTGTCCAGCCTGAAATATGGCCTGACCTCCTCAACCTTGTCGTTGTGTATTATTAGTCAATGCATTAAAGGACCTGTAGGAAATAGCAGGTTCCAGTCCTGTGTTTTGAATTTGGATCACAAACGCAGTGTGTGTGCTCACTCAGTCCGTTTACACAGAACCGATTACAGGGATGGCTAGAGCTGCGAATAATGGGTTGGATTGGGTTTTAGTGGAAAGAATGCAGTAAAAGAAAACTGGTATTGATAAAACAAAATGCAATGTGAACCTCTCAAACACTGCAATTAACTCAATTCAAATGTGTCTCCTGTCTTATCTTTGCTCACTCTCTGAATCACAGTGGAGCCGAAGGTCTACGTGTCTGCAGGTTCCACTGCCCTAATCGACGGTGGCAATGATACTGTGGTGGCCACCTGTATTGCTGAGCGGGCCCGGCCCCCTGCTGAGGTGTCCTGGGAGTCCAACCTTTTTGGCCAGTCAGAAGTGCAGCTATTTGACGAAGTCAACGGCACGACCAGCACACAAGTGAGCTACCTCTGGCAGCCCACACGTCACGTCCGGGGCCACACACTCACCTGTGTGGTCCGCCACCCGGCTCTGCAGCGCGACTTCAGGATCCCCTACCAGCTCAATGTGCAGTGTGGGTGCCTTTTTAAGAGTGGCTATTTGGCGTAACCTATTAACAGCTGAAAGAGAGCCTTATAGTAAAGACGTTATTTAAGATTGATTCTGTCCTGCTGTAAAATTTTCATCAGGTATTTTTAAGACCTCAGTGAAATAATCACCAGCAAAAATGTTTGGAGAAAAATGTTTTTAAAATAAGTGTTGCTAAATCTATTAGACTGATCAGGCCAGAATAGTCTGGCAAGCCTGAAGTGCAATAGAGTCTACACTATAAAATGGGGTCCAAAAGAAGGCTCCCTGCTGCCAATTGAAGGGGGACAAACATAGCAGCTGTTTCCCTGCTCCCCTCCTGTACTTTCCTTGAACATTTTAAACGCTGTATTTAGCAGAAAGTATAGGCGAACAATCATAAAAGTAGAGGTGTTTGATTTCCAACAGCAGTCAGTTGACGATGCTTGGCCTTGTCAGTGTTGACGTTTGATTTATTTGAAGCACTTCAACAACAATTCACTTTTGAAAACAGCTGAATTGACAGAGATGAAATCAAGGACAATCCATGCAGGCTCCTTACAGGTATTAATTATGGCTTAAGAAAGGCTGTCCTTGGTGTCTGTCTTGATTTTTTTCTATTTCAACGTCTGTATTTCTTTAGGCTTTTCTATGTCGGTTCATGTCTGTGTGTCCCTAAGCTGTCAAAAGTGAAAATGTTTTCTGTCAGTATGCCCCCATAGATGTTAGTGAGTACATATGTGTACTTTGTGGGGCACAAATGGGTGTCTGCGTATCATCTGCAAATAGACTGGTGAAAAGTTACCTCCTTTTTTGTTTGATCGATGCATTTAACTTTGGTCTGATTTACTGTCCTACAGATGGCAACTCCAAAGGATTTTATGCTCATTCAATATGTGTCACAGTGAAAATGATTGGAAAATAGTGTTTGATGATCTCAACATGCAAGTCATGATCGTTTGCTTCCCTGTACACTGTACTATGTTTTTTATTTTATAATTACCAAACACCTTAGTGCATATTTGGAGGACACAGGCTCATGTCTCTAGGCCATGACCGACCTCAGACTCCATATAATGCTGCACAGAGTCTCTGCCAGAACTATCAATACAATAACATAACTAGAAATATTTTTTTAAATATATAAATTGACCTTGGTATACCAGGTTCTGACCTTGTTGTAGGTTAAACACAAAACAGTGTTGACCTGCACAGACTGACCAGCATTTCTGCTCTAAGCTTGTTTTTTAGATTTCTGGCCAGTTTGTAGTGATATCTCAAGTATTTGTCCTTTTCTTCCCCCCCTCCCCCCTCTCTCTCTGTAGTTGCTCCTGATATCTCAGTTGTGGGCTATGATGGAGACTGGTATGTGGGTCGGGAAAATGTTCAAATGATGTGCAAAGCCAATGCAAACCCACCGGCTCATCATTTCAGATGGATCAGGTGTGTGTGTGTATGACATTCCTTTTCTATTATGAGTTGAAATTGACTCAACAGGACAAAAGCTGAAAAATTAATGGCGATTTGCTCCCAAGAATATTCAAGTAAGATGAATTGTTTTACCTTTAGCTCAGGATCTGCCTAAAGCACTGCGTTGTAGCTGAGGAGTCAGCTCAGTAAACCTAAAATGCCGTTTCTTTACAGACTAGCGAAGACTAAATAGAAGATTAGCAACTGAAGAGTATTGTTAGATTTTCAAATATCTTGTACTCATCCAAAACCTTCAAGGCATTGTAGGTGTGTCTAAATGTTTTCATCTCTTGTGCATCATAGACTGGACAGTGAAATGCCAGAAGGGGTGGAAATAATGAACAGCACTTTGCTCTTCCTGCGTCCGCTCCAGCGGAATGACTCTGGAGTTTACAGGTGTGAGGTTGCCAATGACATCAACCTCCGCAGTCGGGATGTGCGCATTCTCATACAAGGTGAGCGGAGTATACACAGCTGACTCCTATTGCCTGCTCTTCCCTTAGGAAGCACTGTGCATGCACACACGTCATAGAGGGTATCACTGCCTCTGACATTGTCCTTCAAGCTGAAATGTGACACTATCACTCTCACCCATTCAGTACATACTGACAGTCTATCAAGCATTCACCTATGGTACAGTGTCTTAGCAATGATAATATTTGACTCTGAGATTTAATCTAAATTGCATGTTGATTAGCCTTGATTAACATTAGGTCTCCAGATGTTCAAAAGGGGAGTTCATGGGCCAAACAGCTGCAAATATTTAAGGCCTCTTAAGACCACAGTGCACTGCCTCTGCTCCGTCCTCTTGGCATCTAAGTATGTCATGTCTGTTGTGTATCATGAGCATGTTCCTCTGGTTTCACAAAATCTCTCTTGTCTGTGGAAGCTCTCTTCCTGAATGAAGTTCTGATTATGATGGGATGTTCTTTTACATCTCTCTCACTTCCTTTGTTTCTTTTATTTCTGCACGTGTCCTGCAGTAAGAGGCAAAAGCCTGCAGCCTGACTCTGAGATGATGTCCCAGATTCATAAAACATTAACTAGTTCTTTTCAACTCCTATTTATTATTTATCATCCATATTTCATTTTCCTTTGAGAGGACCTGTATGGGTGTGTGCAAGCTTACACGTGTTGGTGTATCCTTCGTTGTGTGTGTTGTTGTGGGTGTACTCATATATGTCAGTTCACTGCCCCTGCATGGAGTTGTACGATTCATATACTTAGAGACTACAAACCTTCAGGTTCATGTTTCACATCTCTCAGATGTGAGTCTTTTCCTCACATCTGGCCTGGCACTGAGGTTAAAGTGGCAGAGCAATATTGCAGCACCATTAAAGCTTTTAGACTCTCAGACTGTACTTTAGCTCCTACTGATTTTGGCTTTTCTGTTTTGTGGGCATCACCCGTAATCCAGTTCATTTTAAGGTTCTAATATTGGAAAGCAAAGTATAGTAAAATAGTGGTAATGTATAATCATACTTGCAAAATAGGCAAATTGCTAAATGCATATTCTCATTTCAATTTAAGCATGCAAGATACCACTTGGTGTTCCCCACTAAAGTCCCGTCATTAAGGCACCTCAGTAAGTCGCACATTTTCTTTCTACATGTAATAATAATACTATGACTTAACAGCAACATTTGCAAATAGTTTACACTTTTCATTCAACCCACTGGTAATTTTTTAAAGGCTGTTTTGCTTAGCCAAAATAATTACTACATTTTAATGTAATGTCAACAACAAATAGAACTGCAGAGACGTCCAGAAAGGTAATATTATTCACGACTGGTGTGCTGCATTGCACAGGGGTTTCTCGTCTTCTGGTCACCCAATTAGTGTATATATAAAAATGCTGATATCTTTTAATCCAATTTCCTTTTTATTTCTTTTACAAATATGTAAAACACATACCAATCTGTCCGTCTGTCTACTATGACTCCTTCTGCATATTGTCCCAAACACAAGGCTGAGAACCTCTTGTGTAAGGGGTTTCAGTCACCATCAATTATTTCTATGATTAAATTGGGATTTCACAAATCAGGGAGTTTAAGGGAGTTAATTACACATCCAAAAGCTTCTCTGCCAACAAAGCAAGTAATGAATTACTCACCTGTTACAAAGCTGTGCTCATTAAGTGTTACAAGTGGTGTTCAGAAACATCCTTGGCCATTGCTACAATACACTCTATGAAACTGAATTGACATAAAACTTTTCGGGTGAAGCAAAGTCACCTACTGAGCCAAGTAATCCTAAAATATGGCATCCCACCAAGAGAATACTCCTAAGCTACCAGCTGAAAATGCACAAAAACATCAAGAATTGTGTACCTGCAACCAGGCTTCAGTACACGCTAGAAGACAAATGATTCCCCTTCGAAGCAAGCTGGAAGCAGTTTGCAACCTCTGTAGGTCGAATAACTGTGGCTTTCGACTACAAGGTGATGAGACTAGTAGAGAAGCCAACAGCAAATGCATAGTTTCGCAGAGCTGTTACTGACCTGGAGATACAACCAGCTTGAGCAATTGAGACGAAACGTTATGAATGTTCAGGCGTTTGTAGAAACCATACAGTTACAAGGGACTTGGTTGGTTTTACGTTTGTGCGCATGAGTGGATATCCAGGTGCAAAGCACTGCCTAAGAGAAATACAATAGAATTTCAATTAAAGCATTTAAAGACAGATTTTTGTTGGGCCTCCATCTTAGGTTCCTGTTGTAGTTGCGACCAAATCCATTCACTCAAGTTCTTTTATTTTTTTATTGTTTACACTATACTCTGTTAAGTAGTCTTAGATTTTTTTTAGTAGCCTTTGGTTTGTTCTTGCTTTACCCCAAAATGCCCAGAGAAAACTGACAGTAAAATAGTGCTTAAATATCCGAAACTGTATTCAAATAAGATTTTGTTAGCAAGAAACAAAAATGCTAATGCAGAAAAACACTCCATAGGATTTGTAAAGATTTCTTACATGTTAATTGTTAAATTATTGAACTGATGGTAACATGGCCTGCTTTGACCAAAGAATACAAATACATTTTGGTAAAAGATTTAAAGGAGTAGTGAACACTTGTTTGAGCCATTTCAGATCTGTAATTACTGTGACTAGTCGGTTTTATTTTGGGGAATATTAGACAGGGATTTGATGCTCTTTCTATGTTTTTGTTTTTTTCCTTTTTGGGGGGTATTGGGTGTGTGGTGTGTGTGTGTGTTTTTTTTTTTTTTTTTTTTTTTTTTTTTTTTTTTTTTTTTTTTTTTTTTTTTTTTTTTTTTTTGTTTTTTTCTTTTTTGTGTT
>CM022491.1:12913388-12988550 GCA_011952105.1 Coreoperca whiteheadi
TGTTTTTTTGTTGTTTTTTTTTTTTTTTTTTTTGTTTTTTTTTTTTGTTGTTGTTGTTTTTGGGGTTTTTTGTTGTTTTTTTTTTTTTTTTTTTTTTTTTTTTGTTGTTTTTTTTTTAAAGATTTTTTTTGAGTACCTCTGCTTTATTGGATAGTCACAGTAGAGAGACAGGAAAGGCAGTGGAGAGAGAGGGGACGACATGCAGCAAAGGGCCCGGGCCAGTCTCGAACTTGGGCCCTGCGGTTTGTTTCTTTATACTTCTTTATATTCCTATTATGTTTATTGTTTTTGCACCAAAGCAATTTCCTCATATGTGTAAACCTACTTGGCAATAAAGCTGTTTCTGATTCTGAATTTCTGATTCTAATGATACGCGCTCTACCAGGTGAGCTACCGGGGTTCCCCTGTGCTCTTTCTTCTAATAGAGTTACTGCTCAGACTCTGCACATGACAAACTTTCTCTTTTGGCCATCATCTAATATGTTAATTTTGTCAGCCCATTATACCAAATCTTAGATTTTAATCTTTTATTTACCAATCATTGTTGTAATAATCGTTTAATAACTGCATCCACAAGCTGTGAAGAATTGGCAATGCAAACCTGAGGCTGCTGCGAGCATGTAGTTTAGTATGTGTGATAGTTTAGTCAATGTTTTTGTCAACCTATCTTTACTTAGTAAAATGCTGATGTAGTTGGCATTGACATTCTCTGCTTCTGTCTGTTCATCTCTCCCTTCCACCCTCTACTCCCCTCTCACCCTCCTTCCCTCCATTAGATCCTCCCACCATGCCTTCCACCATTACTGCTCCTGTCCTAACTGGCTCTTCCTCCTCCACCTTAGTGGATGATAAGGGGCATGTGCTTCTCAGCTCCCCCACACTTGAAGCCCTACCTGAGAGTAGTCTGGGTTCCATAGTGGGTGGGGCTGTGGGTGGGGCCTTGTTCCTGCTTCTGCTGCTGTGTCTGGTTGGCGTGTGTTACCTACGGAAACAGCAAACCTTCCATGGGAACTACTACACCAAGCAGTACCTGGGCCCCAATGACCTCCAAAAAGCCCCCACGCAGCATGAGCTCCACCCTACCAAGGCTGGCAACAGCAGCTCCCACCATCAGGACCACGACCGGGAGGAGTGGGGAGACCGCCAGCTCAAACATGAGCGTGACCGTCGTCACCATAGCAACTACAACGGAGAGGAGTACCCATCTAGTGGCTACACTAGGGCAATGAGGGAGAGCAGTCACCACAGCAATCAGCAAAATCACCACAGTGAACACACACAGTATTCTAGTCCACGGCAGGCCAAATGTGCCAGATACCCTCATTCACCTAAACCACAGGGAAACGGCTCCCCCTACCTTTCAGATGACTGCTACGATAGCGGACCAGAGGGTGACTATGTCTCTCACACAGACGGGTCTGTCATCTCACGTAGGGAGTGGTACGTTTGACAAGCTACCTGGTCCTGCAGTAGCAGAAATATGGCCAGTGGGTTTCATTTATTAAATTAGAAACACATTTTTTCTCTTCTGTATGCACATGCACCCTTCTACTAATCTCAATTCTGTAGTCCCCTTGTTTTGTTCAAGCATCCTGGTCGACACTTGAGATATAATGTTTCTGTTTTTGATGTGGACTGTACAGCCACTATGACAGTCAACATGCCTACAGAAGTGGGCATGTCACTAGTTTGTTTGTGTGTGTGGAGGCTAACTATAAAGATCATGCTGTATGTGCTGTCTCTGCCTTACTACATGGACTTTCCAATTAGTATTTAGCATTACTAATGTATTTCAGTTGAGTGGAAGCCCTGGGGGCTTACAGACCACGTGGTTGTCGCAGAAGAAAGTTTTTGTTTTGTTTGTATAAAATCAGCCTTCTCACACTATGTGACACTTGCTCTTTTGTGTTTGCATGTGTAGATATTGCTTACACTGATTTTGTTTAAAAGTTCTCTGAATATGTTTGGCTGATATTCAAGAATGGTACAGAACGTGACTGGAGGTAAATCCATGAAATTCAGATGGTCACAGGTCCTTTTTTCTAAAACTCCATAGGACACAGCAGAGGCATATAGGCTTATTTAAAAAATGATTTACCTTACTGAGAAATCCGAAATCCTTCATGATTGATGACCTCTCTACACTTTCATGGTCATAAAACGTATTGCACTGCCTTTTGCAAAACTTTATAATGGACGACCACATTATTTGTTTTCTACTAAAATGTCTACCCTTTATGTAACTTGCCATGATGGGAGACTTGTGAGCTTGAGGACTTGACCACTGATGTCCTAGCAGTGTCCTTTTTTAAAACTGATGTCCTAGACAGGGAACCTTAAGAGCATTTCTACTGTATGTCCTCAGCTCATCTTTTATCCCCAGGAGGGGAGGGACGGAGAGAGGGCAAGCAGGGAGGCCTGCATGAATGAGGCACAGTCCACTGTAACAACAGACTGGGTTTATCAAACAGTCAAGGCCGGATATGCAAATGCCATACACAATTCTGCAGTTTAAAAAAAAAAAAAGCTGGAGTAAGCCGTTACGATCTGTTTAAAATTTGTAACATTTGTGTGACTTATTTTGGGGAGACTTTGAGGTTAGTTGTCCTCTTCAGTTAGCCACAAACACATTCTCCTGTCATCTACCAGATGATGATAATCACTCTGGCACCAAACCAGGGCTCTTGGAAGTTCAAGAGTGCTATCAGCAGGGGCATTGTTTAAAGCAGGCTACAGTAAGGCAGCCACCATACGCTGGCCTCCTAGTCACAAAGTAATTTGTTACACAAAGAAATCATTCAGGAATGCAGCCAGTACACCAACCACCGATGGACTCATTTCACTACTCTAAGTAATCTGTAGAAACAAGACATAACTGTGTCAGTTACAATCTGATGCATTAATAGGCTTATTGACGCTTATCCGTGTGTGCAACTGCACACTCTAATCATGTTCACCAGTTCTTTTCAAATTGAATATTTACCTCAGTAAAATATACACGTATCTAAACAAATCAAGTATTTTGTGAAGGATGTGCTGTCACTGTCACCTGCGGTTTTCGAAACCTCCACTCAGCTTTTTGTTCTCAGCACAGTGCTTACCCGCCAGAGGGGACAGACAATATTTTTCTGCACTGATCATTAAATCCCTAACTCATAATTATCCTTTGAGTAGCTGTTAAATAATACACCCCATTTTTTCTTTCTAAAAAGGCTGTATTTCAGGCTGGATTTACAATAAAATCTGTATTCATTTGTAACCAACCACATTGTATTTCTAGTCGGTGAAGGAAATGCCAAGTACTGTGACTGAACTGATGAAGTGTTTTACAGCTCAGTGTCATTGGGTTATGGAGCCCCTGTAGTTCAGGTGTCAAACTTAGCTGCTTATAGATTTAAAGCTACATTTCAGGTTTTGTATGTGATCAGGTACACACAGATCAAATCTAACGTATTTTGGCACATGCACCGATTAACCAGACCTCATGGAGGAGATCCAACAGTTTCTTTCATGTGCACCAGTGTTTGTGAATACATGCCAGCTTTAGTAGTATGGTCACCTATACGATAATTGCTGCCAGATGCCAAATATTTGTTTAACTTGTATGTATAAATATGATCACGTAAGTATTGCAGACTAGCTAACAACTGATTATAAGCTTATATAAATGACTAATGTATCACTGTTGTATACAGGGTCTTGTAGCCTGAAATAGAAGTGAAAAGATGCGTTAGGCCACTTTAATAGTACAGTAACAGTTGTCAAAATGGGAAGTAGTTTTATTGTTATGAACCCTCACAAATTATGTCAGGGTGTGAATTTCATGCAGCAAATAGGCTGCAATTCTCATAGTGAGATTTGATAATGTGCCAATGTAACTTGCAAGCAGAGAATATGACCCCTATACTGCAATTCATGTTGTTTCAACTGTTACCACCGCTGTGCAGTACACTAGAACTAATTTATCTTCATAAACCGAAGCTTCCCATTCCAATAACTACCTTAAGATTCAATTCATTCCAGTTACATTAAGATAATCCTCCATTTACCTTTAAGTGGTTTCCAGAACGTTTTGGTTTCATGTGCCCAGGTTTTGAGATTTCTATCTCTGAGATCTGAGATTACGTTACTTTGTAATTTGGGTGAACTGACTCTTCAATGGGAGTGTCCAAAATGACTTGTACAGTTGGCGATTTGTAAACTACAAAACCTCATTTAGACTGTTAAATTAGGTTTATGAGTGGGCGTGCTTCTGACACCTATTCATTCTGCTTTTCCGGTCACTTTCGCGTAAATGCAGAGAATAACAGGAAGCACAGCAGCTTAACCCCCCTCTTGTGTTTGCTTCTATGCACGAAGACGTAAATTCCACTAATCAATATACTATTTTGCTTGACTCGTCAGTTTGCAGCCCTGCACCTGGATTAATGAAATTCTTTTGTAGTGTGGCATTTTGTATAGAGATCAATCATCAATATCTTTACCTTGAGAAATATCCTTCACTTTGGGTTGAGAAATACAACTAGTGCCTTCGATACCTAGAAGAAGAAATGTAAGTGTTCTCTTATTATTCTTTACATATGGATGTAAGAACTTGTTTTGTTGCCTTCTTGTTTAGATTTTCTCTGCATACTGTATTAGGAGGACTCCGTAGTGCCATATTCACTTTTCTGCCCTTGTCACCATGACGGTTAGTGGCAGTATATTTGCGAACCAAGAGGCATTAAAACACACACAAAAAGACAAAGCTTGAATGGATTTTGATGTAAAATGAGTTAAATAATCTCTACTTCAAAGGTATCTGTCACGGGTTTTTGGTTTCTGTAGAATCACTGGTGTTCAAAGGAGTGAAGAATTTACTTCAGTCTCACATTGTCAATGAAAAGCACTTTGTTGTCATGTTTGTTTCTGTATATACAGAAGAAAATGTAAGTTTCTGGAAAGAAAAAAAATTTTATTCAGTGACAACAGTGGAGTATTATTTTGTCAATTTTTTATAGATCCTTTAGTTCAATAAAGCACCTTAGCACCTGTGAGTTATTTTCTCCGGAGGTTTTTAAGCTTGCCATTACTCAGACTGCTCAGTCTCAGCCTCTTTGTGCTTCTATAAATTACATCATCTCTAGCTCCCTAACATAATGCCACACACACACACACACACACACACACACACACACCCTCCCCTCCCAATCCGGTGTGCACATGTGGGACGCCGCGCATGATGTAATTCAAAATCAGGTTTCCTCACTTCACCATATCTTCATAACTATTTAGTATCAAAGAAAGCTGTAATATTGAGCTGTTCCTGTCCACTGGTATTTTTGTCGTCGTGGGGAGTTCCAGCACCTCCTCTGCTCTCCCTGTGCCCTCTTCACCAGTCCTAGTTTGCATTGTTTCAGGACAGAAAGGCCCTCACTCTCCCCTGCATCTCGTCTCCTTTGTGAATTCACCCCCCCCCCCCCTCCCCCCCCCACACACACACACGTGTCTTTCTCCCACTGTCTACCAGCTGGTAAAATTAAACGCTGAGTGTTTATGTCTGGCCCAAAGTCCCCACTCTCCAGCCCATTGACTGTCCCCATGGCAACAAGCTCATCTGGAGCTGCTGATAGGGGCCGTCTTCCTGCAAGCTCTACCTGGCCACAGAAAGCGTAGAGGGAGGAGGATGCAGGCGGCTGCGTGGAGTTGAACTGTGCTGCTGTGAAAGGCACAGCAGAAAGAGAGAATTAGCTACTGGAATTGAAAATGGCCCATTACGCCCCGCTGCAATACAGAGAGCTCCTTCGGCTAAAAGGACATATCACGCTGATGTGACCTTGACACTGTTTAGCTTGGACCCCAGGTCCTCAAGAGACATTTACCCTGGAAGTCTTTATTTCAGCTGACCTCTCTGTCTGTTATAGATCTTATCATGGTCACAGAAGTCCTTGTCATTCTGACCTTGAAACAGGGCATGCTCAGTCTGAAAATACAAGGTGGAGTTTACAGAAGTGAAGCAGCTCTGGTAGTAATGATGCCAGCCAGCTATGCCTGAATTAGTTTGAGACACTCGTGTAGAAGATCAGTGGGTTTGCTTTTTGCCTGCGACACAACAGTTTCCAAGGATACTTTTCACAACACACAAAGGAGTGAGGATGCAGCGCTGACGCCTGTGTAAGAGAGAGACTTTGATATTAGCTCCCCGGTAGAGGTGGGATCAAGATTGTCACCATCATTGAGCTGAAAATATTGAAATAGATGATCAGAGAAAAATGACGGACCACCACCCGCTCTAACCTTCCTCCCCCCTCTGCTATTACACCAGCATCTGCTCCCTGCAAGGTCTGTTGTCTGGGCAAAAGCATGACCCATGACCCTGCTGGTAAGGTTTTAGGATAGGGAGGGGGGGTGGCGGTTGTCTTACCATTACTCTTGCCCTCATTTCTCTTCATGCCACCGAGGTGTGCTGTGTTTAATTCATGATGACCTCGCCGAGCATCAGCATGCACTTTTCCTGTGTCAAGATGTGCTAAAGTAGGGGAAACAGAAAGAGCCTTGCACAGGAGCCAGATCCCAGTTTGGGGACAGTTGATCCACCACTAATCCACCCCCCTCCAGAATGGATGATATTTGAACTTATGAAATGAGAAACATCAGAGCAGTGCATGCATAAATATTTATGCCTATAATTGTCCCAAACACATCAACTTATACTCCTCTATGAACAAAACTTAAGGTATATCCCTGCATTGTGGGTTTAAAGCAGGTTTTATTCCTTGTCACATGAATGTCTGTGAAAATGTCTGTCATCAAGCATTAGAGCAGGCAGCTTGATGAAATGCATTTTTAAAGGAATTTTGATCAACTCAAGGGGCTCTTGTCATAGTTCAGCACCCATCAAAGGTAATTGAACTGTTATCAACTGTTAGAGGACAGCGTGAAGGGGGGAGGGGGTAAGTGGCTTTCGGGGGTGAGCTCGAAAGTCCCAGCTTGTTCACTGTGCATCATAATTGAACTGTTATTTAGGATTCTCATCTCAGGACATTATTGATTTTCTTTCCCACCTTAACAGCTAAATCAACTGGAATGGACCTACACACTTTGCCTTTTTCCAGCCCTGTCACCTTTTGTCCTCCAGTTCCTTCAGTGTCCCACAATCACAGTTTTACACATTAGTGCTGATTGGCCAAAGCTTGCTGTTCTGTGAGTTTAATGCATCTTAATCACAAGTAATCCTAATCCCCTCAGTGGACAACATGGAGCATAAGCATATGGTCAAACAAAGATAATTCAACAGACATTACAACAGCATCTAGAACTCGACGCACACAAAAGACAGAGGAAGGACAATATAGGGACATGGATGGAGGAGGGAGGTGAAGATGTAAAGTGAATGATTTATGAGTAATAGAGTTTCATGCAGGACCTCCAATTGAACGAAGTTAAACTGCAGCCACCCTCTCGCTATTTGGCTATTCATATTAGTTATAGCTGAGCATACATATTATCCAATAGAGATTTGGAGACAAAATACAAACACTTTGAAAAGCAACATCCAACATCAACATTCACAAAACAAGTTTGATGAAGATTGCTCTGGTAGTAGTTGATAGTGTTTTAAAATGGGACTGGCTTCTAACTCTTTAAAAAAACAGTTGGGTAATATGCTTATTCACGTTCTTGCTTTGAGTTAGATGTTAAAAGCAGTGCCACTCTGATGTTAGTATGGTAAATATGAAGCTACAGACAGCAGGCTGTTAGCTTAGCTTAGCATAAAGACTGAAAGCAAGGGGAAGCAGCTAGCCTGACCTTGTCCAAAGGTCACAAAATCCACCTACCACCACCGCTAAAGCTCACTAATTATTATGATATATATCATGTTTGTTTATTCTGTACAAAAACTGAAGTGTAAAAAATACAATTTGTGGTTTATGGGTGGTTATGTCTTGGACTTTGTCTGGGTGCAGTGACTTGACTAAGCTAACCAACCGCTGGCTGTAGCTTCATATTTAACGGACAGATATGAGAGTGTTATCGATCTTCTCATGTAACTCTCGGCAAGAGAGTGAATAAGCATATTTCCCAAAGTATTACATTTTTCTTTTAACTCATTTGTGCAGATTCTCCACAAGGGGGAGCTGTTTAGTCAGTGTCAGACCAGTTTTATACATGTTATCAAAGTAATCGCAGTTAAGACTTTCAGACATGTATTCATGTCAATGTTTCCTCCGACAGGCAAGGAAAGTAATAAAGAGTGCTGTTTTAACACTGGAGCCTGCGACAGGCATTGAGTGTTACATTTGTCCTTTTTTATAACCACTGTTTTGTCGTGTGTGTGTGTGTGTCTGCGCGCGCGCACGCAACTTTCTCGCATCTTTGAGATTGCACCACTACCACGTCAATAGGTCACACTGAGCTCAATTTTTATACATGATACCATTTTTAATAATATATGATAACATAATATGCCATTTTTATTATAATTGACACAGCCTTAACATTAATATTTTCCAGGCACTTGCTAATCAGACATGGTTGCTTCTGTCAGTTATCTCTTTTGGCATCTGCATCACTCCATCCCCTTTTTTCTAAGAAACCCAGTTAAGAGCCCCCTCCATTCCTCTCCAGAGTAGCAAGGAAGACAGAAGACACAGGATGACACTCAGAGCAGTTTATACAACCAACTGTGCTCCAGTTAACTAAACTCTTACTCAAACATACACACATCCAAAACACAACTACACAATTACCCAAACATCAACTGTAACATTCTTTGCCTGCTAAATAGTGCAAGTGACACAATTGCAGATGCTCTTCTTTCCTTGCCTGTAGATGGTGACGTTGATACAGTAGGTCCTGTCGTCTGCAGGCCTACCCTGATGTTGCTGTTACTCTGGTTGCCTCTAGGGGGCAGAAGCTGAACTGGAACTGTGGGTCTGAAACTGGTTGCACTGTGGTTCTGCCAATGGCCTCTTTAAGGTGCTTCACATCAGTGACAGTGTGTCCTTGTTAAAAAAAATATCCGATGTTTTAATGCAGCGTTGAAATGAACACCTCTGACTGTACTGACACAAAACCTGAACATTATGAGCTTCACCTCACTTACAGCAGGCCTTTGGCCGCCTTCTACTTTCTCATGTTTATGTTATTGTTTGTGTTATACTGAGAGTGTCTCTCGACTCTGTTTCAGACCAGTCTCACGCGGAGAGGTCAAATGCCATCGCTGTGGCCGGAGCTGTGATGGGTGCAGTCCTCGCTCTCTTCCTCATCGCTGTCTTCATCATCGTGATCCTCACTGCTCGCAAGGCCCCGCCACCAGCCTTCACTGACAAAGTGTAAGTCTGACAAATAATTTATGCTGCAGAAGACGCTCGTCTGGTTAATTAATGACATGATACCTAGTGAGGTTGACTGAAGCCCACCGGCGGGTTCAGGGAGTTGCTCCCTACTCCTGCGGAGAGGGCTGCAGCGGTGCATGCTCTGGAGCAGGGAGGCTGCAAGACAAGGTTGAGGGGTGGCAGATAATTGCTGTCTTGGCAGCAAGCCCTTGTCCTATTTTGTTCAGTCTGTTCCTATAGTGCAGCAGCACTCGTGTTAATGTTAAAGCAAAGAAGAATAACTTTGAGGTTAAATGATATACAGCAGGAGCAGGGTCGCACCCTGCCAGAGTCCTGTGACTGACATTAAATGCTTTGTGTGTGTGCGTGTATCTGTGTGTGCCCATTGTTTTGTCTGTCTTAGTGGTGTTCTGAATAATTGTGACAGATGGTAAATTACAGGACTTGATACGATCTTTTATGTGTTCTAGTGCACATGGATGCACATGGATGAGACCTTGTGGTTTTGTCTTGTCTTAACTCTGCTTCTCTTTAGCATTGAAGTCCACACAGAAACGCAGGTGTACTTTATATGTCCAATACATGCTGATCAACCTACTACCCTTAACATACAAATCATTCTTACGAATCTGTGGACCATATCTGCAAGGTTGCAGGTTGTTGCCCTCATCCATCCCTGTTAGTGTGTCATTGAGCATGCTCACTCTGGGGAAACACAGTTACACGTATCAAGCCCGTCATGTCTCTACGAAGGCAGCTAACTGCTGCATAAATGTTATTCCTGTAGCATTTTACTCAGGGTGCTTAATCCTCCCAAAATACAGTGTGCATGTCAATTGCAAATAAATCAATGAAGTATGAAAAAATGCTTATAATGGGGAAGTACAAAGCAAAGAGGTGATAATCAAAGAATGTTCATACATGGATTATTATTGTTCCATCAAAAGGATTGTGGATTACTTCACTTTTTCTCAGCTATGGTATTCACTTTCTAAAATCTCATATTTTCTCTCATTGTCTTAAAATTATTTTTTTGTTACTCAAAACATATTGTCCCTTGTAAAATGCTGTATACTAATTTTAGTGACAGCGCCCCCTTCGGTGAAATTTGAAAGACCTTTACTGTGCATGACTCAGAATGAGTTTCAAACTGACTGATTACGTGAAAGTAACAATGATAATAACCTGAACACCAGCACAAAGCATCAAGAATCAAGGGTAATACTCAACATTTGGGCTTGGGTGTGGACCCTGCATCACTACACTGACACTACAGGACGGTGTATCTAGCTGGGTGTTGGTCTCTGGTCAATGCCACGACATTCTTAGCATCTTAAGTGTGACCGTGGCTGGAAGTCCCAGTGGGATGTCGGGGGGATGCAGGCCTCGTTCCTCTCCTTCATTACACACAGAAGTGAGTGTAGGACAGCGTGTCACTGAGAGCACGAACTGGAATCTCAAACCGCTTCTAATCACAAGTATGAAAGAGAAAATCCGCATCAAGTGATACAGTGTTAAAAAATCATTGCCTGTTATGGCATAATTTTATGAATGGCCAGTTTTTAGGTTTCAGTCCAGTAGTGGAGGGGGATTTCAATAAATGAGAAAATGACTTACTTAAGCGTCATAATGTCGTTCAGCAGAATTTGCATAGTGAGGAATGTTTGAGCAGCTGTCAGAAATCTTCCAGTTTACTATTATGTATCAAAGTCACCCTTATACCCATGTTGTCAAATATCCTAAACCCTGTTGAGTTAGGCATGATGCCATTAATATCACTGGCGACCACTGCTTAAAGGGATACTCGACTGATTTAGTATGTACTTCCATAAAGTTGGTGGACTTGCAAGAGACCGATGGTCAAAATAATGGTCAAAATTGATGCAGCAGAGGCTGAAATAGCCCAGTTTGTATTTCCTAGAGTGGGAAAAGCTGCAAAAATAATGAATCCTGTATTTCCCACAATGCAACTCAATAGCATTTTTTTCTTCTTGATCTTCCCTGCTTGGTTAATGCCCACATCTTTAAAACTCCACAGCTCCACTTAGTTTTGCAGGCTTTCTGTTATAAATTAGTAATTTCCAAGCCCAATCCAAGATAACCCCGATGACATCACTATGATATCATCAGGGTTGTTTTCTCAGAGGGAGCAGCATTTTACTCAAAAGGTGTTCCATTTGGCAGCCCCTCTCAAAATGTTATAAAATAATTGAATTTGCACCCAGAAGAAACTATTATTAAACTAATTGTTTTATGCTGCTTCTTTCTAATAACACTGTTTACCCTTTAAGGTGTCTGTCTGTTCTGGAAAACTAATATCTCTCTGCAATTTCTTCTTCTCTTTGTCTCTGAAGGATTGACCTTCCTCCGACACACAAGCCGCCTCCCCCCTACTGCGGGAGTGTACCGGCTGTTCCTCTGGGTGTCCACGCATCACAAGTGGCCTGGCTCTGTCAGGTAAACCCCACTCCCTTTTCATAACCACTTTGATGTCATGTCGGTACATTTAGGTGTATCTGAATTATCACGTGCTAATCACTACACCACAAAGGCTAACACTTTGGTAAGGGCTGAGTCAAAACAGGAAGTAATACTAACCTAGATAGGGTTTATTAAGCAGGAGGCCTAATGGCTGTACTCATGTAATATGGAGGATAGTTTAAATTTTAATTTGTGTTCTCAGCTCAACTCAAGCTAAAGAGGCCTAAAGGAAAAAAACCTTTACTGTTTGACGCTCTAACATGACAAATTACATGAGAAAATAAAACTATTTTGTGCCATGAAAGAACAGCAGCTGGATGTGAATGGTGTCACCCTATCTTTGGTGATTTTTAACCTGCAGACTCGCAGGGCAGAGCGCAGGTACGAGCTGACTGACAGACAGCACCGACCCACAACAAGCCCACGACCACCAGGAACACAAAGCCCCACGCAGCAGCTGTCCCGCCTGGAGTGGGTGTCTCATCAGAGTGGGACAGACCGGGTGTACATCAACCACCGCGAACACTATGTGTGACAGACATCCTGTACACAGTCCACCAAGCACCTGGCACTCCTTCACTGTCTGAGCAACATCGAGAGTACAGGCTTCACCTGATTTACTGAGTCAACAATCCAGAGGAGGAAACAGCTGGCAGCATTAGGGCAACGTTGCTCTTTGGAAGCAGTTTTCACACGTTTCTATGACCTTTTACTACTTATTTGACTTAAAGGAGTAGTTCAACATTTTGGGAAATGCGCTTAATTGCTTTCTTGCAGAGTGTAAGTGAAGATCAATACCACTCTCGTGTCTGTCAAATATGAAACTACAGCTTAGCTTAGCACATACACTGGAAACAGGAAAACAGCTAGACTGGCTCTGTCCAAAGGTAACAAAATGTTCATACTTGCATTTCTAAAGCCTAGAGTTTCTTCTGGTTGCCTGGCAACCTCACAGTGATGTTAAGACTTCTGGAAGTCACTGTGCCCATACAAGAAATAATCCAGCACACAACCCCCTCATACAACCACAAATTGTCTTCTTACAATTCAGTTTATGTACGAATGCATCAAACGAGGTATAAGGTGTTAACTGTCTTTGTGCTAAGCTAGGCTACTGCCTGCTAGCGGTAGCATGGATCTTCTCATTTAACTTTCTCACACGAAAGTGAATACGTGAATACATTTCCCAAATTGTCAAACTATTCCTTTAATCCCTTTGTCTTTGTTATTTCTGTTTTGCAGATATCCTGTATTTATCAGTATTTAGTGTTCGAAATTACTTAGGAGACCAAGATGATGCTTTAGAAATCACATGATCAAGAGAGCAAAACTCACATTATCTGCCCCCTATTCAGCTTGTGCACTATACTGCTCACGAGTAGATGTAGATGGAAAACAGCTGAGGGTCGTAGTTATCCACCAAAATCCCTATTTTCCTTTTTCCCCTGTCAGAGAGGGTCCCACAAAGCATAAATCTGAGTCTCTATTCTCCGGCGTATCACTAGACCAATCCTCGTCAGATCCGAACCGCTGAGATCCGGTCCACTGAGACCAAATGTACTAACTGCAACACAGACCATGAAGGGATTAATTAAGGTATTTCTGTCCCAGTTCTGTGATTTGCTGTTATGACACGATGCTTTTTGGCAGCAGAAACTATAGATTTGTAAATGTGTAAATGTAGCCTCTGTGCCAGTTTAATTATGTAGAGGGGTAACCTACTAATCAGGGAAACAGTAATCTGAGACATTACTGATGTCAGTACTTTTTATACGGTATATACTTTAGAAATATGCACTTGTTATGTGTAAATTGAGTGAAATGTTTGTTGAAGTTGAAGCAGATTACATACTTCATACTCCTGTAAAATACACTGTGTCTGACCTTTATCATGAAGATCTGGAGAAGTAACTGTTTTAAGTGCCATATTGATATTTTGGGGGTATTCCCCCTAAGTATTTAGTATGCTGTAGTGTTTACACATCTCCAGTGTGACTAGATGGTCATGAGCTATTGTCTTGTATGTTTTATGTATTAAAATACATGTTGCCAAATTTGCACCAGTGACATGATGCCTGTCTAAGAGGTGGAAGCTGTGAGTCACCACATGTGGAAACAAGAGAGGAAGTCCTTGAAGTCTGAATTCATGTGTGGAGGTTTTTCTGAGGAAAATTCATCTCAAGGTCACAGTCACATTGCATCCCATGTGATTCTCACAAAATCTGTTTTTATTGCCAGGAACATTTTGTGTAGATTATGCAGTGTTTGTATGTGAGGAGCTGAAGCCCATATTGGATTGACACCAGTCTGATGGTTAAAATGTTTGTCAGGATTCATTTAATTCTTTACATCAGTCAGTGCCCTGGGTTTCTCCATCCTTTCATGAAGGGATGTAGCTGACACTTTCCAAGAGCAACACCTAGTGATCAAACATGTTAGTGCAGCCCCCGGTGAATATATAAAGTAAATATGACCACTTGAGCAGCCAAGTGGTCATATTTACTTGTCTGTCTATGAGAACTTCACTGTATTTGGTTAAAACTTGGTAATGTGTCTAGTTTTAGGGTGGAGGAGTTTTGTAATTATAATATGAAGCCACAATTGGATCTTTCAGTTTAATTAAAACAAACCTAAGTGAATATTTTGTTCAGATATTTTGCAAAGGTTGACATGGATATCATTTGGGAGCCATAACTGTCTGTTCAGAAACCACTCAATGATTTAGACATGACATATAGTAGAAAAGGCACAGGTGTAAATAATAAAAGTATCTAGGAAAAATTGCATTTCCTGCTGAAAATGCATGTGAATGCTGAAAACTGAAACATATCATTGAAATTGAATCTTTGCTGAAATTGCAGAAATCTGAAGTGCCTGAAAAATTGTGAAAGCCTAAAATGTATTACACTAGACTGCTCAAACACCTGGAAGCAGAAATGTATAAGTGGCAGAGTTAGGAGTTAAAGGAATAGGCTGCCTTTGAGACATTGGCTTTGAATGTGTTGATGATTTCACCTAACCGGCTTTACCTCCAAAGTATTTTTGTTTTTCCTTTGGCAGGTCCGGGCAGTTCGAGCTGCCATTTTTTGGGAAATCAGAAGGGCCACTTAATGAGGACGGGCAGAGACAGTCTGCTTTGCCTAAAGAGACATTAAGCTTTGTCACAACTACAACCTGCATCTGCTGTTGTTTTAGTGGGAGTTTGCTCAGCGATGACTGAGCCATAACTGACATGTTACATTTTGATTTGCTTGAAGGTAAGAGAGTTACAGTCTTCACAATGTCCTGTTCAGTAGGAATGGGACGATCTGCTCATCTCACGATATGACAAGATATGTAATATGACGTTCATGATGCAACGTAATAGCTAAAACTTCAATGAAAACAAAGTCTAACTGCAGAATTATGGTTATTTCTGAGACACAAATCTTTGTAATGTAAACAACTTGTTTTTCACACAGTCCCAGTGCTCAGATTGTTAGAATGACCTTGTTGGATTGTCACTGGTTGGTATTTGGCTAAATGGATATTGAAAAGATGGTTTATGTCAGAGCAGTAGTGACACTTAAGAAAACTTTAGCAAACAGTTGAAGACTAAAAGTGTAATGGTAAGTCTAAGGTCGTGGTAAAGAAACAGGAAAGCCTGGTTTCGGGATAATGTTGATTTAATGTGTTGAGCCGATGATATAGCTGGAGGATGCATGCACCACCTTATTCACTGCACCACAGATTAACTGCAGGGCTCCATATTTATTGGGAATGCTGATTAAGCATTTAAGGACACGTGTGCTTCTGTTCCACCTTTTTCTACCTTTCATGCTTTTTAAAAATGTTAAGCTTTTTTCAAGAACTTAATAGAAGTAAATGCAGCTTTGACAGTATTACAGCTAAAAGCCCAGCTTTAGCAATGTATCTCAGCTTTAAGCATTGTTAGGTGATGCGGGTCAGCTTCCACCTCTGCCAGATTTACATTTGCAAAAGCATCTTCAACAGGAAATGCTATTTTTTTTAGTTCACAATTCTAATCTGCTTCTTTAATTATCAAAATGTTAAGGGAGGCTAATATTTCCCTAATAATTGGACTTATAGCCATTTCTGACTACTAATGCCTCAACTGACCACCTTGACCTGAATAGAATAGCCCAACCAGCAGAAATCTAGTTTGAGAGAAGTGGTATAAGACAATCTCTTCAATGTGAGAATATTTGATGATAGCCTTGTAAACATTTGACCCAACAACTTTGTCTTTTTTAAACAGACTACATGTTCGTCTTACTTGCATATCCTTTCATGTAGGGTAAATTGCTCATTACATACATTCGGTTTACATGCTTAGGTTGATGGCTGTCTTTCTGTGGCTGTCTATCAAACCAAGGTCTTTGTATTCATCTAATATTAAGGACCTTAAACTTAAGAGGTTTAGTATTCTCAACACACTGTTACGTTTTATGGGTACTGAGTGCCAATTGAACTCACCTTCATTTTTAGTAAATAACCTTTTATTGGGGAGCAACATAACAATAGGAAATAACAATAAAAAATAATAAAATACCAATAGAAATTAGTCAATCTGAAACAAAAGCTAAAAGTGACAACCATAACAAAAAACAAAGCGCAATGTAGGTTAAGCCCTGTCATGCCTCAAGCATTTTTCTAGGGATCATGATTACACTTTTATTTTGTTGCACATTTTAAGGTTGTGACATACACCTAGAAAAAAGATCACAAAGATGCCAATTACACATCAACAGCCAAACATATGCTTATGAAAATAATATTGTACTGATACAAATATTTTAAGTGATATCAGCTGTTACCCAGGTAAGCTGCTATGGGTGCATCTTTAAAGTGCCTGTTCACCAAAATTACAAAAAGACTATATTTTCTCACTCACTTCTAGTAGAAGCAATTCAGGTGGTTTTGGTTTGTCTGGGACTGTCTGTCTGCTGCCACCTCAGCACAATGGCGGCAAATGGAATTTGCTTGTGTTGAAAAATTACAGTTAAAAAATCAACAGTAACTTCTCTTTCCAGAAAGAGTTAACTCTGAATAATCTATAGACCTTGTTGTTTTTCCAGGGACTACTTTTTAACAAAGAAATAGCCCTTATGAAATCTCATATGAAAAAGTGAAAACTATCTGCAGAGCTAGATCCCACTAGATGTAAGTGAGATAATGTGTTCTATAATTGAGATGTACTGACCCTTACATTTTTTCATTACATACTGAAACTACTGAAGCCCTCTTTGCCTATCAGCAAGGGTCTGAAGGCTTCTTCCGCCTGGGATCATAATGATAAATTGCTGTAAATAACTTTAGTTCATTAAGACATGTTAGTATGAGTGCAGCTGCATTTTAAATTCTGAAACACCTACTACTAGCGAGCACTACATGGTCACCAACATTAATCATGACATGCTAACAGTAGGTTGCTGGCTAAAGAGCTGCATACAAAAAAACTGCTTACAGTTTCCTGGCTCAGGTTTGGCAGCTAAAACCATACAGTTGTCATAATAAAGGAATAGTTCACCCAGAATTGAGAATCTACTCATCTTCATGTCAGTTAAAGCACTGGAAAAATTTTAACTTGTTATTTTCCGAGCCCATGTTGGTACACCCTAGTCCCTAGTCTATTGTTTTATGTTGGTCTTGCAGCTGATGTCACAGTTTGTGGGAGTGGCATGTTATCAACAGGAGTGTGGGGGTAAAATCAGGCCAAGTGCAACTGTCCATGTCAGGTCACAAATGAAGTGTCCGGGCTGTTTATGGAGTTACATTAAAGGCAAAGATTATTCACAAACTTAGCATAATTAACTCATGCAGCACATTCAACTGTTCTGCAGCCCTGTTGGTTCACAAATACTGATACTTTAACAAGGAGGAACCCCTTCACCTAATTTTCTGTGATGAAAAAAGAATAGCTGGGTTTGCATTACAGTGAAATTTGGATTTTGCTTCATGACGCGTTTTGTGTAATTTATATGGCGATGTCTTGGAAATTTTTGGGAAACAAACATTGCCCAAATTCTTGAGTAGTTTGGTTGATTTAGAAAATGTTGACATGGAGACGTCAGATCCTCACTGGAAGCATTAAATCATTATTTTATGGACTGACAAAAATATAAAAGAGAAGGTTCTTGAGTCACAATTCGTTGACATTTCCATGAAATTCCTGAAGCTGTGCTAGAGACAGAATAGTCTACATGTGGGATTGAATGGCCTCTTAAAGTGGAGATTTTTCTATTTGCCATTTGTGATTCTACCTCCTTGTCAATCTGCCCCACAAGCACTTTTCTCTTCACAAGCTGTCAGCAACATGCTGTGATGCTGCTTTGTTGGTCTGTTTTTTGGAATTGAGACATGGTCTCGAAAGATGAGTCCATTGACTCATTTGTGTGTCTCAATCCTAAATTTAAGTAACTGGCTTTTTTTCTAATGTCTGATGATTGCGATATTTTACATATTTTACAAATGGTCTAAAATCTGTAAATTGTAGTTTTATTTACTGAAATGTCCTCTGAAGACAGGTTATGATGGAACTGGTTCACACAATTATGCAACTGAAACAGGGTGGAGGCGGTGTGTCCTCATCAGGGATGGACTGGGACCAAAAATCGCCCCTGGCATTTTGGCCCAGACCAGCCCACCACCACCACCACATAAGATCACAAATACCACCCGTCCTGTTCAAAGAAATGATTGGGCCAGTCCAGGGTCAATCAAAAAAACAACCAAAGGGCTGCTGAGCTACGTGTTTCATGGAGGAGGAGAAAAACCTAGCCTATGTGATATTTTTGACAAAAGTGTTTTGGGCCAACAGCCCAGTGTCAATTAAAAAAACATTGGGCCGCTGATGTAGGCATATCACTTTTAGGGGCCTGTTCATGGGCTGAAAAAATAAAAAAATAAAATTTGCGGTCGGCCCAAAAAAGCACATCGGCATACCGGGAAAGTGCCCAGAATGCCAGATGGCCAGTCCGGCCATGGTCCTCATAAAAAAAGTTATAGTTATAGTGTAGTTAGTTATAGTTAAGATATAAGACACCAAAGGTGAAATGAGAACATAAAAATAACCTAGTAGCATTTCTTGTTCCATTGCTCCAAAAGTGTTAGAAAGATCAACTTGAGAAATAACAGACAAAACGTTTGTTTTGTCAAAGCCTAATTTTCGGCCTCCGCAGGCAGCTGTTTCCAGGTAAGACACTTTTAAAACCCAACGTCCACTACCTGTCCAGCACCAAAAGGCAGACAGACAAAGTTAGCAACTAGCTGGTGAACATAGTGGAGCGTTTAGCCTTAGCAGCTAAAATGCCAGATATTTCCCTCAAGAAAACAGTGGAGAGCAAAACAGAGCTAAAAAAGGAGTGAATATTGGACTTACATTCATCAGGTTTCTGCTGCCTCAGAATGGCCAAAAATCTGTTTTTGCACGTTTAAACTAACACTTAAAATATGAGAGCAGAGATAAATGTGTCTTTTAGTGCGATTAATCAATCCAAATTCTGTTGAGGCTGTTCTCACTGGTTAAGTATTTTTTTTGTTGGTACATTTTGTATCTTTGATCACTGGATCACAGAGCGACAGGAAGTCACTGTTTGTACTTCAATTCAATTCAATTCAACAAGCATGAAGAGCAGAGGACAATGTTCTCATTACTTCTCATATTAGTCTCATAAAGGTTGTAAGGAGTTGCTGCTTAAAAAGCTTTTGCTAATACTTAGGTTACTTAGGTAACGTAGCAAGCACAAAACCATTCATGTTAATTAATGGCGGGTGATGTTAATGTCAGTTTTATTTATAACAAGGAATTATACTAAATAATGAAAGCAGCAATAATGCTTCACTGCTTCTTTTATGAATAATTCTGGTGTTTAACAGGAACACAGTGCTCAATAGTTGTGTAAAAATAGACCTGTTATCAAAGAAAAAAAAACTGTGATATTTTGTGCTGTCCCTGCTTGGAGGAGATGATTGTGTGAACTGATTATATTAAATGCTGCCCACAGAAAGCATCTTAGTAAATAAAATTCTTCTCCTCATCCACTCCCTCTCCTTGAGTGATAGGCAGCTTTGTTACAGCTGTCAGGATCGATTAAATCGTGCTCCCATAAACAATCATCATGGAGGAGAAATGGAAAGGAGCTGCCCCTCTTGCGGCCACACAGAGGATGTACCATTCCAACATTTTCCAAATCCCAAATCCTTGGTGCGACAAACAAGTTACTTGGACTTGGCTTTCTGTTTTGGGGCAGTTGCAGCTGCAGGTGAAGGTTTTGGGGTGGGTTCAAGGGCAGAAGAGGGTCTCACTGAATCATACAGACTGAGGCATCTGCAATCAGGACAAAACAGGACACAATGTCAAAAGACAAAAACCCCCACAAAGATGCACATAAAAGAACATTATATAAGGAGCAGGTTACTTACAGGTTTCTGATTCTCTTTACAAAAGCTTTGACCGCTCTAACCATCCTCCTTATCCGCACCTGTCACCAAATGACAAATAGGTCAGTGCATTCACGGATTTCTGCAACTAAATTTTATTTCTCTGGCATCATAGATGGTCTTCCTAAAATATGATTTCTTTATTTTCTCTAACAAACGAGATTCTGTATTTCCTGAGCTTCTCAAGTACAGTTTATGCACTCATATCTTTAGTCATTTTCATAGTTTTTCTTATTACTGGTTCAAAATTTCTCAGTGAAAAAAAGTTCAGTGAAAAACAATTTAACTCTCACCTGCTGCTTTTTGTACAACAGAGGAATGGAGAAAACAGCGATCACAGCTGTTAAACAAAAAAGAAATGATTTCTATTACTTCAGTACTATTTTACAGGATTATTTTAATAAAAACAATAATTTCAATAAAACAGTTTCTCTAAGCAACATGTCTCTGTGTGAATAGGTCCATAGAGACGGGGTCAGGGTGGATTGTTGCACACTGAAGTGTGTAACTTTGAACCTGTTGGCTGAGGTTTGTGTACTCTCTCCTGTCAAAGTTGTTTTCTTTAAACCATAACCATAAACACTTGCCTACCTTTTACCTAAACCTAGCCAGACCTTAATCATAGAGGTGGCAGGTCAGAAAACATTCGTTTTTGGAAGAAATCACAATGGAGGGTACTGACAACCTATTCTGTTGTTTAGGTATAAGGAAACACACTCATAGATAATCTATTAGGAACTAAATGTGAGGAGGACACAAGCACTCACCAGTTATCACCAGAGTCAGTCCGCTGGTTAGGACGCCAACATAGGTCATTAGATACAGGAGCACAACAAACTGAGAGAAAAAGCACAGCAAATTGATTGTTTAGTTAAATTATGCAATAATACTGTATTAACTAATGAGTCCCTTTAATGTGAAGCGGTTGGTTGTACTGTGAATCTCACTGAGAATCAACACCCCTACTATGCAGCTCTCTGCAGCTTTTAGCAACTTTCAGGTCATTGCTTTGATTTGCTGGTCGACACCAATCAAAACATTGAAGCTGATTTAAAACTGTGGGAAACTGCTCACAGCCACATGCCCACACAAGCTGACAGTACACTACCTGCCCAATGTTGTGGTAGCAAGGAGTATTGTGCATTGCTGTCAGCACACTGTGTTTTTTAATACTTTATTTTTCAGGCCCCATGTTTTATGGGCTTTCAGGTTTTATGAATCAGTAGCTGTTCATATATTATTTTATCTGTAATTATTTTATCATCACATTCAGACCTTAATAGAGTCGACCATGCTGTCGATGAAAAGCAGGCGTTTGATCTCTGTGATGGCAAACGCAATCAGCAGCACCACCTCCTCTACTAGCATCACTGTCTCCTTATCTGTGAGAGTGCTGTCATGATCCAGATACAACCTGGCAACAGAGACACACATACAGGCCCTTAAGAACACAAAGAGCTGCTCAAATCTGCCAAATTTAAATGCTGAAGTGATACAAAACAATTGAGGCCCTACATTTAGCCACAAGTGCATCATGATTGAAAGTTACGACCCATACAGAGCAATGCAGCAGCATTCAGTGTGGGCTTGAAGGGGAAAAACAAACCAGTGATGCGTACTGTAAGTCAACGTTGATGGACTTACTGGAAGGGGTGGACCCCGGGGTTCCAGCGCAGCAGCTCCAGCAGTTTATAGTAGAGACGGAGGGAGAAGGTGACACACATGGCACCCAGACAGATGTGGGAGATCACGGTGATGGCACTGAGCTGGAACAGACTGGCCAGACTGATCACCAGCCCCGTAAACACCACACCGGTCCTCCTCATGTTTCGCCAATACACCAGGTTCACAACTGCACAAGAAGATGCACACATGTTAGAAACAGAAAATGAGCACTTAAATAGATGACAGAAGGGTGAAGAGAGGTTAACTCAGTGGCAGTGGCAGTCGAGATGAAAACGTGGCAGTGAAGATGCCTGATTGTAAGAAAAGCAGTCATCAAGTAAAAAATGAAGGCACACTGTGGATTATAAAACACCCAGGACAAACAAAACCTTCTGTCCTAATTCTGGTATTGTGGAGATACAATACGCAATATAGAGTATAAAAATATTTTTTTTGGTTTTAAATTTAATTTCAACAAATACAATAATAAATAAATATGACCTGGTCTGACATGTGTCCTCCCTTCACTACAGACATTTGAACTCTTAACTGTTTTTAATGTAGTTGATCATGTTCCTGTTGCTGTTGGTTTTAAAGAGCCTCAGACTTGGTTTCACCTGGTTTCAGATCAGTTTTGCAAAATTCTGTGAGCGTGAGTGATTCTCACTCCTCATTCAGGCGACCCAGATCTTCTTCTATCTTCCTCTGCTTATTACAAACAAACCTGCTGGTGCTGACGTGAATGTGACTCCCTCTGTGCCAGAGATGTTTTAGTTATATGAGAGGCAAAATAGACAGTAAGTTATTTAAAAACATAGATTTTGAGATTTTTAAGAATACGGAGTTTGGATACCCAACTTCTCTTCCAAAAGAGAATTTACAAGCAACAGAGTAATGCATTTACACGCACGCACACACACACAGAACAAAACCAGCAACCTGTTCTCATAATCAGATTTCCAGAGAAACATATAAGAGAACATTTTTCAGGTTTTCTTATTTAATGGCACATTTGGACAGGACGCGTGTGAAGCAGAAATGGAGACACTCATGCTGTTACACCGATGAAGTCATTTCCTAAGCATGGCATAACCATAACCTAACTCTGATTCTTAATCTAATAACAAAAGTAAAATATAACATAAAAAATAGCCCTGACAAGAAAACACTTCTTCTTTTCATATGGAACAAGCTGGACCTTTAAGAATGAAACAAACAGCAGCATTCAATCAGCAAGAGGATCTCATTTAGTTGAGTCCTATTCTGTCCACCTGTCCACCAAATGAAAGACATGCTGCACTCAGTATTTGACTGGTCATCCTGTCTGTAGTTACACCTGCCCAGCAGACGGGAACAAATTAATTCTCTCTTCCTCCTCCCCCTGACAGCTGGACTCCCTCTCTGCTCTGATTCACTTTACTTAAAGCTGTCACCATTTATTTCCTTACGTTTGGTGGCCATTTCAGCTGCGATTCTGCTTGCTCTCCTCTCTTCCTTGCGCTTCCACTGTTGGCTTGCACGCCAGGCTTTTTTTGGCCTCCCCAGCACCGTCAGCAATATAAGGCCTGCCTGGCCTAATTTTATCCTGTATTGGATACCCCCTGTTTGGATTCACACACACACTCATATTGGGAACCTGAGACATCAGCATGTACTTGCCCCTCAGAGACTCTCATGGTTCCTCAGCCAGTTGGTGGCCGACCTGCACCCAGAGGCCTTCACATGCAGCCATGTCAGTGAGAAACAGCTTTTAATGAAAAATTCATCACAGGTCGCTGCTATCTCCTCCAGCTGTAAACTGCAGCATTCATGACAACCAATTACTTTATAATAGAGCCTGAATCAACTAGAAACACAGCAGCTACTCTAATGGAAAAGAGATTGAGGTGCTTCACTTATCACATTTTAAATGCATGCCAGAAAGATGTGCATCATCTACAGCTGACTAACTGCACATTTTGCAGCTGTGAATAAAGATGTTATCTTTATCAAAATAACACTTTTTGCAGGTGTAGGAATATACCATGTTCAGGTATCTCCTGGGTATTTGGAGCACACACAAACTCAGAAGTTTGTTTCTATTGTGTGTACCTCTGTGACAAGCTGCTTTAAGACCATGGTGACGAGTGAGTTTGATTAAACATTTAAAACAGTTAAAATCTTTCCATCCTTTGCTACTTTAACTATCAGTTTAAAGTAGCAGGACTGGCAGAGTGTCTGCCCTTAAATCCAAGTATTTGGAGAATTACAGAGAGCAGCGATGTGAGCCTGGCTGACTCCACAGATGTAAGCAGTTATTAGGGGAATAGTGCCAAACAAAACAGCTGTAAGTCATGTTGTGGTGACATGCATAATCATGCAAAACCAAAATCCCATTTCTGCTCATTCAAAATAAAATACAAAAATAAATTAAACAGCTAATAACATTCAGCAATCTTTGGCCCTTTATCTTTACTGAATTTGTTACATTTTGTCCAATTTTCTTGTCTCTATAAGACGAGAAAACAAACAAATATGTGGCTAATGAGTTTTTTCTTTGCCATTTTAGTTTAGAAGGGGTTTAAACAAAACTATGGATCAATTTACACAAATGATTAATGCAATAACCACATCCAGCCTACTATAGATTTTGCTTTATTTCCACATTAAGTACCAGGAAAAAAAATAAACGTATCCAAGTGCAGAGAGAACTGGAAATGCCATGGATGCAGCTGAATGTATAATTGAAAAAAGATTTTTGATAAAACAGTTCAGTCCAAAGCCTTCATGTTTTCGTAAATAATATTAGTCACAAAACATAAATGCTAAAATGATACATAATAATAACATTCAAATCCAAGTTAAGCAAACAGGATGTCCAGGGTCACTACAAGCAAAATATTTTATTGCATTACTGACATTGTAGATGCAAAAACAGTCCAACCTTGAGTTCAGTCTATCTCATAATGAAAGCATGATGTAGCTCAGATTTCAGGTTTTAATTGGTGGATGATTTGTCACGAATCCCTGCAAAGGTATAGTACATGCACTGTCACCATGTTTAATGTATAACAGTGAAATATCAGTTTAAATGGACCATCTGTGGGCATAATGAAAATTATTATTATTTATTATTTCTCTTCTTCTTCAGTCACACTCTGTGTGTTAAATGGTGGACAGTGTGTTATCCCCAGCAGTGGCAGCACATAATCCTAACCGATCAAAGGTTGAGATTACCAAAGATGTGGGAGGGGCAGAGCTGCAGATTGGATGACGGTGAGACAGTGTCAATGCCACCTAAGCAGGGATTGGTGCACACAAATAGCCAGCCAATCACAGAGGAAGCAGGGGGAAAATAACAAGGAAAGGGGAGAGCTGGTGAAAGAGGGAAGAACGATGGAAAAGTGAGGGAGAAGGTAAAATCACAGCAGCGCAGAGGAGAGACCAAACAAGGAGGAGAGGAAGGATGAAAGGATGAGAGGAGGAGAAAGCGCTGATCAGTGAGGTCTCCAGAGAGGGAGAGGAGCGAGGAGAGGAGGGAGATGATTAGGGAGAGGGGGGTGAGCAGCCAGCACTGAGAACATCCATCAGCTCAGGCAGCCCTAGGGCATCAAGCCTAGCTCAGTCCTCCATCCCAGCCACAGACACCAGGGCAGGGATAAAAGCTGATTCTCCTTACATCAGCTGTGCGTACGAGCCATGAGGACAGCCAGGAAAGGCAGTGTGGAGATGCCTGCATTTATGCGGCAGCTGGTGAAAGAGACGGAGAAGAGGGTCAGCTCCTTCTTCAAAGGGGGCCGTGGAGGAGCAGCAGAGGGAGCGCAGCCAGGGGAGGGGGAGAAGGAGGAGGTCATCCCCAGCCCCTATCTGGACCGGCCGGTCCTGGACAAGCTAACAGAGGAGGGCTGCGCTCGCTGGGGCCTCACCTACGCCCTGGGAAGCATGCAGGGCTGGAGGGCCAACATGGAGGACTTCCACAACTGTGTGCCACAGCTGGGTGGAGAGCTGGCCGACTGGAGCTTCTTCGCTGTGTTCGATGGTCACGCAGGCAGCACGGTGGCACAGTACTGCTCCCAGCACCTTCTGGGTCACATCCTGGCCACAGGTGAAAGATGTCAACTGAAAATGCATGATTGAAATGATTATGAAAATTTAATCAAACCTGCTGAGTGTCGTTATATTTTATCAGGTTTATCAGATTTCTTTTAAGTAATTGTAATGATGCTCAACTATGTTTAAGATATTCTCATCTTAAAACTGTTTTTTTTTTCGTGGAGAAAAGGCTCTCATTACAGTGAGAAAGAGATTTTTCCCTGTTATTTGACATCAATATCATGGCTGATCATTTCTTATCGCATTCTGCAAATATCTATCCTATTCCATGTAATGATGTGTTTTTATGGGATGCTGGATTCAGAAAACACAAAGTATTCCAACATTGTAGCCTATCTGTTTGTGCACACAGGTGGAATGGGACCAGAGGACGACCCTGAAAAGGTGAGAGGAGCCATCATTGAGGGCTTCCTGCAAACAGATAAGCACCTGCACTCTGTGGCCCGTCGAGAAGGCTGGGAGAGGGGTGGTACCACTGTGGTGGCCACTCTCATCTCGCCATATTACATCTACTTTGCCAACTGTGGTGACTCAAGGGCCATGTTGTGCCGGTCTGGCCAGGTTTGCTTCTCCACTAAGGACCACAAACCTTACAGCCCTCTGGAGAAAGAGCGTATTGAGAGCGCTGGCGGCTCTGTGACCATCCAACGAATCAACGGCTCCCTGGCAGTGTCCCGTGCTCTTGGGGACTTCAGCTACAAGGGGGCAGAGAACCGGACGCCCATCCAGCAGATGGTGTCCCCAGAGCCAGAGGTGTGTGTGGTGGAGCGCTCACCAGCAGATGAGTTCCTGGTGCTCGCCTGTGACGGGGTGTGGGACACCATTAGCAACGAGGAGCTGTGTGTCTTCATCCACAACCGGCTGCGTGTCTGCACTGACCTGAGGGACGTCTGCACTCAAGTCATTGACCTCTGTCTCTATAAGGTCAGAACCTGCTGCTTAAAACCAGTGTGCATGTTATCTCAATCCATTTTCATTACAAAGTGATCCAGCACCTTGTGCTTTTCTACATGTTCAGTAGTTTAAAGGGCAAATCGTTTTAACTGATTATGAACACAAAACACAATTTCAGTGTAAAACTGTTACATCATTTTTAATGGGTTGTGGATTTTATGTAATAACATAATCCCTTAAACTGTGACTGTGTTTAGTTTGGTTTAATCTGAAGGCTGCCTGGGTCATTCCACTTTTTGAGAAAAGAGCTCAGCTTTATGAAGGTAGCTTAGGGACAGTTTCTATTTGATTAATAGTACACATACCTAATCAATCTTCTATATGACTTGCATTCAGGCGTTCAAAAAACTCACTCCACACCTTTTACATATATATATTTTTGGTCTGTGCACACACATAGTTGCTGGCACTGCAGTGAAACTGAGAAAATCTTTAAGGCGGTGAAATCTGTGCAAAGCAACATTGAAATATTACCAGCTTTTAAGTTAATAGATATGGCAAACTTGTTAGCAGTTGCTTGTTTAATCATCCAACACCTACAGAGCTCTCCTCCAACTCCTGAGAAAAATATCTAGCGGTGTAGCTAGATGCTCCACGTTCTTCACTACCTAGTCATTAACTGTCTACCAGCTGTTTGGTGCTGGGCAGGTAGTGAGAAAACAAAACAATGAGCTGAAAGATGCCCCTTCACATAGTAGTCATGTGATCCATTGTTAATATAAAAATTGTGATTATAGACACTTTAAACACGTTTGTGACCATATGGAGGCGAAGGTCTAAAATTGAACCAGAGAATGTGTGTGTAATAGCACACATTTAGAGGTTCGGTTCGGTCTCATTTCGACTGTGGCTGCTTTTCATGGTAAAATGGTGTGACAGACCACCTTAAAATAGACTGCAGAGGTGTCAGAACAGGTTAGATGGGATTATTCTGGGTTTCTATGAGGACTAATTTCAGCCAGAGTGTCAGACGGTCGAAGAGAGTTGTTCAAGAACATAGAATTGCTCATCCTACCGTCCTTATACATAAAAAATAATTTCAGACCAGTTAGGGAAAATAATGAATCCACTACAACCAGCTCTACTCATAATATAGCTGCTAAATTTAAGGATATTTAGTGAAGGACATTTTTCACTATACAGTAACTAATCTGTAGAATATGAGAATTAGCTAGTCAAGAAGACTTAAGCTTTTCAGCAAAAAATCTTCATTGTGTTATGGTACCCATAATTTAATTGATGCATATCTTCTACATTAACAAGTGAAGCAAATTCCCTCATCAAACCCAGGAAGCACTATTTAAAACCAGGGTTCACAGAACCTCAAGGCAATTAAGAAAAGAAGTTGGAATTATTGTCCATCTTGTAATTTCTTTAGAGTCAAAGAAAGGCATCAGGACATTGGCCACATGTGCACACACTAGCATCCGTGCTGCACTCTGTCCGTTATGACTATCACCTCACTCTGTTATGTAACAGAGCTCCAGCTTGGAGCTGCACAATGACCTCAAAATGTCACCGCTTCTCCAACAATTCATTTACATTATCCTGCTCCACTGCATCTGTGTGACACTCCTGCGCAAACATTGAGGTGAAAATGATCTATTTCTAAAACTGTTCACCCAGGTTGAAATAATTTTTGTTATGTTGACATTTGTGAGGTCAGCCATCATTACTCACCTCTGCTGACACCATCTCACTCCACAGGGCAGCTTGGACAACATCAGCATCATTCTGCTGTGCTTCCCTGGAGCCCCCCAGCTGTCAGCAGAGGCATTACACCAGGAGGCCGAGCTGGAGGACCTGCTGGAGTCCAAAGTAGCAGGTGTGTGGGTACAGATGATACACAAGGGACGCTTTAGGCAATGTACTGTCATATTAGACATTAGGAGACTGTGTTTTTGTCATGATTTAATGCTGAAATCCTGACACTTTTCAGTTTTCTTGAGGTTCGTGGTTTTTCAGTTGAATCACTGAGATTGAACCCTTCTGTACTTGTCCTGGTTCATGAGGCCAGACAGCCTAGTGGGGGCTGCAGGCCTCTAAGAATGTATTCTAATAAACAAACAACCAACACCTTACTTTTAACAGTTCTCCGCTTTATTCTTTTAAAGTATAAGGCTATGATGATCTATATTTTTCTTGTTCTCAACAAATCCCATGAAAAGACCAAAATCAACAACGAATTGATCCTACTGGCAATGACAAGTATTATCTGTGTAGTCAGAGCCTGATATATGTTCTTCCTCTGTGCCATAGAGCTCCACTGTTGTCCAAACACTATTAAAAACATATCAGTGAACTGCACCTTTCCACTGGGTGACAGGTTCCCTCATAAACATGAAAAGGGCACGGTTGTTTATTTTTAATCAATCTCACATACAGTGTATTATCCTTATGTGGTAAATATTCACTACAGCTCCAAATGTATATTAATCCGCAGCTGAAAATAGTCCCCAACAAATACACTATTTACCCCTGTTTGAGTTGCTAAAATCTACACTGCCCAGCTGTTTTGGCAGATTACTTAACCTTTTTGAAAATGAAACTATATTTGTGGGTGCCCCATTTTAAAAGATGTACATCTTCTGCAAGAAAAAATAGGCTTGGGGCTGTAATTATCGCGAGACGGACAAACGCATTGTTGGGCTTGGTCTTTTAATGGTTGACAGTTTGTTTGCAATATCAAAAATAGAGAATAACTCTAGACCTATTCTTTAAGTCGTATGTAAAACCTGAAAGAATTGCCAGAAACTTTCAATATGTACTTATATGTTTGTTTCTATGTTTTGGATTTAATGTCCGACAGAGATTTATGAGGAGCTGTGTGCCAGAGGGGAGGATCCTGACCTGCTGTCTGTCCTCACAGTCCTCGCATCCACTGTCATCCCTGGATTACCACCAGGTGGAGGCATACAGAGCAAGTAAGAGACACAAAATGTGTGTGTGTGTGTGTGTGTGTGTGTGTGTGTGTGTGTGTGTGTGTGTGTGTGTGTGTGTGTGCATTTATACACTGTATTAGGATTTTACACCATGTTACTTCTATGTGTTACAGAAGGAACTGCATTATTTCGGCTTACTATCAACTAAGAGAGACACACAAACCCACACTGCCAAACGTGAGTACAAATTGCACATCTGCCCCATTCTAACCATTAGAAGACATATTATTTTCTTCACTATGCATGATATATTTTCACCATTATTTTCTGCATTACCTGTCTGTCCAGGGTCTGGGAGGCTCCTGAGAAGCCCAGCTGGATTATGTCTCCAGGGATCCATGGAGGGACTGTAATTAATGTCAATATTAAAACTGTTTTCTTCATGTGTGCAATTTGACTAAAAGGGAGGTGATTAACAGACAGCGATGTTTGTTTATGTCATGCCAGCAAGCAGAATATTGTCATAAGAAATACAATGCAAAAATAGATCTGATAAAGCCTGATATAGTTTATATTTATACAAGAAGGCCATTTTGTAAAACTTACTCAGAGACACTGATCCAGCAACAAACCTCTGCCTCATATTCAGCAAACAGAAGATACAGATGATAATTTCAAATGACAATGAATAACAGCCAACTGTGAAATTGTATATTTTCATCGGATAAAATAGGTGAGTGTAGGGTTTTATTTTAAAGATGATATTTTTAAGAATAGATATAATAAAAGAATAATTTAAGGAAAAATGTGTTGACTGAAACATTGTCAGTGTGAACCCAAAGCGAGCATGCAGCTAACATATATCCATTTGTTTCAAAAGGGAGTGCTAACAGTGCTAGCAGCTGGCCAGCTGATGGGAATGCACAAATGTATCTTTTTCCCTCATGGTCAAAAGTGACAAAAGGCAAATAAACGCTGATTAAATATTTAATTCTACTAATTCCGTCTCAATACATACAAACACTTAATCAAGAAAAAATACATTTCACACATAATCTAAACTCTTCTTGAAGAGCTATTTACTTTTACATTTTTTTGTTTATTTTAAGGATCCAAGATCCACTTGGCAGAAGTGATGTTTGGAAAATGTGTTATTTGTTCAAATAATTTGATAGATCATTATCAAAAGAGTTATACAGCATGTTGCGGTTTGATTGTGGATAAAAAATGAACTAAAAGTATCCAAAAATTGGCCAAATACCCTAAAATCTATATTTCCTGACCAATCAACATATATTTTAAATACATTCTACATGTACACATTTTTGCAATTCTTTCTCTATATATTAATCATGTTTCTAAACACATTCTTCAATACAATGTATGTGAAATGTGTTTTTCCATAAGTTGGATGATAGTACTGTGCTGCCTTATTCATCTTTTATATAGTTGATAAAACAAACAGCATCAGAACGAGTCAGTTTCAGGATTAGTCATTTTATCTACATCATCCTGCATTGTTATATTATTTCAGTGAGTGATTTTCTGCGTATAGACGTTACATCTTAAGAGTCATGATTGTTTTAGACCTAAATAAAGAATATTTGACTGACAACTTGCCGTATTTTTACCCACAATACCTCACTGAAAAATTATTTTTCGCGTTGTTTCGAAATTAGTAACAGTCAAGTGTGACCACTAGAAGAAAATGGATAAATATGTTTCTTGTAAGATCTCTAAGGCAGAAGCTTTTCTCATCATCCCAATCATATACATACAGAATGACACAGAATGGATTAAAATGGCTTTTCTTGCATAGTAAAGGATCTCCTCCAGTCAGAGTCTGAATCTTACTCTCCGCTCTGTTGATGTTATCCTGCGACTATCTGTACAGCACTTATTGACATAAGGACATCCTCTACAGGCCACATTTGATTAGATGTGCTCTATTGAAAACCCTGGATCTCAGCACTCTGTTGTGATTACTATGAATTTTAATGACATGCATTGATGGAACAAGATGGCCGCCTTGTGAGCAATCACCAAATTAAAATGTCTCTTTCTCAGTGGTCATGAGCTCCTGTAGTGGGTTTGAGAATCAAAATCACAATTCAAATGTTTTATATATGCAGCTAGTTATCTAAGAGGTGACTGTAGACATTGTGTTTTTGTCACTAATATTGACTACCACCTCACATACAACCATATTTATTGAGGAGCTCAGGGGACATATGCAGCACTCTTAAATCAGCAGTCCCCTTTAAGTGGTCCTTCACAGCTTCTTTCATCTGATTGCTTTAGTATGAGCCAATCACTTAAGGACATCCCACCCCTCTTCACAGTGATGTCGAATTCTTTCAATTGTATTAATCGTTTTGCTCTCTTTCTCTACACAGAACAAAATGTATTCAGTCATTTGATGCCCAGAATCCATGCTGGAGGTCTGCTACTATGTGCATATACTTTCATTGAAATTTCTCAGAGGTGCTGAACAAATGCTAATTAGAGGAACATTTTATTCTATTCTTTGAATTTGGTTTTGTCATACTGAGAGGACAAATTATTGCCTTTCTTGAAATCACTCAGTAAGTAAGTAGGTTGGATTTAGGCTCCAATATAGAGAACCCAAAGCAGTGTACACAAGAATGACATCTTAGTGGTGTTACCTATCCACACTGGTTTCCTGTAGGCGATTGTTCATAATGGCCAAGGCCCCCACACCACCAGAGAATCCATTTTGATGGCCGTAGCTCTGCCGCGGGCCCTGATGAGCTGTTTCGCTCAGCTGCTTCTGCAGCAGTGCCAGAGAAACCTTATTGGACACCATGAACTCATTGACGGAGATCATCTCTCCTGACAGACGACGGCCCACATATACCCCATCAGCCCCTGCACCTGCATCCGTCTCGCTGTCACACACTGTCTCCACCGAGCCCTCTGTGTAGCGGTGTCTTCCTACAGGGCAGTGGGATGAGATGGGCTGCACAGTGTTACGTTTTAAGCGTTTTTGCCTGAGGTGTGCAGGCAGACGCCTTTGGTTGTGATTTTTGTTCTGGAGGCAGGGGCAGCAGAGCCACCGGCAGCTAGATGTAGAGCAGGAGCAGGGCTGATGCCGTCCTGAGCAAACCAGCTTACCCACGATCCAGGTGAGAGTTTGCTTGATGATAATAGAAATGACATTGAAAAGTGAATAGATACAACATACCCCCATTAAGATGAAAAGACAGTTCCCGAGCCGGTAGGCCTCCTGAGACTCATACTGCTGCCTCTGACTGCTCACCAGGTCCCCAAAGCCGATGGTGCTGAAGGCCACAAAACAGAAGTAGAGGGAGTCCACGTAGCTCCAGTTCTCCATGGAGCTGTACAGCGTGGAGGCACTGCACGCAATCACAACTGATGCCACACCCAGGATCAGCATCACATAATAGACTGACGGTTTCCAGCCTTCCAGGCTGTCCTCCTCGCCGGAGGACTCCTCCCTGCTCGACACCACCCCGACTCCAGCACACCTCAGCCGACGCTCATGACACCAGCGCATGATGTAAGCTAACATTGTGATGATCCTCTCCAGGAAGAGGTTAAAGAAGAGGATGGTGGCAGCACAGCCAATGAGACCATAGAAGATTAAGAATATTTTTCCAGCTATGGTCGCTGGTGTGGTCATGCCAAAGCCTGGAGAGGAGAAACACAAAATCAAAGGTTAAAACGTCAAGGTTGATAAACAGTGACATTTTGTAGTTGGTAAATCATTAGGATCATCTAAGAACTTTCTAATTAGCATCTCTGAAAAACATAAAAGCTTCAAGACTTACCAATCGTGGAGACCACTGTGCCCACAAAGTAGAACGCTCCAGAAAAGTCCCAGCGGGGCCTCAACGTGTCCACTCTGATCCCAGCTCCGTTTGCTTCCTCGTACTGCCGCAGCAGAGTGTGCAGGGCACCCAGGTTGACTCTATATCGCCGGGTGAAGTTGTCAAGCTGTTGCTTCCAGAGGTGGCGGGCGTGCAGCTCAAAAGGGTGTTCCAGGGCTGAGAAGATGGCCGCCCCGCACAATAAGTAGAGCAGGATGAGCCCAGCCAGCAGGCAGAAACGGGCATTGTCTTCATTCATGGGCGCCCTGGGGCAGCAGCAGCCACCAGCAGCCCTCCTCTGAGCCATGAGCACAGCAGCAACACAGATACACCCCTGCAACAACATGCACCGCCTTCGCCAGTCACACACTCACAGTATGTGTTACATGCATCACCCGCCCCACAACATACACGCACTGGCTATATAAAGCACTTTTGGTTTACATACATGCGGCTCTAAAATTGCACAGGTTTGAAAAACATCTCTTGAAGGAGGTTACTAAAGGCTGCTTTGATCATTTAGGAGGAAAAGTATGCATCTGAAGAGAATATAGCCTGTAAGAAATCAAAAAAGACATATATTAGTAGTTTTTTAACTACAATTTAAAAATGTTATTATTTTATTTACCATACATTTATGTGCTTTATTTTTTCCCCTTATTAATACAAAATTATTTCAACCACAAACATCTGAACTGAAAACATCCTAAGCTTTGGTTTAATCAGTATCATAAAGACGTTCTTGATGATAAAACACTAAATGAAAAATGTTTTAGTTAGTGGCAGTTTCTGATATGTAATTCACACACAGATCAAATAGTCAAAGTTTAAAGTGAAAAAAAACCACTTAGTACCTGGTCTCCCCGTTCCCTGTGCGCTGCTGGTCTACTGTGCTCGTTCCATGAATCTGCTGAACAATGACCAGCGAGAGGAAGCCTCTTGAGTTTTTTGCGCAAACTGAAAGGCTGTCTGATGTTTCATCTGTCACACAGTGACATCATCATCCCCTGCCCACCCCCTCTGTCTCTGAGCACACCCTGACTGGTGCAGTCATCTCTTTATTTTCAAAGCACTATTCCTCTTTTTCATGCCCTCATCACACCTCAACTTAACTTCACCTTAAAGAGCTACACGTGACAAAAGGTTTGCTTCATATAATTGGTTCTTTCCTAACTCAGTTACACCTGCCAAGCAAGGACCAAGGTGTTTCAAGTCCTCATAGAAGTGTAGCATCAACCTTGATTCTCCTCTGCTACTGAAACTAATGTTTAGCAGTGGCCGAAACATCAGAGAAGCGTCATGTGACCAGAAGCTTGCCAGTTCAGCAGGATCAATTTAAGTGGGGGAAATCTAAGAGCAGATCTTGCCCCTTGTTTTTTGACCACCGCTGGTATCTTCGAGCAAGGCACTCAACTCAAAACTGCTCCAGTGGGGTTTGCTCAGTAGCCAGCAGATCAGGCTGTGGTTGTGCTGTGCGGCTTCCAGCCCCTCTCAGAGGGCTTTTTGTTGTTGCTGCAGACTGTGTGGGAGGATTTGTTGAGCATGACTTTCAGTTTCTCTGTCTGTTCATGCCTTTGATCTCGTCTGGTGCTGCACGAAGGGCAGGAGTTCCCTCTGCCTGCCGTCTGATGGCTGAATGACAGGAGCGGACAGGTGCGCAAGACAGAGAGCACATCTGCCTTCATCTCAGCAGTCAGCCCTGTTAGAGTCTGATTGATATTCTGATCTGTTTAGGTTTACAGTACTGCGTATCTATCACTTTTACGTGATAGTTTAATGTATGAGTACATACATTTATATGCATGAATCCATCAGTTAGTTTCTCAAGAGAATTACTTTACAATGGATGTAACAATAACCAATAACTAAACAATAAGGTATAAAATAACTTTGTAAAAGGCTTCATGTGGCACACAAGAAAATCTATATGTATAATCCAGGATTTTAACATGACATTGGCACAAAAGTAACAATGTATTATACAATTGGCATTTCCCTTTCAAATACTCCCAACTAACCATAATATGCAATTTACACTGCATGTCAATAAACAGTGGCGTTAATGCTCAACTTAGCCTAAAACCTTATTTTCATCTCAAGTCACTGCAATATGTCAAGATGATGTTTCATTCTGACTGATCAGTTGCACCCTACCTATTATTTGTCTATTAACATTATGTATAGTAGGCTTGATGCTGACATCCATTGAAGTCTGAAAGTATAGTGTTTTCTTAAGAGTGGAATGTCCTAACTCCAGTGCATAACTGGTGAAATTATTTCACACGCTAATGTGTGAAAACGATCATATTTAATGCAAACTACTGTGAGATGCACTTAAATAAAGCATTTAAACCTTATCAAATAATGATTAGAATAGTGAGGCAAATTCATTAAAGAAATGCAGGAAATAAGTCCACTTTTTAGAACCATTTTAATGACACAGTGTGACATTGAAACTGCTGTTCATCTCAAGCCAGAGGGAGGCAGCCATACCTTTAACCTATAATTTCCTTAAAATAATGAGCAGGTCATCTCAAGACAGTAAGGCCGGACATCTCCTGCTGAGGCTGGAAACTGAGATTGCGTTGGGCTCTTACAGGGTACACTCAGGGTTAGTGTCAGTGCAGTACTGGTGAGTGTAGGTCTATTCTATAGTGGTCAAACCTCACATGGCTCAGGTTGTTCAGAGATTCCATAACTCACCAATGACATTTTGACCAATGCTGTGGCCCTAATTTATTGACAAAATCTGTTCTGGAAAGTATTTACTTGATACCAAATTTTGCTAAATGTCTAATCAATCACATCTTCCATTGTTTACACCCTCATCCTGTTTTTTTCCACTAGAATTAATTCCCATTGAAGCGCTTTGAGTGGTCGGAAGACTAAAAAGGATCCTATACCAGTACAGTCCATTTACCCACAATTCTGACAACACAACCATTTCAGAAGCCATTGCATCTGCAGTCATTCTGCACACTTGAATTGTGAAGGAAGTATTGAGAATACATTTCCCCACATGTTTAGAGTGGCGTTCAGGTCAGTGGCAGCATGTTGGCCAGTAAATCAATGAGGTTGTCCAGACCCCACAGGTAGCCATCTTCTCGATTGCCCTCTACCCAGGGAGTACGATGGTCCAAGGTGAGGTGCGGCGCCAAGGCCGCTGTTTTTCCAAAGTCAATCATCCAGACTCCTGTTCTGCCTGTCCAGTCGTGTACAAACAGTAAGGAACTGCCCACAACCTGCATGGATACAGCTGTTAGATAAAAGTTCCACCACTGGACAAATGTGCTACTATCAGCCTAAGCCTGCCTACACCTGCCAATAAAAGATGGGCACCATAGATTTCCAATATACTACTGTAGCTCTTTTGGAACAAGCTCAGTGGTTCTTCCCTTCCCATTTCCAAACCCGTGCTCAAATTATCTACCTCATGTGTTCTGAAGAAGTCTGACACCTCCAAGACCTGCCGCAATTGTTTCAGCCGTCTCAGATAGCCCGACTGAAGGGAAAGATACAAGATTTACAAGCGAGGAAGGAAAACCGAATCTACAAGTAAATGAAAGTCAGTGAAGGTCACACTCACTGCAATGTGTGTATTGGACTCAACAAAGTTGTTAAGTGCCTCCATCACCTGCTCTCTGCTTTTGGTTCTTTTGAAGTTTGTGTGACATTCTTCATTTGCCTTCTGCACAGGAAGCGTACAGATAACAGCATTATAATGCAAAATGTGCAACTATTAGACCGTGAAAACAGACATTTATTGCTGCAAAAAACAAACTGCATTTTTCAAAGATTGTCAACCTCGCAGCATTTATTCCCTATATATCAAGAGGAATCAGTTACATGACACAACCATCTTTGATGAGCTTACCCTGAATCCTTCAATACGGAAGCCTAGAGTTGTTGTGGAGCTCAGCGTCTCCCTCCACTGCATGTACCTGGTTTTCAGCACTGCCTGCTGGGCTCGTTCCTGAACTGTTGGGGCCTCTGGGTCCACAGCCACCATCTTCTCATACATGTCCTTACGAGGCTGGGGCCGTTCTCGGGCCAAAAGGAGCTCCTCCTCGCGGTATGTGCTGTGAAGGACAGGGCCTCGCTTTCTTTATTGTGAGCATATTAATTGTATTAAAGGCGTATTATAACTGTGAAAAAAACAACGCCTCAAAGAGGAACATATTACTTTAACATAAGAGCCAGTAATATCATTTGAGTGTAAAAGATGTTAATTTGTTCAGTATTTATGAATAGTACTTACATGAAAATAATTGTTTCTATGTCTGACAACTGCAATTAAATTAAACAATTATTTAACTTGTAGTTGTTTTATAATGTTTGAGCCCAAACTGAGCATTTGTGAATATGTTACTGGGTTACTTAAACAATTATTATTCCTTAGAAAAAACAGTTTCTGCTGATTTGATTACGCAATGACTACATTTCATTGGTGAATTTTTTTGAGAATTATGCTGCACTACATGTCTCTCAGTCGCAACTCATTCAGCTACTCTCAGTGACAAAATTTGCCCCCGTTGAAACATACCGACTGCCCATCTTGCAGTCCATAATGGCAGGTGTGTTGAAATGGGTCAGCAAGTTATCCATCATGTTGTAATCCTGCTCGTCCCTCTGCACCACACCGTGGTAGGCTGGAACAAAGGGCCTCAAAGCGTCCTCCATCAGCCTAAGGTAGCATTGTTGCTCCCCCTCACAAAACCTCTTCAACAGTGTACCATAATCCCCAACATGAAAGCTCCCTGCAAAGACAAGCAAGGGAAATAAGACTCTGAGGAAAAGACACACAAGACATGTTAAAAACCATATTTATTCCATTATTCCATTTTTTAACTGAATTAGACCTGCTGCAAAAGGAAACAAAGTAAGACCAGATAAACAAACCTGCATGTCCGACCACTTGCAGCCACTCCTGAGGTTTCTTGGGAGTCATAGCAAGGAGAGATGAAGTCCCGCAACTTTTGTGTTTCTTCCATGCAGAGTTCTGCATCAGAAGACCAAAAAACATCAGTCAGTCATTCTTTAGCACACACTCCTCTGCTTCCTGTGTTTTTCTGGGTCTTCACAGAACAACAGCAAGGACCTCAGACTTCAGACTCAGTCACTGGACTGTTCGACTAATGGGTGAGCCAATGTCTCCGTGGAAACAGCCCTTCAACAAGACTGAGTGAAGACATGCAGACGATCTTACGCAACAGGTTGATCAAACATTTATAGGAAGCACTTGTTTTCTACTGAAAACTGCTATTAACCACCTAACCAAACAGTGGAAGGCTGAACACACAGATGTGAAAAGTAACAACCACTACACTACAATTTCAAAAGGTATTTATACGTCACTTGGATGCTACTTTATACTTCTACTCCACTACATTCTGGAGGGACATATTGTACTTTTTACTCCACTATATGTATTTGCAACTTCAAGCTACTATTGTTACTTTGCAGATTAGGGTTTTACATACACAAAAGCTGATCAGTTTATAAAATACGATGCACTGTTGGATATTACTTCCACCAACTACAACAATAAAATGATGCTTACAAATTAATGCAAGAATTATAATAGTACAATAATATAGACGCAGTTTTCCTGCATTATGGGTACTTTTACTTGTCAGTACATTTTGCATTTTTATAACACAGTTGCATTTTTCTGCAGCAGTATTATCAGTGATGATACAACGGTATTTGTATGATTCAAATTTTGAATGCAGGACTTGTACTTATATTGGAGCATTTACATTGTTATATTACTACTTTTACTTAAGGAGTAACGTTATCTGATACTTCTTCCACCATATTAATGTTCAACAGCATCTTGCAATCTCGCAGTACTGTGACGGTAATGTCTGTTACTACCTGTGGAGGGCAGCGCTTCGCCTCAGAGGCGTGGAGCCTCCGTCATTTTCAGGCAGAGGAAGAGGCAACGCAAAGGGACGAAGAAGAATTTAACGGTTCCCGGTTGTTGAGCCGCTCCAGTCTCAATCCACGGTGCCGGTGGCGTTGAACTTGTTTTGGACTGCATTGTACCACCAACCAAGCGGCTAGCTGTTTCATCTACTTCGCCTAGCTAACGCAACGATGCTGTCTCAACGAGCAGCTATGTGTTGACAATTTACCTCTTTAAGGATCATTACTGCAACCAAAGGTAACGTTACCGTATTTTTGTTTGGCATTTGTTCGCTCGCCGAATAACGTTATGTGGTTCTCATGCAAGGCAGCTTGGTTAGCTAACGTTAGCAGCGGGTCAAGTTAACTAACGTTAACTCGCGTGACCCATCGCTAACTAACGGTAATGTCCATGCTAGCTAACGTTGGTCAGCTGACGTTACCAGAGAGAAAACGTTTAACGTTTACTCTTGTTAGCTGACCTCCGGACGGAGAAGTAAGTTAGAAGACGTTAGCGTTGGTTTTATTTCAGAAGCCCGCAATTATCAATATCATAGAGCCGACCCTCAAACTTAACGTGAACTAAGTTAGCTAGCGTTAAACAAGCAATTCCCCCGCCGCCTATGTTTTCTGTGCGTGTACAGTGAAAATCCAAAGACGAGGTTAACACAGATTTCGTGCCACAGTCTCTCTCCCTCTGCATGGGAGAACGGGAAGTCGAGCGCGAAATCTAACAGCGTTGTATTTCAGCAAAAAAAGACATGAATAATAACGTACCTCGTAAAACATGACTGTAGTCATTTGCTGAGTCCTCGACATATGATATGACCCAGCAACCAGAACTTTTGTCCAATAAAAATGATGACACCTTTTGAAATGGACTCGGCCGGCTCGCTACCGCCTCTCGCGGTCTGTTTTGATGAAGACAGACTGTGTGAGGTGAGAGAGAGGCACAATAATGTCCTATAGAGACGTTTAAAGTAACTGCTGATGGCAGTTAGCTAGCTCACCTCTGAGAAATCATAGCTATAGTTAACAGACATCCTTTTCTATAGTGGCTATACCCCCCCCCCCCATTTTATGCTTTTACAACTAGGTTATTAAAATACTGAACAAAACAGGACATGCACATGAGATATGCACTACCTACTTTACTGATAATATGACTTTTGGGTTGTTTCTCTGAAGCCATGAACCCACTAGTGGAAATATAAACACTTTATTAATTGGTGTGAGTGAAGAGGATGCAGAGGACAGGGTTAGATGGAGGCGCATGATTCGCTGTGGCGACCCCTGAAAGGGAACAGCCCAAAGGAAAAGAAGATTTAATGACTGATATTTACAGATTGTCTCGATTCAGATTTCCATTGTTAAACTCTAGCGAAGCAGGTTTGGTTTTGTCCAGACGTTTGACGTGGTCTTGGTGGCTCCATCAGCTCTGAGGCTCTGCTGGGAGGCAAGAGATCTGAATCCTAAACCCCCACCACACTGTGGGACAAGATGCTGACTGTTAACATTGAGCTCTCCTGTTTTTTGCAGACTTTGAAAGATGTTGAAATTTAGTTTTCTGAGTCAGATCAGGGTTATGATCAGGCTTTAGACCTTGTAATTTGTTCCCGGCATCAGATGTATGTAGCTCTATGACATGCTAATTATTAACCATACAGAAGCCTGCGAAATTGCAGCAGTAGAGCAGGAAATAATTGATTTCTCCTACACAGACCCAGAGCGATGGAGGAGGGCTCTGAGGTGATGGAGGATATTGTATTTCGAGGAGTGGAGTTTTCTGTGAAGATAGAGGTGGACAAGGGTTTACTGATAGTCGAAATCTCCGACTCAATGACAGCGGATCAGTGGAGGGGGGACTTTGATCCAGCATGTAAGTAGCATACATTCATCATGTTAAATGTCATCACAGGCACAAATACGCTCACTCACGTTATTTAATTCTTTCTTTTTTAGACATTGAGGACCTTACCCGCAAAACTGGCAACTTCAAGCAGTTCCCCATTTTCTGTAGCATGTTGGAATCAGCTGTTAGAAAGGTATGTTTGAAGGTGCGCTCAAATAGAGTAAAGAAAATGTAGAGGTGGAACAAATGCATACAAAGTCAATAGAAAGATGTGAACAGACACAGATTTGCTCGAGGCTGTGTGAGCCAAGGCGAAACTCATTCATTCGAGTTCAATGTTTTCACTTGAGCGAAAAATGCAGTTATCCCGAGCTGTCTTATTCCTCCTCTCCTTTTCATTAATGAACAGGGGCCTGGAGGAAAGACATTCTAACTGCATTTAGAAATTGGTCTCAACTGAACTGTCATATTCATACAAGCACAGCACAGTACACACACACACGTGTGCGTGCTGTTTCAACAAACACCATTACTGTCTGTCAGGCTGTTTGTGGCTAAAACAAAAGTGATACACTGACCACAAAAACAGTCAAATACAGCTCTGGAAAAAATTAAGAGACCACTTAATATTGAGTTCTCAATGTTATATGTGCAAAGACAGTGAAACAACTTAATATCACATTAGATTCATGATTCTCAGAAGAGAAAAACACATAATTGTTTTGTTTTTTTGTCTTAAAACTATAAATGTGAAGTAAATGGTAAAAACATTTTTATTGCTGCACATGTAAGGATCTAGCAGACATGAAAAGGTAATCCATGTAAAACCAGGAGGCCACCATCATAAAAACATTTATAATCTTTTATAGGTTTATTTCCTTCTCCAGTTGATGGCCATGAAGTCTATTCTATTTCTGATGTTTCATAATTAACTTGGGCTTTTTCTGCAGATGACTGATTCTGTTACACTTGACCTCTTGACCTATGCTGACCTGGAGCTGCTACGTAACAGAAAAGCAGGAGTGGTTAGTCGTCCTCGTGGCCATCAGCAGTCGTCTGCACTCACGGCCAAAAGATATCTAATCCTCATATACACTGTGGAGTTTGACCGGTTTGTGTTTACAAAGTCACATATTAATCATTTTGTATGGTGATACCCTCATTTGGCCACAAATGTAGCTTCTCAGTATTTTGGGTATGTCAGTGGTAATAACTACTTAACGTTTTTGTATTTGTAGGATACACTACCCTTTACCCCTGCCCTATGTGGGTAAGCCTGACCCGGCTGCACTGCAGAAGGAAGTCCGAGCTCTGAGGGCTGAGCTCAGCGCTGTCACCTCACATGGAGTTAACAAATCTGCAGAGCTAGAAATGCAGCGTCTACGAGCAGAGTAGGTTGCATTTTATCTCCATCACCTTGACCAACATGAAGGGATGTGGGACTTTGTTTTAATGTCATTTATTTTTGATATCTCCTACTGTTTTCAAGGCTGGCTCTGGTGAAAGAAGAGAAGGAAACCATGGCTAAGGTTCTGGAGCGGCTGCAGATCAGTGGACGTGGTTCCACACCTGGACGAGAGGACTGGAGGGTCCGAGATGTGGTGAGGACGCTGGAGGAGCAGCTTGTCAAGGAGAGGGCCAAAAGTCAACGCTCAGCGAGCAAGAGAGGCCAGGAGCAGCGACTCCTATTGGAGCAGGTGGACCCCCCTTCTTCTTCTCAAAGTAGCCAACTGAAAAAGATTCTGTTGTTTCCTTTGTTACTCAGCTGGGTTTGACATTTTCTTCCCCCCTGTCCTGACTAGTTGGAGGAGCTGAGAGCATCAGAGTGTGCTCTCCGTGTTCGTGTCAAGAGTCTCACCAACGAACTGGCATTACTACGGAGAGGGTTAGACAATCTAAGAGTGTACTATATCTTTACTTTCTCTCTCTCTTTCATTCATTCACTTACAATCTGGAGTAAACATTTGAAATCTGAATCTTAGTTACCTACTTGGCGCACACCTTTGTGTGTCTGCAGCAGAGTGACTCCCGTGTCTGGTCACATCAGCTCGCGAGTTGATGGGGAAATCTATCGCTCTCTGTCCCGCGAGAGGAGGTCAGGGTACGGGACAGTCAGGGCCCGCTCAGGATCCAGAGAACGGATTGAGGACAGAGGGGCAAAGCTCAGAGGAAGGTCAGAGGAAAGAGGAAGAAGAGCGGACTCGTCAGGACCACGTGCTCGCGTACCCAGGCCGTCACCGTCTCCCACTGGTACTGGCTCTGCGCATTATGTTGCAGTAGTTTGGCCTAATATTTCTATAAGGCTAAATCAAATTTTCTGATTCTCTTTTTGGGAAATGTTATTACCTAATCAAACCCCTAAAAGATGCTTTTGTAGATTAAAATGTTGTTTTCGTGAGATATTGTCGGTTGTCACCCACATTGATAAAACTGAGGGATTATGCGTTTAGATCTCAATATTCCCACCTACTTATCTTGCAGGGTCACGAGTACAACGCTTTGACCCAACGGCCTACATCCACGACAGACAGCGCAGGCAGAAAGAGGCAGATCTCAAAAAGTTGGTTCTGTTATTTTTCCTTTGTACACCAGTATTTGATGTTGTAGCTGCTCAGAACAATAGTTTTCACCCTGTTTTTTTTTTGTGTCAGACAGAGGAAGGTTCGGAGGGACATGCTGACATCACCCAGTGTCCCTGAGAGGGGGCGTTCACGTTCCAGAGAGGCCTATCCTCAGATGGCCCGGTCCGGCAGCACAGGCAGGAGTTTATCTGCCGAGCGGAGAGGGAGCAGGAACTCCTCTGAAAGCTCGTTAGTGGATATGGAGGAAATGGCTAAAACTCTGTTCAGGTGATGGGATTGCCTTGGATAGGTTTCATCAAGTCTCTGTTGTTGTAGCTGATTATTTAAATGTCTGTTTTTCTGTGCTTACAGAGGAAGAAAGCAGATTTACAATGGACCCAGTATGGTGAGTGACATGGTAATTAATGTAACTCTGGTACACTGTTTATTGCTGCTGTGTTTTATATCTTTAAAGGAGAAGGTTGGGCTTATTCTATATTTTTCTTACTGTCAACAAATCCAATGAAAAGACCAAAACCAAAAATGTGTTCGTTCGATTCTCAATGCTGTCCGATTTCCCGACTGTCTGTGGTTCATAGACTGGTTGCAAATATATAGTTTCTTTTTTCTTTTTTTTAGGGGCTCAGTAATTTCCTAAAACATCTGGGAACTAGTTTTTAGCAACAGTTATTAAAAATGGAATACACATTTGATAGAAGTGAGTATTTAAGGCAGCAGGATGGTAGAAGTGGGATTGACTCAATAAACTGAACAATGGAGCTCTATGGCACAGCAGAAAACACCACTATACATCAGGCTTCAGCTATACATGCAGGACTTGTTGGTTTTTGGGCTTTTCATGGGATTTGTTGACAAAAGAAAAGGCTTATCCTTTTAATGTGCAATTTATCTGTTTCTAGTCTAGAGGAGGCCTTTTGACCAGAAAGCCATTATGCAGTACGCCAACACACAGAATGAACGACAAAGGTAATTCATCAGTCTTTTACATTTTTCCTGCAATAAAATGATTTTAATTGGGGGGGGCGGGAGGAGGGAGGAAACTTCTTATCATTTTACATCTCCAACCCCAGAGAGCTCCATAGATACCGGTGCTGAGCTGTCAGAGATTGATGCCAGGCTGCAGGCACTTCAGGAATACATGAGGGACCTGGATACAGGACACTAACAACCACTGCACAGCCCGCTGCTCAAGCTTCACATGGATATGTTAGCGGACAACTGCACAGCTTGGAGCTCAGGCCATCAGATGTTTGTTTTTTTACCGTGCACAGACTGAGGAACACGCCAAGCTTCAAAGCTGAACAATGGGTTTACCTGTGTGTGTGTGTTTATGTATGAAACTAAAACTCGTCCTGGAGGGTCAGACTTCTAGGACTTCAGGAAACTATAGCCATCACCGTAAAGGACTACTTTCTGTGGACTGAAATTATTATTATTTTTTTAATTCGTTTTTTTTTATTAATTAACTTAAAAGATGACTGTGTCTGAGTGTAGTGTTATCCTTCCTGTGCTTTTTTTTTTGGGTTACACCTCACTAAACTAGTTACATGGATGTAAAATCTGGCAGTGCTATACTCTCGTTTTCTTTCTTTTTAAATAACATATGTGATTGACAGTATGGGTTGTGTTCTTTCATCTTCCAGATCCTCTTTCTTTTTTAGTAAAACATTTCACCATGGGGAATTGTAAACTGGTTGGTAATCTAAGAGCATTTGTTGTGAAGTTTTCTCCCTGTGAGTGTGTTCATCATCTCTACCTTTCTACACACTTTGAACTATTTTAAACAACTGTCCATGGGTGCGACTGTGATTGTATGATAGTAGATCAACATGTTAATCATAGACTGTTAAACCTGTGATGGACTGTTGTCTCTTCTGCCCAGTGCATGCTGGGATACACTCCAGCTCCTGTAGCTCCTGTAAGCAAGTAGAGCACATGACTGACTGCATGCCTGTCATCACAATGTCATTCCAGCCAAAATCTGTATGTAGTAATGTATGTTGTCTTTCCTGCTCTACTCTGAACTCAACATTCCCAGTGCGCTTCAAGCATTATAGCTGATACCATTATATGACCTTTATCTAGTTGATCCAAGTAGTGCATTGAAATTGGCACACCCTGCTGTTTGAACCTAAGTGGATCCTATTTTCCCTTTGAGGTTCCTTCCCGAACTCAAGCATAACAGATATTAATCTTGGATAACATTTGTGTAAGGGAATAATACTCCTCATCATAGAGAAAGGGTTTTGGACAGACTTTGCAGATTGGCATTTGTGTACACAAATCCATCCCACTTTCATGGTGCAAGTGTATTAACACCGACACCTTTTTTGTGATAGTGAAACTGCTGTACCGATGTCAGGTGAAGTGGAGCCTGAAGGGTTTCCACTACTGCAGCTGGCTTGCTTTCATTAATTAACAAAAAAACTTCTGGGCATGGAGCCTTCCTCTCAAGGGAACACCTCAGTGTCTGAACAGCTGTTCTGTTTCTACTGGGATACTCAGGAGGGAGACATCATTGCCTTGTGTTTGTTTATGTCATGAAGAAGGTTAATGCAGCACACACTCACTGACACGGTGCAGCAGAAGCTGCACATATACACAACATGTAAACTACATATGCACAAACAAATGCATGTGATTTCAGAGGATGATATTGTTGAAAAGACCAGGAAATTGTTTTAATTCACTCACAATATCTACATAAAACAGTGAAGAGATATTCCCATCATTAACACTTTGATCTACCAGATTAAAAGAATCTTTCCTCTAAACATTTGCTGACTGTCATGGGCTGAATCTTGTTGATGGTTCACAAACATGGACAAAAAAACCCAAGAACCAATCTGTTATTTTGTTAATTTATTACAGAATTACAACTAGTAACAAACATAAAATGTTAGATATAATGGAATAGCAAAAGATTGAAGTTCACTCCAGTGTGGAAACCATCAAATTGATGAATCCCGACAATATATTTTTGGTATGAAACAATCGAGTTCTTGCAAACTTTTTACAGAGGACATTTGTCAATCTAAACTACACATTGTGTGTAAGTTAAAGTGCTCAAAGTGTTATAAAACAAAACCATTAATGTACCTGAACATTGCTGTAATGGGTCCTAAGGAATGGAAATATGCTTCAATAACATTTGATAATATGCCACTGTTTTGATGCTATGGGAGCTCAGTGCACTCTTCTCTTGCCATACTTGTAAAACATACAATCAATTCACCGGTAGAGCAGTGATGAAATAAGGTCCCTATGTGATGAAGAATAAAGGCATCAGTTTCTTTTCCCACTAAAGCACGATTGTCTTGTTCAAGCCTGTCCAGGCTGGTTGTCGGTGGTCACGGCCGTCTGCATCCCTTGACTTCTTCGATTGTTCAGTATGGCCTGAATGCTGAGTGTGAGCTGTGGAGGGATATCATTTAAACAGGAGCATGGCTATTTGCACATATATGTACAGACATACACACACTCACATGTAAAAATGACTTACTGATTGTTGCTGTGTAAGGACGTCTCGATAAAAGGCCCGCCTGCGTTCCTGCTCCTTCTCATCCCACAGTTTCCAAATCTTAGCTTTTATCTTGACCTCGAAGTCAGGCAGCAGAGGATACTGTTGCCGCTGTAACATAAATAAATTCAAGTTTACACACGAGGTACAAAGAATAATCTGAACAACTGATCTTAACTGTGACATATGGTTGGTACTATGAGCCATTTGCATCCTCTACTGTCTGCAAAGTAATGTGCTGCAATGCCTTTCATCAACTCCACTGTAAAGATTCTTATGTGATCGTACAATTAACTGATACACTATTTCTAATTCTGCTTAGTGTGTCAGTCAACAGATGGCTGTGTACCTCCTCAAAACTGCAACAACACTCAATACTGGTTGGAGGTAAAAGCATGTCTCAGACTTAAAAAACTAAAGCATACAACTCAGGGCTCAACCACAGTTTTCTGCGATCTGGCAACCTATTTTCTGTTCTTTATTTTCAGAACACTTAAAAGTTTTGACCTTTCCCACTTTTTTTAGTTGGGTATTTATGTATGGGACCGATGGAGGCTTGTGTTAATATTTGTCTGTGAGATAAGTGAATTTGTGAAAATGGTTTGCTTGGTGATTTGTATTTAAAAAAAATCTAACAAAAGAATGCTTAAACGACCCAGAGATGCTACGCAGATCACATAAAAGGTGGCGAATTTTCTACTTGGACCTGGCTGACTTTGTCCTATCTGCTTCCATTGGTGGCAGTAGAGTTGGGAGATATGACAATATATAGCATGAGACTTTCTATTGGCAGCTCTCCATTTAATATCCCTAGTTGTATGCGAGCGTCATGTGCGGCGTTGCTTCGTGGTAATATTTTATTTTCACATACTTTTTGCATTAATGTTTGTTTTAAAATTTGTCAGTTATTTTTTTATGGATCGGATATTTCTGTTTAGAATTACACATTTGGAGACAGAGGACTTTGCCCGTATTAGGGCCGCTTCTAACGATTATTTTCATTGATTAACCTGCCAATATGTTTTTCTGTTCATTGATTTTTCTATAAAATAGTTAAAAATGCCTATCACAATTTCCTACAGCAGAAAGTGATGTCATCAAACTTCTTGTTTTGCCCAACCAACAGTCCAAAAAACCAAAAGATATTATCACAGAAAGACAAGCTTTTGAAAAGCTGGAACTAGGAAATATTTGACATTTAAGCTTAAACGATTACTGAAACGATTAATCGATTAGCTGCAATCATTTTGCTGTCGATTGACAAGTCGAATAACCTTTGTAGGGTCCAACTTGATGGCATATAATAATATAGTTCAGAAAATAACACCCATTCGTTATTATGAACACACTGTATATTTGAAAATTACACTGTTTTAATATTAAATGTGTTCCCTAATTTAAAATTTACCACATTAGCATGAGACCTTAAGTTCACTCACCACCCGCAACATGTACTCCTCGTTAGTGTGAGACCTCATCCTCTGCAGCGACAGGAAGGCCCCCGATACATTTGCTCTGGTCTTGTTAAGCAATTCCTGCAAACACATTTTTTATGTAATATGTTGTGTAAAACACAAACATCACTAGCAGCAGTTCTAAGAAAAGGTTTAAGAAAATTTTATTTATTCATACCAATAGCTGTTCATTGGTCTTCATATCTAAGGTGTCCTGCCTCAAGGTGACTGGTAGGTTGGCTGTGTTTGACTGAGGGAAAAAACACAAAGACATTTACATACAACAAGCAAATAGAATTATAATGTAAAACACCGTGTATAAAGTCTAGGACATGCAGATTCACTAGACAGTGCTCATGATCATTTCTGATTTGTAGTTTTCAGCTCTTTACCTCGGCCTCGTACTCGGCCCAGGCAGCTTTGCGTTCTGCCTCACTGAGCTCCTCCTCTTGTTTATGGTCCAGCAGAGATTCGTGCTCGTGGAAAGACACTATCTGGTCTTTACATGTTTGTAATAGCTGTGCCAGGACTGTATCCTGAGAAACAGAAAGTCATTCAGTACTGCAAATTCTTCGCGTAAGCATTTGTCAGACAGCCGTGTTTCATATTTTCGTGGCATCAAAGCAGACACCTGAAAATAAAGATGGTGACATCACCTTTGGCACAACAGAGGTGATTCTTTTGCTTTTCTTAGAGTTTGGGTCATCCAACAGGTCTGGCTCAAATGTGTAAAGTTCAGTCAGTTCAAAAAGGGTGAAGTGCCTCTCAATCTGTTGCTGATCCACCACTCGATAGGACAATGACTGCTTGGTCACCTGACGATCATAGATCTTCTCCTCCATGGTGCCCTGGAGATGAGCATGACCACAATAATAAACAGTACTGTCAGAACAAAATGAACATAAAGTTATGTAGCAGACCGGAACATCTTTGCTCCTATTCCATCAATCGTGTGATTGTTTTTTCTGTTTGTTTTCTTTTTTTTTTTTATTATTTCTTGAGTTTTTGCCTTTATTTGCGCAGAGTTTATGCGTTTTACACTTGCAGTGATATTGTTAAATAGTAACATCACTGAATTAACAGACTAAACGCATTTCCTCTTACGTTTATCACAAACACTCACATTTAAGTTGATATTAATGAAAATGTCCAATGCCACGTATGGATAACAGATCATCCCATGCAGCCTCCTGCTCAGCAGCGCATCCAATCAAAACACCAACTATGGAAGACCTGTGAGTTTACCTGAGCCAAGAAGCGGTACACGAACACTTGTTTGAGCTGACCGAAGCGGTACACCCTGTAGATGCTCTGTACGTCATATGAAGGATTCCATGAGGCATCAAATATGATGACCCTGTTGGCAGCAACAAGGTTGATCCCAAGTGAGCCCGCTCTCGTTGAGATGAGAAACAATCTGCCGCTAAAATAACAACCAATAAAATATGATCAGAACAGAAACTTTGTCATGAAACATTCTGCCCGCATCATCAATATAGAAATATCTATAATCTGTACCGAACATTGGCAGCATCATTGAACACATCTGTCCATTTCTTCCTTAACGCTGCACTGGTGGAACCATCCAGACGATAATAATCAACATTTTTGATCCAGCTGCCCACTGTGAGAACAATGAAGCACAAAAATCAAGTCAAGTACCATGAAGGAAGACATTCCCTTAAGGCATTCATATTTTCTTTGCCATACACAGGATACCTCTGTATGATGATTGGTCCCTGGCACGGTGAGACGCCTCAAGGAAATCCTCAATTAGGTCTAATGAGATCAAGGACTGACTGAACACAAGGCTAAAAGTGCAAAAATGGATTTGGTTAGATGTGATTAACAGTCAGCATCTTGACAGCCCAGGTACAGTGATACTGTGATTAAATTTACTTCAGATCAGAAAAGAAACATACACTTTCTCTTCCAGGTCTTCAGCCATTCTGAGGATCTCAAACAAGAGCACCATCTTTCCCGAGTGCTCCAGGTTTTTGGCGTCCTTTTCTGACAGGATATTCTTGAACCAGCCCTCATCTAGACTCTCAGACCTCGAGCTGGTGGTTGCTTTCTCTCCTGCGAAGAATATAACACAGGACAACCTATATTAGTGTGTAGCTACAGGGTTGGAGTATTAGTGACACATGGAGCTGAAATACCTTCCACTGCTGGAGCGCCTTTGGACACATCAACAATAACCGCTGCACTGCTGTCATCATTATTCCCTTCTTTTCCAACGTTTTCTCTCAGCCCACTACATCTGGCAAAAAAAGTAAATAAATGGCTTCAGAACTCATACCCCTCTTTATTCTTTCACAATTTGTTGTTACGTGTTCCAAAGTTGATTGATTGTCTGCCACCAATGCACACAATACCTTATTTTTGAAAAGATATATTCTACATTTATCAATGTAGAATTACAGGAATATATAACTTTCCATATGTGAATGCGCTTTGATGCAACCTGTTTCCTATGATCACACGTGAGATGGCTCCACTATTTGCATGGTGTCCACCTGATTTAACTAACTGAACCTTGCTTTCAACGTCTGAATATTTTCATAAGCCACTAGATGTGCAGAAGCTTTATTGAAAAACAAATCAAGTGAAAATCATTTGTTAAAGCAGAGTGCGAATATGAACGTAGTAGGTCTTACCTCTCAGCCACAGTGGTTTCTTCATTTCTCGGCAGAGCTGCCGCTTTAACTTGTTTTCCCTTTTCAAAATGTCGCTGTAATTAAAGCTCAGTTAAAAACGCCTTACATCATCTCAGACTAATAAGGAATCAACATGCGTTCAAGGTGATTTTTGTACCTTGTTTTCTTTGCTAATGTAGCTGAGCTGAAGGCACCAGGGATGAGTCCAAATTCGGCCGAGCACCTGAAAGTCCTTGAACAGGTTTGCTCCAGTCCTCACCTTTGCTCTGTTAGTCACGGAACCCACACCTGGAGAAACAAACATGTATCTACTAGATCTTCGAACATCTGCGAAACCCCTGACTTTTAAAATCTATTTTTTAGGGTACAACACCATTAAAGGTTTCTATTTCTTTTTCTAATTGGCAGATGATGATCGGAGTAAGGCTAAACAAAAGCTCTGGAAAAATGAATATATCCATGAAAACAGTCTTGACCAATAAATATGCAGATTTAAATGACACATCGATCATGTCCTAAGAGACCGAACACTCATTATGGGGAAAATTCACACCAATTCCTAAGTTTGATTTTTTCTTTAAAATATATGCTCTTCTATAATTACTGTTATTACTAACTACATTTCATACAGAAAGAAATGTGGAGAGATTCTTACCAGTGAAATGGTCAAGGTAGTAGCGGTACAACCGATACTGAAGTGGGGAAACCCTCACTGCCAGCACATACTCATGTTTGGGGGGCAGAAACTGAGACAACTCTGAGTAATCTCTTCTCTAAGAAAAGAACAAAACCAGAATGTAAGAGCTAAAACCAATACTGTAATATGTACATATACAGAGAGCCTGCAACTGGAAGTTTTTTGGCTTTTTTTTACCTGCACACAACCAGCCAACATTGCATGAAGTACATGAGCTCGCTTCTTCATGATTCGGACGTCCTTTGGTGTGGAGTCAGCACACTGGCCGTTCTGTATGGGGTTGATAAAGCGGTTTCGGAACTCGCCCAGTGAGCCCAGAAGATTCTTCTTGATGAAATTGACCATGCAGTGGTCTGTGGGAAAAAAATATGATTTCTTAAAATTAAATATCTGTCAAACATCATGCTTACTCTTAATTTACCAACTTAGATCTAAAACTGAAGCACAATTTATTATAGCACTGCCATTAGTGACATCTGACTATTTTTAAAATATTTAGAAATACTGTATGAGAAATACTGAGTGATGTATTTCAAGTATCCTTGTTGGTGCACTCTATAATTATACGCACACAAACTCACACACACACTGTGAAACCTAAACAAACATAGCCAATCACTGTCAAACTATCCACCAACCTCAAGAAACAAACACTAAATAAACTTGCATAGCAACACACCGAAAGCATGCTCAGTCTACCCTTTATTGTGTGGGCTGACACGTTTAAGCAAACAAACAATTTATCTGAGCATCTCTCGGCTTGTTTTCAAAAAATGAGCCAGTCTAAGGAATAAAATGCTGAACCTAAATGTTAAAATGTCTTGTGCTGTCAGCGTGCCGATATTCCAGTTTATATGTTGTTATGACATTATCAGGGAACCCAGTTCACTCAGAGGAAATTCACCTGTTTTGCATCTTGAACAAATACAGTTAACGCAGGAAGCAGTAAACAAAATAGCCCCTTTAAAAGGAACTAACACTACAGTAAAATGGCCAAAGAAATATTGGGAAAGGTAAGGTCGCATTGCACATTACCGGACATCCTGTTAAAATGGGATGACTTTAACAATTCACTCCACTGTCATACCTTCATTTATAATAGAAAAACTTCACATAACACTGTAGTTATATGTGCCATAACTTCAAGCAAAGTGTGATCTCATGGCAATATTTAATATGACGTAGTAAGTTGCAGACTTACACTCTTCCAGGTTGTTTTGCAGTGGCGTGCCAGTTAGCACCACTCTTCTTCGGGTCTTGATGGCATTCATAGCTTTGGAGATATTGGATGCTTCATTGCGCAGGATGTGACCCTCATCACAAACCACAAAGTCTGGACCTGAAAAATAAAAACGCAGGAGAGAAAACAGATTCAATGAGGAAAGCAATGAAACAGAAAACATATAAATAATACCATGCCTTTACAAAGTTGCTGTACCTGGATCCACCAGTATGCTCTTTAACTCTTTCTTCTTCTCCCTATCGTTGATTTTCTGAGCAAGCGACAGGATGCGGTACATCTCATACCCCATTATCATAACACCTCCTTCTCTCTGCCAACTCTGCAGAGCTCTGAGTCGTTCAGGAAGATGCTTTATTGTCGCCAGTTCTTTAACCTGTCACATATTTGTGTGTTTGAACAATAATCACATACGTACATGTGTGTTTGTACATGTTAAGCAAAGAGTGGGACATAAAGCAACTGAAGCACAAAATGTAGTATTGCCCATTTATGATTTAACACATTTTAATTGCTTTGCATACTTTTACTTTATCCTGTCCGATGTTGTCTTGCCATTTCTTGAACTCGTTGACCCAGTTCAGGATAGTATTAAGTGGACACACGACAAGGGCTGTTCTGAATTTCAGGTTCTCTGACAGCAGCACCGTGTGGAGGAACGTTACCATCTATAAAATAACACAGCTATCAATATGAAAGCATAGAACACTGACCACAGACAATACAGCATAGTTTAAGATGGGTGATGTACATACAGCAAGCACAAGAATCATGTTCATTTCAGGATGCACTTTGTGATTTTGTGCAACTAGCAATATCTAAAGTGACTGAAATGTTTTTGGTGTATCCTTTTGTCAGGATAGATCAAAGCAATCAAGAATATTGGAGTTGGACATGTGTGTGTCTGTCTTCACCTGCAGAGTCTTCCCCAGGCCCATGCAGTGTGCCAGTATACAGCCTGATCCAGGAGAAGATTCGGCCTTCTTCACAGACTCACAACAACTGTCCCAAATAAACTGAACACCTGTTGGAGAATAAAGAGAACAAGGTAAGTAGGTACTTAGTAATAAGTAAAATCCAAATGAAATACTGATATACCAAGAACTGTATAAACTAATGCTGTTATTGGCGTCAACATGCCTTTATTATGCATAATAGTAAAGCAATGTCCTCCTTAGTGTAAGTGAAAAGAGAGCACAAACTAACCATCCACCTGGTGAAGCTTCAGTTTTGTCACCAGGTTCCAGTGCACCTGAACGAGAGGCTTCTTGGTCTCCTCGTCCTGATCCAGGACCAGCTTGGTGGTGATGGGACACACCACTTGAGACAGCTCATCCCCTGTAACAACTATCTGGAAAACAATGCTGCACAGTGAGCATTTTGTCTGTTTGATCCCCCCCCTCTTAGAAAACCCCATAACATGTAACTCATCCTTAAAAGGTGCTACTGTCAGCAGCAAAACTTTCATGTGCTGTGCTTGTTGTCATTTATCATCAGGGATACAGCAACGTATGAGCAAGTCCTGCTGCAGACATCTGAGTGTTAAACTACTGTACACATCCATTGGTCATCAACACAGTGAAGTGTAATGGTCAGTTTGACCTGCTGTGTATGCATTACCTCCCTCCTGTCCTCCATCTGTTGTTCCCTATCTGCCAACCGTTTGCATCTCTCCTCCTCCTCTCTGAGGGCTTCCTGGGTCTCAGTGCGGAGATTCACATCTTCCATGATTTTGCGGATCTTTTTGCGTCCTTTGGGGGTGCCTTTACTGTCACTCATCACCTCATCTGCATCCTCTTTATCACTCTGCTCAAATACAGAAAGATCCAACAAGCAATATGACCATTAGACACACGGAGCCTACTCCTTTTTCCTCGCCCTTTGAGGTCAAGTTTATCTTTAAGGTATTAATGATAGTAAGATTCAGATAAGAATAATAACTTACCTTTTCACTGCTAGAGTCAGACAACCAAATGCAGGGCACTTGTTTCTTCTTCTCATAACTACGGGGTACCTCCTTCACTTTAGTGGAGCTAAAAATAGAACAGCACATGCCAGTACTGCAGTGTTGAGAGATTTAACTTGCCAGTGTGACGGACAGAAATGTTTTCTCTACAGACAATGTTTTTGGTTTTTCAAAAAGCAACCTGAAGTTAAAGATTCAGTGTAAAAATGTTGTGAGGTTGTTAAAGGTTGTAAATGAAATCTTAAACTGTTTCATCATTTGTTTGATTGGTAATGCTCTTGGCTTATATTACAGGAAAAAGCACTGAACTTGCTCAGTCAGTGTGCAGCAAGGGTGGACACAATATCATGAACACCTGTACCTGTACAGTCTAACCAATCCGACACCTTAGCCCAGCAATAAATACTATAACATAATTCAAATTTGAATCTAAATCAGATTTGAACCTTTCTCCGACAGTCTCTACAAAAGTTTACATTGCGTCAGATAAAAGCTGTGCGAAGGTTGTTTTACTGAAAGCCATTTGTACTATTGCATGTCTGTATATTTTCCAGGCGTTTATGATATTGGGTGCAGCCCCTTTGTTGTGAGTGAAGGCAAACAGTATGTCCATGTGTTCTTTCATATAACTTTCCCTTTTTAAGCGAGACACGTTTGAAAGCACGTTCATTTTCTTACAAATGAAATATTGAGTTCATAAGCATTAAAACTCACCCATACTCAATTCAACACACTGGGGGGTTTTGCTGTTACTGCCTTACTTGTTCTGGTGGTCCATTTGGTGGCTAATGTTTGCCAATATTAGCAGACTTTAGATAGAAATTGCTGTATAACATTATTGGGTCAGTTTGCTGACTTTGTAACCCTAGTCTGCGTGTGCTACTGTTAGCCAACATTTTAGCGTTTGTCATTATTCCGTAATTGCTACTTGTTGCCAAAGTGGCCGCTGTTGAGCGAACGTTACACAGCCTGGCTTTAAAGGGCACATCACCAGCTGTGGACAAATTAGACCAGTAATGCAACAATAATGTTAAACTGTGAAATAATTTAATTTATGATTTTACTGCCAATAATTCTGTACTCCTACTTTCGATGAATACATAATGGCGTATAGACCTTTTTCACAGCAGACATTTTGGCTTATAAAGCACCGACGTAATTGGTGACATTAAAAAGTGGCTGCTTTCCATTTAGGTGAGCTAGTTCCAGGCCTCTGGTATTGTGCATGCTGGCACACTGTCACATTTTACTGGGACACTTAATGGAACTGAGCCATTGTTAACGAAATTAGTTTCACCTGTGCTTTTCCTACTATAACAAGTCAAAATGGCTGCCATGAAAAAGGTCCATTATTCCATTGCGGTACTGATGCTATTACTTAACTAAAGGACGTGAGGACAGTCCTCAGTGTATCCAGTAAAGCCAGGGTAGATTGATTAAACACTTTGCATTTTATATTTATGGGATAGGTAGAACACAAATTGAAATTTAAAATCAGAACAAAGACATGATTTTGTTTTTAATCGTTTTGTTTTTGAGGTCATCAATGGCAGCTGAAAGTACCTGAAAGTGTCTTCACCGGCCTCATCCTCTGACTGACTCAACTCCTCGCTCATCCCAAGATCTTCCAGCTCTGACTCGTTACTGTCACCATCACTTTCACTATCAGCTTGACAGAAATCAAATTCAGACATTAGAGATAATAAATAGGTACTCCCTGTTCAGACAGATGAGTTTCTAATGTTAGAGGTCTCCTTACAGCTCAGGTGTTTGCTGCTGGCTCTTTGCTTGCTCTCTTTCTTTCCTACTTCACTCTCTGCCACGGCCTTGTCACTTGATGTTCCCTCATCTAAGGTTAGTTTGTGGCGGAGAAGATGGTGCCTGGAGTTTGGCCCGTCAGACGTAGTGCCAGATGATTCTGAAGTCAAGTCTTCGCCTGTAGCAGAGACATATTCTATCATCATTTCCACCCTTTTATAACCCACAAAAGGTACCTGACAACTTTGGTTGTAAAGTACATATCAAACTTTGCTCTTGATTAATAGGACTAAAACTGGAAAAGAATACTTGTGCTTATAAAATAAAAAAAAAAGATGCACAAGAGAAAAGCTAAAAATGTGATATTAAAAAAAAAAAAAGACTTACCATTTTCGTCTGTTTCATTATCGTCATTGCCTTGTTTGACCTCACTGTCACCCTCCGACTCAGATTCATCCTCCTGCGTTTCCTCATCCGAAGGGATATCATCGCCCGAGGAGAAGTTGGCTTTGATTTGGGCCAATAGCATTTTCTTAGCGATTCTTTCAAAAGTAGAAAAGGAAAAGGTACCTGAAGTTCATTTCATGATCAGTGACATTGTCTTCAGCTGGATATTGTTATACTTTAAGGCAAAAATGACAAAGTAATAACAGTTAGACTTCAATATTAAAACAGATAATTCTTTAAGTGATGGTTAGGAGAGCCAAGAGGCCCTCAGCAGTTAGCAGAAACTAATTATTAATCTGATCAAATCTCTTTAGTGAGTCACTTCTGGTCAGTCCACATTATGTGCCAAAATAAAGCGAGTGAAGTCACAGACCAATCAAAGTGAACTCTAAGACATACATTTGTAATAATACCAGAAAAAAATAAGATAAAAATGAGACAAAGACTTTTTTTAAGAGTAAGAATTTATTACAACAAAGTACTCTTCACAGAAAAAACAAAGACATATTCTTAGTATATTCCCCTTTGGGGAAGCGGAGTACCTTTTTTTTACGACAATGTTTTTTGCTTGCTCAACAGACACTGACAGACATTTTTGTACGGAGAGCTGACTAGAGGGCAACATACTCCTCTGGTACTAACAGCTAATTCATTTTGAGTTTGTGTGTGTGTGTGTGAGAGAGACGCGGGGGGGGGGGGCATGTGCAACACAAAAACAGAAGAAAGTCTGTACATCAACATTTACTCAGAATGAAACAACATTTCAACTGATTTCAACCCCTTTATACTCACACTCAACATGTTTCATAAAAGGTCAAGTTTATGGTTTTAATACCATATTGTGTGTAGACCACTCATTAATACGCACATTTAGTTACTCTCTTAAACCCATTCTAAATCTACCTGTGTTCAACAAACACACATTTCCCAACACCGGGCTGACCTATAATTACCCATGATCCTCGAGAGTCAATCAGCTCACATGGGACATGTGTGTGGCTCGTCTACTCTGTGGTCAATAGTCGGTCCCGCATGAACCGTTTCTCACCAAGAAACCTGCACTGCGCGCACAGGTCCGATGATGATCTCAAAGTGGGTTGTCAATGCAGTTCACTGGACATAGAATAACTGCCATCTTCACCGACATTAAATCCAACATCCAAAGAGAGCTTATTGTAGAAGATGTTTTACAGTAGAGCAATGCCAGACGACAACAGCAGTAACTGAGCAGAGCCGTGGATCTCATTTGACAAGTTTCAACTGGGAAAAAGGACGAAACCGAAAAAGCAGAAAAACACTGAAGAAAATTGACATACTGCCACACATGAATTTGGCATCATTGCCATTGGTAATCACTCAATCATGCATTTTAAAAGCACTATAATAGTACTTTTTTGTTTTTGTCCACTAACTACAAACAATGTAAACTTTACATTTCTGCTGACCATTTTCTAGAGATTTGCTATCACTACAGCTGAAAACAGACTTTAAAAAAACGACTTGGTACCGATAGGAGGCTACAATATCCCAGATTTAAGTGATTGTTGCCTAACAGCACTGCATTCACTGCTGTGCTGTCAGAAAATCCGACCTGGAAAAAACATGAGAAACAAACATGGATGTCATTAAAAGGCACAATGTGAATTTGGTCGCTTCTTGCATTATAATGGTTGTTGTTTCACAGCCCACTCTCAATTCTCAGATATACAACCTTTCCATTAACATTTTTTAAAAACTGACCTGAAAGGCTTTTTAACAAATTGTTTTTATCTGCATTATTTCAGAAAAAAACGACAACGGGTTCACCTGTCAAGCAGGGTTTAAGTACTCCTTCATCAGCTGTAAAAGCTACAGTATGCTTTAGAAAATGGTCGGCAGTAATGTATACTCTGTGTATAGAAAGTGGGGTAAAACATACAAAAACACTGGTTCTGATGAACACTGTTGACAGTGAGGTCTGTAAATTATTTTGATTATCCAGGACATTGTCTCTGGAAAAGTAAAGTTCAAATGTCATTCCTCAGTGCTTTCAGCATGGCTGCATTATTATAACTGGATACAGCGTTCCATAATGGTGCCTATTCCTTCCAGTTAAAGCTGCTTACTTGGCACATATCGCACTCATACAACTGAGGTTGTTGTCTCTGGCTGAGCTGATCATGCACATGGTAATGACAACATGATGTAGCTTTTCATGACTTTTTTGGCACTAATGGCCAAATTGTAATTTCTGAATGCATGTGACAGTAGATTTTCTTCGTTGCTTTACAGCTGCATATTTCCTAAGGTTTAGTATGGGGGAAAGTCTTTCTGGGTCAGAGTACGTCAGATGACCTTCAATTACGACACCAAATGTCGTATCTGCACAAACCCTGTGCTGTTCTTTGGGGCTTGGCCTTGAGCAGCAATAGCATGGCAATCACCTCCGTTGGTGTCAGAAATCTCAGACGGATATCTCAAAAAACCTCAGCAGATAAAACCGAGACTGTGCACATGGCAAGAAAGTAAAGGTACAGTAGTTTAAAAATTTAAAAGGAATCTTCTTAGAATCCTTTAAGAAGATCTCTGTAAAAGCAGAACCTTCAGAGAAACAAAGTGACACCGTCTCTGAAATCTACACGTACATGCTGTCAAAGCACTTTGTAAACTGTTTGTTTTTAAAAGGTGCTATACAAATAAAGTTACTATAATTGTTATTATAACATTTTTTGGTAGGGGACACAAATCCTTATATGACGTCAGCCCTCTAATCACAATTGCATATATGCAAAAGTACATATTCCCAAGCTCTTCAACAGCACTTTGACCAGGAGTATCGGTATTTCAAATATTACAACACTAAATGATACAGACAAAACCTATGGTCAGTGCAGCATGTGTTTAAAGGGAATAGTGGCAGCAATATAATATCAATAATTCTCATTGATCGACAGGAAATCTGCCATGAATGCTGCTCTGAACTACGTTAGGTGTGATTGTGGAGTGTCAGTGGCCTAGTAGGACTGTTGCTATTTGTAGTTTCTGGAACTGCAGTAAAAACTTTTTGAAAAGGTGATATTCTCAACTCCAGAGTTAGGAGCTTATATGTGAAGTAGTTTCAAAAGAAGGATCTATAGTATTTTGTCACAATAAAATGTATTAGTCATCATGGTAGCCACGTGCAAATACCAGAGCCTTGATGTTGATGCATTAAAAATACAACTGCAAAAGCACCATTTAACAATCAAATAAAGGAATGTCGAACAACATGCACCACAAATCGCATCTACTGCAATTGGCCATTAATGTTGGTGTCTACCATGATTTGCATACTATAAAACTCAACACCAATGGAAAAAAAAATAAATGTAACAATTGTTTATGGTGCTTGGGTGAGGGTTTGGGGTGTTTAAGAGAAAAAAAAAATTCTAGGATTACAAATGTTCCAATTTTTGGTCAGTTGGACAGCGGGAGGAGCCCTATAACAAATCCTGAGATTTATAGACGTTCATTAAACCAACATTATAGTCTTTTTAATAAAATAGTGTAAGAAATTAGACTGAAATAATGTATACACTGCCATAAATACAAGCACATTCATGAAAAGGTAGCCCTAAGTAAAGCTCAACGCATGTGCGGTAGAAGAATTACTAAATATATTTTGAGCCAGAATTAACAGGAAGGCAATCAAAGTTTTGTGCCAAATTTAAAAGCTGAATAATATAAAGCTAAATTGCATTTACAGAGCCAGGTACATCATATCTATATATTTTAACAAACGATCCTTTTGCCATCTTATTAGGACAATATGAAATTGTCACACCATGACTGTGACCAGGTAGGTTCAATTTTAGAGCAGAATATGAAAAAGATGATCGCCTAGGTGAAGCATAAAAGTTTTATACATGCTTACAACTTTGCAAGCCTTGCCTACCACAAGTGAACACAAAACATTGCTCACAATTAATAATAATTTATGGAGATTGCCAAAAATGACTACTATTTTATTTCGCTTTTGGCATGTAAGTATGTGCAAATAATCTGGCAGGCATGTTTCAAACTTTATACTTCACCTATAAATAACAATATTCAATTTACTTAAGTTAACAGTGTGGAGATCAAGAGTTCTTTGCGCATTCTGTAAAAACAGAAAAGTACACTGAATTTCAAAACTTTCTAGATATGTTAAAATACTGTCACTGAAAACAAACCTGTAATACATTAACAGGTTGACTTGTAAGGCAAAACAAGTTTCATTCATTGTTCAAATGTATGCTCAGACCTCCTCAAGGGCAAAATGGTTCAACTGCAAAGTTTCCCTTTTTGTATCAGCTTAGTATATAAGAACACAAGTGTGGTATAAGAAATAATAAAAATCTTAAATAAAATGTATTTCTAGCATTTACATGTATACTAGATTGCACACTAAATAAAAACAGACAAGCAAAGTACCATTCACAAGCCTGTTCCGGTCTCACTGTATAATAATGTGGGCTCTGTGCTCCACAGTGTACCTCTAGAATGTGTATTTGATAGCTGGTGCTCTACTGCAGCTACGTTTTGGTCTTGTTTGAATAGACTGCAACTGAGTCTTAATGACACGGGTGTTGCTAGATTTTGCACAGAAGTCTGGGTTTGAAGTTGCAGCCTTTCTTCCACACCTACGGTGTTTCACAAACTCTACATCTGGGCTTTTTGAACCATACCTATTTTCTGGATCATCATCATCTTCTGCTGCCCACGAGGGCCCAGATTGCTCCTCATCTCCTACAAAAACAAAAAGATAAAGATAAACTCTTTAATTAAGCAAGTCCTGTTGTTTCAGCAGAGAAATCATCCATCCACTATGAAAGAACGGGTGAACAGTAAAGTGCATTATACGGACATGCCAAGAGAAACTACCTTGTATTTATTATCTCATAAGAACTGTGCAGATTGCTAGGCACTGACTAATTCCCCTGAGACAAAGTGTGCCTAAGATTGTGGTTCCCTGATGAGGATTTCCCGTTTTTCTTTTCTTCTGGCAGTCTGTCCATCTTGTTCTTTAGAGGTTACTTTGCTGTCTGAACAAATCTTGCTAACATGAATCTTGATCCTCTTGCTAGCATCAGAGCACTCTTGTTTCTTTGTTGTTCAAAAGTGAATCAGATTCATACATCTTTTTCACAGAAGACATTTTGACTTGTCATAGCAGGAAAAGCACAGGTGGAACTAACATTAATTACAGCACCCAACAGCAATTACTGTATAACAACGCTGAAGAGCCACATGCAGCTAACACTAATGATTAATGGCTAATGATTAATAATAGCATGTCGTGGGGAGTAGGAGCTAGCATTAGCCATTTAGCTTTCCACCAGTAATTAGGGAAAATAGTGATCTACTTCTAATTACCGTTGACAAGATATACTTATTATTATAAAAATCAAGATCTACAGTGTAAGACTCACCCGATGATTGGTGGAATGGTGCTGCCCCCAGTAAGGCCACATCTTCAGTGACTGGCTTCATCTTCTGATCACTTCCGTCACTCCCATAGTCGTCATCTTGTTCATCTTCACTTGATGAGGATGACGACTCCATTGCTTCCTGATGAGATGTAGTCTTCGACTTCCCAGCCTGTATCCTACTCTGCTTTCTAGCCACACCTTCATCCTCTCTTTTGACGAGGTGAGGCTTCCCTATTGACCTCAGCGCATTCATGTGTTGTATTTTCTTCTGCGAGTTTTGATCATCACTAGAGGAATCTGTCCCACTTCCCCCTCGAGATTTAACTCTTCTGTCAGGTTCGGGGGAACGGTCCAGCATCTTGCGTTTGCGGCGCATCTTCTCCGGTGAGATCGGGGTGTTCTTAGTGAGCCAAAATAGACATTTCTTGGTCACCTTAGTTGATGCTTTTCCACCATCCTCATCGCTCTGGGGTTCATCAGAGCTTTGTGATAAAGCTGCTCGCTCAAGCAGAGCTGCAGGGACTTCATCTGAGTCAGAGTCGTCTCTTGCTCTGCTCAGACTTTGTTCTTCAGTGTTTTTGGCTGGTATTGTGCTGGGGGTTTCTTCAGGGTCAGTGTCACTATCACTGTCTGCTGCTGAAAGAGACTTTTTGGTCTTGACATCACTTGGTCGACGCAAAGGCGTTGTCTTCAAGCGAGGTGATCGTCTATTGCCTTGTTCCTCCTCTAGGTGTAGAGATGCACTAGAGTTGTCATTACTTATCTTGCTGTCAGCGTTAGCACCGACAACACTGGTTTCTTCATCTTCTGATGCATCCTTTACCGCTGACTTCTTATCCTTCATGTGGATGTCCTCCTTCGCCTTCGGGGCCTCAGAGAACGGCTCCTGCTCCATAGGTACAGGTGTAAGTTTTACTATTAGTTTTTTAGTCATGTTGACCCCACTTTCAGAAAGCTTCAAGCCAGTCTTTTGTGCCCTCTGTCTGGCTTCATTTGAATCTGAATCCATGTCTCCCTCAGGGCAATCATGTGCACTTCTCCTATCTGTGAAGCCCTTCGAGTCAGAATCATCATCTTCCAAATGTTCAGCTGCCAATTTCTGCAAGTCACTCAAGCATCTTTCATTAGAGATATCCAGGTCTGTGTCTGCTTCGGGTCGTATTTCAAAGTCTTCACTAAGGAACTTTTCCCAACAGCTCGAGACCTCCAAGTCACTAAATTCTTCCTTTAGGCTATCCTCGAGAGCTACAAGTGATTTTCGCAAGCCTTTAACTACTGACAAAAAAGACTTCAGATACAGATTGCGAACACTAGAGGTTCGTTTGTTCGTTGTCACAGAATGAATGAAATTGACAAATGTTCGGTTTAAGATGTTTGTTGAGTCTACTAAATGTTTGGCCTTTTTGGTAATGTCCTTGGAAATCTGTAGTGTGTTATAGTTGAACACGACATTACCATCCATACCAGTGTGATCCCATTTATCCAAAGGAATGTTTTGTGGTAAGTGTGGCAACATGGTGTAAAGTTCAGATTTCTCTGGCTCTGCTCGGTTCCTCCTGCGCTGCTGATGCCACAGACTCTCCATGTTCTCAAGGACACTGTCACAGGCCATCACCAGGTCAAAAAGGGGCTCAGGGCTACACACATAGCAGTACCATTTGCTCTCCAAGATGCCAGACAGCTCCTTCCTTCCCAAATTTCTTAGAATACATTTCTTGCAGAAGGCATTACTACAGAAGTCACAACAGATCAAGTTGCCTCCTTCAGCACACCATCTGCAAAAGGACAAAATAATAAATAAATAAATAAATACAGTTGATAAAAGCTTATTACAAAGTTAGTTAAGGAAAATATAAAATAAATAAATATAGCAAACCTTACCTGCATTGCTCATCCATTCCCTCTCCATCCTTACTGATGTCATCACTTGAGTAATACTTGTAGCAGGACTGACAAAAGCAAAACATTTAATGTCGAGTTACAGACAGCTAGGACAAAAATTACAAGCAGAAACACGCACGGAATTTTATAAAACACAACAAATGTACTTTAAATTCCATAAGAAATATATGCTTGTTAGTAATGATTCAATATTTCTAATGGCTCTTTTAAATTATTACTTTCAAATACAAAATTGAATTTCTAAAGGCCACACATTCAATAATCAGTTAAACTGTTGTGTTGTTGACAGACTTAGCTCAGTATAAGTATTAACCATTTGAATATGAAATGAAAATGACTGAGTTGCTAAAGTGCACACTGATGTAAGTTTGCATAATAATATTTTTACTTAAATCTGATCAATTAAATTGACTACACATTCAAATTCTGGGGGGCTGAAGGATCATGATAATTAGAAGAATTTAGATTTGTAAAATTCTTAACTGGTTTTCATTTACACCATCTAATACATGCTGTATACGAGCCACCTGCTGCCCACCCCTCGATGATCACTGCTATAATTATTAGTCTACAATTAGTCTTATTACTATCATAATTATTCCTATCATTCTTTTATTAATATTACCACTTCCATGACATTATTATTTTAAAATTCTGTGTGGAATTCTCTCTCTCTCGGCCGCCCACCCCGAGTCTGGTTCTGGCCAAGGATTTGTTGTTTCTGTAAATAAGCAGACTCACCTTGCAAATAAGTACTTTCAGAGCTGGATGTCGATAGAAGGAATCTCTCTGGAAGTGATTAACTTGCCGGCCACATGCAGTACAACTGACAATACCCATGTGTTCCACTCCTATGAAAGCACACCACTGTTATTAGCAACAAAATGGTTATAATTATGGCTTGATGAGTTGTTTAAAAAGGAGTGAGAGTGCCCTGTTCAATCTCTACCTCAAATACATAACATTCTAACAGTAAGATGTCCATGAACATGACCACTGGTTAGGATGCAAAAACTTGCCGAGTGGGAGTGAAGCACTTGGAACAGCTTTTTTAAGGTCAGAGTATCAGTGATCTCTCTCACCACACGATAATGATCAAACTGCATTTAGACACAAAGTGAAGTGAATTTCAGCTCACGTTGACCACTGAAGTAGTATTTCAGTGTCTTTTGTCCACAAGCAATTAATGGATAAGTACAATTACAAGTGCCTTCTTTTTGTTTCATTTGTTGCTAAATTGATCATTGTGACCATTATTAGGTTCGATAATGTTGAAGAAATGGCTGCGTGAGTAATCATGAAGTAATGTGCAATTTTATGACACCAATAGTGACTAACCCCCACGTCTTCTTGAAAACTCTTTCCGCAGTACACCTGATTTCCGGCTTCGAAACTCTGGTCCCCTGAAGTCATCTCTTCCATTATCAACAGGTTCAGGCCTCACTAGCACAGTGCCTATGTACATAAAACATAGTAGCAATAAATCAAAGATATTCCATTATTATTATTATTATTATTATTATTAACTATGTAACTATAACCTAAAGCTGGGGACAGACCTAACAACTTCTTAGACCCTACAGATAGTAAAAGACAAAATACCACATTTATGATGACTGATTGTGTTAACCTAAATGTCTCAGTCAGCAAAACTGGAAAAAACTTACAGGTACTTAAAAACTCAGAAAAGACAAGTAAACAATAACTGTTCTTGCACAAGGCACTCCACAAAATTTCTACAGAAACAAATTCTTATGTGAGACTGTACCAAAGTACAATGGACACCAATCATTTTTTGCACTGCAATTTGCACAGAAAAAGTTATGAGGCAGCGTAAATAAAGGAAATATAATAGGGAAACATTACGACTGACCTTTTGGCAATCTAGTGACATCAAGGTGACCATTTGTGTTGACTGGTAAATCCACATCCTCACTTGCATTTGAGTCGCCAGATTCATCCAGTCCAGAGTGCTTTATGACAACGGAAGGTTTTCTATAATACCAGTGAAACAGAAAAAAAAAAAAACAAGTTTCAGAGCTTAGCAGCATTTCCCACAGGTTTACAGCCTACTTGGACAGTGAAAAGGGAGGCAGTTTTTTAACCTATGTTAAAAAAAAAACAGAAAAAAGAATATGCTAATGGCACTGCACAATTATCATTATCCTTCAATCTGATTTTCAAGACTATTGAACATACATTATTTTCAACAATGAGCTGCATTTAATATTTGGGCATTAAATCTAGGCGGTTTCATACCAAGGTTCCTTATCTATGCTTGAGGCGTATATGTATGAAATGCCAACTCACCTCCTTGAGTATTTGGTATCCACTCCTGCCTACAAAGCAAGACAGTTTACTTGTTTAGTTGTCACTGGTAGTAATCAGTGTCATGTTTGCTGTTCAAACCATCACAGTAATGTCCCAAATGGGGATGCTCACTCAGGGGCTAGTATATGGAAACAATTCCATTAGAGACTATGAGTCTTGTGAATAAAGCATTAGGATACAACAATAGGAAGCATGGATAACTATACACTACAGGGAGTTAGACTATCGTTCATGGAGCAGAAACGACACATTGAGTAGTTAGGAGAGACCGTGGGCAATTTACAAGACTGTCAGACTACAAGTATGCTTTTGAAATCAATTTTATTTATAAACCCCAATATAACAAATCACAATTTGCCTCAAAGGACTTTACAACCTTTACAACATACGACACCCTCTGTCCTTAGACCCTCGATATGAATAAGGAAAAACCTCCCAAAATAACCCTTTTAACAGGGGAAAAAAATGGAAGAAACCTCAGGAAGAGCAACAGAGGAAGGATCCCTCTCCTAGGACGGACATGAAGAAGACATCGTGTGTACAATGAATGAATAGGTTCAGAGCAGAAGAACACAGTATATACAATTAAGATAAAGATAAGGCTCAAGTGGAAACATAATCAGAAGTAATGGTAGTGGACTTTTGGCATTTGTGTGTCTGAAGGTGCACTAGACACATGGAAATGAGGTCAGTGGTCATCATTAGGCCTGGGTATCGTTAAAATAAAATACCAGTAGCTTTAAATGATACTGATACCAATAGAGTACTTCATTTGATACCTTTTTCCCCCTGCTAAACCCTGTGTGGTCATACCAATCGCCCACGACTGCAAAAGCACTCACTTCATACTTTTAAATCAAATCTCTGTAACGGATGTATGTAGTGACTTACTTTAAAAACAGTCCTGCAGCGCACCATTCAGCTGTTACAACAAGCCATCACTTATTACTATAATCCACCCAGGGGCTTGGTAATCCATCAAGGAATCTGTGTTATTTTTGGTCACTTTCAAAAAATAATAAAAGCGCTAATTTGATCTTTTATGTACATATTTAACTAATGCTGACTATATCCAGAAACAACTCCTTACTGCTTTGGTGAATGAAATTGCTGGCAGACGTCTTGACTCTCTCTTCTCCAATGCTGTGTTATTAGGTGGTGAACTGTGCACAAAGCACCACACCAATCAATGTTGCAAAATGTCATCTTGCCGATTTACAAGTGTTTGTAGAAATCTATGCTGTGTCCTGAGCATTTAGAAATCTACTGCAACAAGGAAGAGTAAATAATGTGTCAAGATAGTTATCTGAAGTGCACTGAGCTATTTAAAAGACATGTTTCTACTTCCTTGCGTACTTGACAACGGCTGTCGTGTGCACACCATAGATATCTATGGTGTGCAAACGACAGCCGTGTGTACATTATGCAAACAGTGAAATATGTGTTTTTAATTCTGTTTGCAAACATTTTATTACTGAACAGAAATTGAGAAACAGAGATCAGCTTGATGTGGTCGGCGTAAATGTCAATTTCAGAAACAAATATGGACAGTTGTGATAAAAATGTAAAATTGTTCTGTTTGTCTGTGTAATAGTCTTTATATTTAATTTTTTACCTGAGGCCTCGGGCTACAAATATGAAGATAGTAAACTTTTTCACATAATTATTTGTTGTGGAAATTAACCCATGCGAATGGAAGTATTAAGTTGTGTAAAATGCCACCATCCTCCCTATACAAATGACTTTTACACAAATATATTTTGAAAGTGTTCTTTCATTTGTGCACACAAGGGTAGCCTACATACAGAGAGCCAGCACAACAGACTGACTTATTTATCAGTGTACAAAAAGCATCAAATGTAGGCACCGTTTACCAAGAGAAGTTTCAATGGTACTTGGGACTGGCTTATTTTGGTCAACACCTTAAAAGTTACCAAGTTCCAATACTCAGCCCTAATGACCACTCAAGGATGACACTGTTTTCAACACTCCTATTGATCACCACTGCAGAAACTGGACTGCTGTGTACAGTACCATGATATAACCAACCCTGATGTTTGTGTGTTGTCCCCCCCCAACAGCCTTGTACTGGTTGCACAAGATTTTATCAATCTAGACCAGTTTATATAGCATGCATAATTGCATAATTGAAAATGCATGTGGCTTAAATTAGATATTGCAGATGGAAAACAAAGCTTCTGTCTTTTTATGCCTGTAAAGAGCACTAATCATCTTTAATGGGAGGTCATTATGCATACACGCTGTTGATGGGGGACTGATGCTGTTATGAATTTGATATTAATCTTTACTCTTCCTTCCTGCGTTATTGCCATAACTCATGCAGGACACTTTTGATTCAAAGGTCAAGTAATTTAAAAATAAATCAGAGAAAGAGAAACAATTTCAAGCACATTTATTTCAAATTATGTATAATGTATTAAATTTTAATCCCTCTATTTTTTTCTCTTTCCCATAACTGAAACTAACATGAAAAGTGACACAAATGATGTTTCCACAGCACCACTGCCACCTGGGCGCAGAAGAGTCTTTATAAAGTTGACCTTTTGCACTTTTTATAGCATAGGAGGGCTTGGACTGAAACTATTTTAAAATGGATTTTTAAATGATTCAACCAAAAGAAGGGAAAAGGGTAGGCCTGTGCAACTACTGCACAGTGGTAAAGAAAATGTAAAATGGTCCAAATCATTTGCATCTGGGAAAGGCCTTATCAAGCTGTGGGATTATATTTATTATTAATGATTATTATTATTAAGACAAGAAAACAACAGAAGAAACCTGATTACAATGCAGTTTTTTTACATTTGATGCAGTAATATAACTTCCGTGGTGTCATGAGGATTACAGCTTCAAATGATTTCTAATGTGGCAATAGACTTTTAGTCTTGTCATTATTGTATTAAAACTAAGACGACCAACTGGTTTGTTTCGCAATCCTTTGTAAATTAGCCATCAGTTCACTCATAAACATTAACTAAGGACATTATTGTCCACTTTTCTAAAGCAAGTTTTACTTTGGTGCTTCAAGTATCCCTTTATGAAAAATATGTTTCATACGTTTTACTACAAAAGCTCTTCACTTCGATTTAGTCCTGTTTTATTGCTTATTTAAGTGCTGTGCCTAAATACCAAATGTGACTAATGAAAAGAAGCAAAGCTAAAAAACTATTAGTGTGTCACAGATGTAAATTTCTGAATGTGACCAAAGTTTGTGCTGGATCCAGTTTAAAGGTTACTAGAACCATTAGTGTCACCAATGTACGAAACTTGATAAGGGATATTAAAATACGCCAAGAAAGTTCAGTTACCTCTGCTGCAGCATGACCTGTTGAGTTTCCCACAGAACAGCTTCTGTTTGTCAGACCTGTGAACAGAAGATCTGTTTAAATGCTTATAAAGCATGTAAACATGATGAGAATTTGTCCATCACTCACAATTAGATTAATTAAAAGCTGTACCATGAGCATCCACTGAGGCTGGTGTGCCATTGCTTTCCTCAACGGTGGAATGAGCCAAGTACTCGTGCAGTTTGCTGACCAATAGATTAAGCTTGCTGGTAGTGGTGCTACAGTAAAAAGGGAAAAAAAGCATGGTTATGGAGAACTTGACAGTCAGAAATGGCTAGCTTGAATTTGTCCAAGAAACATAAACTCAACTCCCATTCAACATCTACATTTTACTTTTACTGTCCAATACAGTAGTAGACATCCATTTATCTTGGAATATGAAAAGAAAATATCATGTTTCAGCTTTCCAGAGAGTGATGAATGAAACCTGACAAGACAGTCCTATTTCAAAGGCTCCTTCAAATGCAGCATTTGACCTAATTTGCAGGACACAACTTAAACTCTAAAGCTCTCAGTATCCCACAATTTATTGTGCATCAATCAGTTGTTTCATGGAGCATTCAGGAAATCCTCGTAAACTCAGAAAAGTCCATATTTGTGTTCAAGTGGTTATCAGTCATCACTAAACCAATGAAAACGCTACCACAGCAGATGAAAACAGATGCCAGGCATTAACCCCAATGGGTTTAGTTTTTTTATTAGCAGCCTGGACATGTTAATCATAGGATGTTACAATAGTATTACAAAGAAAAAGAAAATTTAAGTTATGTAGATATGTTTACCATTAACCTGGTACACGTTTTACCTGTAATCCATCATGTTTTGCAGTGAAACATCGCAACTCATAATGTAAACTTGGGTATTGCGACATGTGGTTTGTTGTCTTTTGAGGTAAACTTACAGGTGAACTTTTGAAATAACTGCCTTAGAAATTGAGAAAAAAAAGAACACGTGAATGCTCCATAGTTTTGGGTGTCTTTAAAGCTGCAACATCTTAATTGGAGAAAAGTCACAAGGCCAATCTGGTTTCCACAGGCATAAAAAAATACGTAAATAAATAAAACTGTATTGTCCAGTACTGGAGTGTATTACTCCCTCCTTCACACAGATTCCGCAGGTCTTTTCATCCTGCTGCAGTCAGACTGCACAATGAACACTGCTAATGACAACTCTTTTTACTGTTGCAATATTTACAAAAGTAATGTGCAATTTCACTGTGCAATTTTTGAAACATGCAATACCTGTTGGCATAGCTTTTAGCCCACTTATGTATAGTCTGTTTTAGTCTATTTAGTTTATTTTAGGTATTCTGTTTTATCATAGTGTGCGTGATACTGCTGTTTTACCACTGTACCCCTGCTGTTGCTAAATGCAATTTCCCCAGTGCGGGACAAGTAAACGCTTAACTAAACTAAACTATTTACTTTACATAGACTGTCCTCCTGTTTACTTTGGCAGCCCTACAGCACTTACAGCTGCAAGGATGGGATGGCTCAGCCCCTCTTTAGAAAAGGAAGAAACTTATACTCTTTCATTAAACTGCAATAAATCCTAACGTAGATTAGATCCATGAAGATTATGGTGGTCAGTTTTTGTTTAAACTGTTCTAGAGAAGTGCTGATTCATGTTTGAGGTCATTTGGAGGTTGTTTGTGATGCTATTGATCTGTAATGCGTTATAATGAAGTGTTTGTAGTGTTAAGTATACCCTGATTAATAGAAATAGGGTGGACAAATTATTATAAACACCTTTCAGAATGACGCAATTCAAATTCAACAGAATCACTCACAACAGCCTAAAAATGACAAACAAAGCTGGATATTATAATCCTCACTAAAGGTAGGACTTATTGCGGGGCTGTTGTATTAGACTCCATTCGTGTTAGCTAACGTTAGGTGTAACGTTACGTTATCTAACGTTAACGTTAACAGACTGGCTGTAGCTACGGTTACGTTCAGCTAACCCCAAGTGCTACAAAAAAATGAGCTAACATTACCTCCAGTCTAAGCATACAAGACAACCCGTTTTTCGAATCCACATGGCTTTCCATGCTGTGTTAGACCCGTTAACAATAACTAATTTAAGTTTATTGCTAACTAACCTAGAATTACCGTTATTGTATCGCTCTAGTTAGCTGTTAGCTCATACAGCTAGCTAGTTGCTAAGCTAGCTCTTATACCCTCTTGTAGGCGACCGCATTTCAGGCCGCCGTTTTTACCTCAGCATCGCTGCAGACATGTCGTGAAGCAGGTGAATTGGTCAACGTCCTTATTCTCTCATAATACCAATATATTCTGGTAAAAACATGGCGCTCAGCATCCCAAGCAACGGGCAAAGCTGTAAAGAGGCAAAAAATTACAACGAATGAATGGTCCCTTTTTCTTCTTTTAGTATTTTATGAACGCGCTTGACCTAGTGTGACAACGTAAACCTATCACGCATTTCCGCCCCCTGCTGCCCCGGAGTGTGGATCAGCTATTACATTTTGCGGGGACAAGCGTCCCGTGCACTGATATAACGTTAACGTGATCTAACAGTACTGACAACTTTGAATCTGTTCCCCGGTGACTCAGGGCGCGCGGGCCGGCTTCACACCCAACCCGTGCTCCTTTGCTGCATGACGCTCAATCTCTCCTGCGTTTCATGTCTCTCTTCTGCTGATCCTACAGACGAAATTATTGAACGACATTTAGTAATTTATGTCAGTTAAATTCATAATTAATAGACTATTATTTGTGTAAAAGCGTGCACATCCTTCAGCCTCAGTTTAGCTCTCATCATCTCACTCTGACATAAACTTGCATGCACTGCAGAGGAAAAAGAAAAATGAATAACGTATTTGTTAATATTTGTTACGACTGCTTCCACCCATTGTATTGTCATCAACACTGTCACCATCTCCACTGTGTATACCACCATGTTTTGTGTTTTCCTATCTGTATCTTCTTTCCAGGAACTGTGACTGTAAATAATGTAAGTCATAGCTACTGAGCATTTAAAACACTAGTCAACAGATCCTCATCACATATAATTTTTAAATGTGTCTACTATTTTGCTGATATGTTTTGAGTAATGAAAATCTAGAAACTCCCGGTAAAATTCTCTTTACATTGCACCACATTATCTTCATAAAGACAGTTTTGTTTTTGAGCATCTAAAACCCCAATCATGTGACCAATGGTCCACATCATCAGTGACTTATAGGCCCTGCTGATGGCATTTTTCTTCCACTTCTGATTAGGCCTCTATCAGCAGCAAACACTGACCCTCTTGTACCTTACACTGCAAAGAAACATCATTGATGGATGGGTGGAAAATAGTAATTAATTAACACGCTGTCCTTGAGCCACTACGCTACTAATTTCAACTGCAAACTGATTTCAGTCTGTTCATATTCTGAATTTGCTGGTTCTGGGGCCAGCCTTTAGCTTTTTTGGGGCCAAATCTTTACCTTTATCCATCTTAAACCTGGAAGTGCCTTAATTACATTTACGTAATTAATACCCAGAATTATGCTTTAAAGTCAACATAACTTGGATAAAAACAAGGTCAAAATTTCCTTAGATTTTTACAGAATTAATTTTAAACTGAAGGAACAGACATACTGTGCTGCCCTCCTCAGCTAAATCTGTATATTTCTTAAGCCAAGGTTTACTATATGATCAAAATTCTCCAGATATTCTCTGCGATTCAGATATCTTGCCTACTTTCGAATCTTATTCTAGCCTCCCAAAAACTCTGTATATGGGGAATATTGGACTGAATGTAGATTATGCATCACAAAATGATTAAATGTTTTTATGTTTATCATTAAACCATTGGTTATGGTTTGGGTTGGTTCATCAAGACTGCACAATTAAATGCAGTTCCAACCCCCACAATGCTACACATATAAAAATTGTTTACATATGAAAAAGACAGTAAATCAGAAACAAACTTAGTCAAAAATAAAATGGTAGAATACAAAAAACACTATGTATCATTACTAAATCAAATTACATATTATTCTGCTGTATCGTGTTTTAGTAGATGGTCTCATATTACTTTAAATGCTATAATTTCTATTCTTATTAATATCTTGTAAAAAAATAAATAATTAGAAGTGTATATTTCTGTATTAACCTCTACTCATTTCTGTCCTACTGCAAAACCTGAATTTCCCCTCTGGACATCAATAAAGGCTCAGCGTATCTTATCTTGTAAAATATACTTATGTATCTACATACAATCTACATACAATATATGTACACATATACACACAATATGAATAAAGCACATGTAATACTGTATATACCATACAATATGTCCAAAACCATGAATAGAAATAGCATTAGTATATTTCACTAAGTTTTATTTCATTTATATATA